>QLTV01000983.1:19783-37836 GCA_003457575.1 Thermophis baileyi
CTCTTGTATATATTTATTTTCATTTTTCCTTTCTTCATCTTTATGGATATATTTACACTTCAATATCACAACAGATTGATAATTGAATTTTAATATTGATAATAAAGAAGAGCACCAGAAAAAACAAGCAGTTCATATGGCATCACATTACTCTGGGGAATTCATTCAGTTTCATTATTTTCTGTCCTGAAATACTTCCCAGAATATTAGTTTTAGGATAACAATAAACCATATAACATAGCCATTATTTTAACATTAACAGAAACATAGAGGTTAGTAGCAAAAATTGAAAACAGCTGTACAGTAAAAGACATTTTCTAATATTCAATAACCTTTTAATGGATATGTGTCAACATATACAGTTTTATTTTCTCTTGCTTTTTTAAAGGAATTAAAACTCTACCTTCATCAATGACAGATAAACATAAGGTAAGAATAAAATTCAGCACACTAGACAAAAATAGGGGAAAAAATTGCATTTGGTTTGGGATTTAGTTTGGGAATTCTGATAAAGTTATAGACTAAATAATGGCTAAATTAAATGGATAGCTGTTTAAAAATTAAAGCTTAATTTATTCTTCTGCAAAATGGAACTTTTAACTATTATTGTAGAGACAATTTTTCCCACCAATTTCATACATGTCTAAATCATTATCTTCAAAATCTGTAGCTACATAAGTTATACATAAGTCAAAAGATTGAAATGTATGCATTCTGAATGGGCTAGTGGTCTCCTCCAATCACAGTGCATGATGGGGGGGGGAGGCTGAGGCACAAAGTACTTTTTTTCACCACTTGTCTCCATGTTGGGGGATAGGCTGCCTATGGACCTCAGATATGTCCCCTGCATATATTTTTTAATTTTGTTTTTTTATTTATTTATATTTATATTTTATTATTATTTTATTTTATTATATTATATTTTATTATTTTATTTTATTTTATTTTATTATTTTATTTTATTATTTTATTTTATTTTATTTTATTTTATTTATTTATTTTATCATCATTACAATGTGACTGGGTGGCACACAACAATAAGAAATATCTGCCCCCCCCCCAATATCCCATTACACCATGAAAAAAGAAACACCTGACAATATATACAGTGATGGGAAAAAGTATTTGATCCCCTGCTGATTTTGTACATTTTCCCACTGACAAAGAAATGATCAATCTGTAATTTTAATGGTAGGTTTATTTTAACAGTGAGAGACAGAATAACAACAACAAAAATCCAGAAAAACGCATTTCAAAAAAGTTATATTTATAATTGAATGTACAAAATTATCAGAGAGAATAAAGACGGGACTATAAAGAATTCCATAGCAAAGAGGAGGCTTGCCATTTTTGTGAAGGCAGGCTGGTCTGCACTTGTTCCTTGTTTTGATAACGCCTATTCATTTTATCCATAGGAGAATTATTATATTTATTATATTATATTATTATATTATATTATTATTTATTATATTATATTATATTTATTATTATTTTATTTTTTCCCATCCTACCAAAAGTCACTCTGGGTGGTGTAGAACAAAACTAAAACAGTGGATAAATACATAAAATCACTTATCATAATTATTATAAAAACATTCTAAAACTATAAAAACAAAGCAAAACAGGGACATTACAGACAAAAGATTACAGACAAAAGGATAGTAATCATAATGGGAACCTCAAAAGTTCACCATTCATCTTCCGTAAACTGCTAAAAATTGAATTTCTTTCAAAGATGATTGAGATGTTACTTGATTGAGATGATAGGTAAAGGTAAAGGTTCCCCTTGCACATATGTGCTAGTCGTTCCCGACTCTAGGGGGCGGTGCTCAGCTCCGTTACAAAGCCGAAGAACCAGCGCGTCCGAAGACATCTCCGTGGTCATGTGGCCGGCATGACTAAACGCCAAAGGAGCACGGAACGCTGTTACCTTCCCACCAAAGGTGGTCCCTATTTTTCTACTTGCATTTTTTACGTGCTTTCGAACTGCTAGGTTGGCAGAAGCTGGGACAAGTAACGGGAGCTCACTCCGTTACACGACACTAGGGATTCGAACCGCCGAACTGCCGACCTTTCTGATCGACAAGCTCAGCGTCTTAGCCACTGAGCCACCGCGTCCCTACAATATGATAACGATTGATAAATTGATGTTTTTATTGTTATTTCTTGTTTTGATTGACAGCTTTTAGGTAATTATTGTGGATTTTTTATTGCATAGTGTTTTGAACTGCAGAGAGTCTTTTTAACTATGGCAGGCAGAAATTGGATTGATGGATAAATAGGCAGATAAATAGGTGTGGAAGAGAGGCTCATATTTTAACTTTTCTCTTCATAAACTTCGGGATGTTAAGGAAGAGCTACTTGTTTGAGCTAATTTATGTGTGCAAAAGAACAAAAATGGCTTTAACAGACTTGTTTCCATTGATCTGTTCATTGGCATCTAGTCACCATTTTTCAAAAACCTGAATTAAATGCATAATCTTCTAAAAGTATGCTATGACATTTCTTTGCAACATCAAACTACTTAATTTGGAGTCATCTCAGTAAGGAAAACATTAAAAGTTTTTTTCCCCCCCTACTCATTAGTGTCTCCCTGTAGTTTCTGCTCTCTAATGAGTTTTTAGCAGTTCTCCACTATTCTCCTCCAGGCTGCCAGACTGGGAATTAAACTTCACAGAGAGTAAATTTGCATGCGTGTGTAAATTCCTACCTACCACCTTCTTGCTTGCTTTTTCTCGTTCATTCATGTTAGATCCAGAAAAACAAGTTTAGGAACTAGCAGTAACATGTAGTTACACCCTAATAATTGAGCACCCTAAGATGGACAAGCCTCTAACTATGATACCTGTACTAGTCACCATTACTCACAGGCATATGGTATATGTCAACATGTTTCACTCAGGGATAGACTGTACTAAGTGCAAGATTAATAATCAGTTCTTTCAATCCATAAAATGCAATATCGATATGGTCTCATTGACTCTAATGAGGATATTAATCCACCCTCCCCATTTCCCCCCAAAATGGATGAAATTTGGAGTTATTGTACTCCATTCTTACAGGATAAAGATTACCAAACTGCTCTCAAAGTAATTTGGGGTGGGGTTGGGTTGTGCCATGTGATTTTTAAATAGCTGATACAAATAACGTGTGCATATGTATATAATGCAGAGGTCTTCAAACTTGGCAACTTTAAGACTTGTGGACTTCAACTCCCAGAATTCTCCAGCCAGCTGGCTGGAGAATTCTGGGAGTTGAAGTCCACAAGTCTTAAAGTTGCCAAGTTTGGGGACCCCTGATATAATAGATATATAACAGATCTGAATGAAATTTTCAGGCCTGCCTTTCTGAGAATATGAGCTACTAAATTCCAGGCAATATATCTGGATTTATTTATTTTTTTTGTCCCATGGATTCTTTAGAAAAGAGGAGATTCATTTTGGGGCATATCTGCATCATGGAAGAATGAATGAATGAATGAATGAATGAATGAATGAATGAATGAATGAATGAATGAATGAATGAATAAATAAATACATAAATAAATAAATATCCTTAGTGTTGAAGACATATTTAATAATTAAAACTAGTTTGTGTTTCTTTTTGTTTTCTGTTCAAGTAACACCTGTATCTTTTCCAGAACCCTGTATTTGTTATTAAAATGGAGGGTTCCGTATCCAGAATTAATTTGCAGCCATAATTTTTATACTGTATTACCTTTTAGCAGTTTCCTTCATCATAAATACAAGCTCATTTTTAATTTCTGTGTCCGATTTGTTAAAGTTTGCTCGTTTGTTCCGTGAGAACAGCAAATAGGATAATTTAGATGTACTTGTATAAGTTGCTTGCGTGCATTTTAATTGCCCTCCTAGAGTATAATTTGGTATAAAGTATTTTATTCTGCTTCATTGAGAATAATCAGTTGGAAAATAGAGGCATCCCAAATAATTATCTTAGTAATTAGAATTATTAGAATTATTAGAATATTTCAATCAATAACAGATCATAACTTTTTAAGTTTCAGAGAAGGCCCCCACCACCTGTTCCTCTAGAAGAAGAAGAAGAGGAAGAGGAAGAAGAAGTGGTAATAGCCATGTATGACTTTGAGCCCACGGAACTTCATGATTTGAGATTAGAAAAAGGTCAAGAATATATCATAATTGGAAAAAATGACATCCATTGGTGGAAAGCAAAAGATAAATATGGGTAAGGAATGCAATTATCTACTTTAATTTAATTTAAGTAGAGGCAGAAATAGTTTACATATTATATACAATATGCATAAATGCATTACAACTGTCTTTGATAATATTTTATTGTGGTTTTCATACCTCTATAATATACTTTAAAAGGGACGCGGTGGCTCAGTGGCTAAGATGCTGAGCTTGTTGATCAGAAAGGTCGGCATTTTGGCGGTTCGAATCCCTAGCGCCGCGTAACGGAGTGAGCTCCCGTTACTTGTCCCAGCTTCTGCCAACCTAGCAGTTCGAAAGCATGTAAAAATGCAAGTAGAAAAATAGGGACCACCTTTGGTGGGAAAGTAACAGAGTTCCGTGCGCCTTTACCTATAGTATACTTTAACAAAATTAAAATAGAAATAGGTTTTTGGTAGATTTGGGTAAGTTCGAGTCCCACCGGCTCAGGGTTGACTCAGCCTTCCCTCCTTCCGAGGTGGGTAAAATTGTTAGGGGCAATATGCTGACTCTGTAAACCGCTTAGAGAGGGCTGTAAAGCACTATGAAGTGATATATAAGTCTAAGTAGTATTGCTATTGCTATAAGTAGCACAAAGATGTGATGGGTAAGGATGTTTGCTCATGTTCATGAGAAGATCAAGGAATGAATGGTAGGTTTGAACTGTTGTTGGTCATTTTCAAAAGGCTATCAGCATCTGTACCATTCAGGCTTTAAGATTAGCCACAGAAAGATTCATCACCTTTGCAGACAGAAGGGACCACACTATTTCAGTAACAGTTTCCCCTCTGCTCAACTTTCTTTCTTCCCCCTTTTTAATTTTTTGATATATTTGATTTACTATGATATTTAGACTCCTGCAGACTCCTTAGAAGGCCTGGTATTTACAGATCCATAAATCCTTTTGTTCTAAACAATTTTTTTTAAAAAGTTTTAAAATAGATCAAAACTAATATGAATTCATAATAAGTAAGGGGAAAAAACCCAATCAGAATAATCAAAAAGAAAGCTCAAAGTGCAAGAAAGGGAAAACCATAAAATTAAAAGAAAAAATACAAAAAAAGTGGCTTCCAATCTTTATCGCAATACAATTATAATCTACAGTATCTGTCAATATCCACCATAGGTGCTGGATTGCCTGCCAACAGCATTACATACCAGTAGTAACTATAGATTCCCCCAAATTAAATTTAGAAAAAAATAAAAAATGTCTTATATGAGATATCAAAGAGTTCAGTGAGAACTACAGTATATTATAGAATTTCAGGAAAAAAAGCAGGTTCTTGTTGAGTCTGATAATGCTGAAATCTTATGTGTTTTTAATTTGGGGGGACGTGGGAGAGAGAGACTAAAAGATGGCAATTGTGTCTTAGCAAAATCTCACCCTTTGAGAGCAAGAGCGATCTTAATTTTCTCACTGCCTGAATTTTAAAATGGCTGATCAAAAAGCATAATGCGCTTTGATGTCTTCAGGTAATAATTGGAAGAAATCTGTTAGTACATTTTTTCTATGTGGTTTTTAGTGTCCTAGATTATTATTATTATTATTTATTAAATTTGTATGCCGCCCAACTCCCAAGGGACTCTGGGCGGCTCACAACAATATAAAAAACCATTAAAAGAAAACATAATAAAAACATTTATATATGGTTTATATATGGAATGCAAACATTTCTTACCAATTGTAGCCTTATTAAAATATATATTTTATAATGCATTTTTAGTATACTGATAGTCCTTGACTTACAACCACAATTGAGCCCAAAATTTCTGTTACCCCATTTTTGAGTTTTGCCCCATTTTATGATCTTTCTCGCCACAGTTGTTAAGTGGATCACTGCAGTTAAGTTAGTCACACGGTTGTTAGGTGAATCCGGCTTCCCCATTTGACGTTGCTTGTCAGGTGGTCACAAAAGGGGATCACATGACCCCGGGACACTGCAACCGTCATAAATATGAGCCTGTTGCCAAGAGTCTGAATTTTGATCACGTCACCATGGGGATGCCGCAACGGTCATAGGTATGAAAAACCATCATGTCACTTTTTTCAATGCCTCTGTAACTCTGAATAGTCACTAAACGAACTGTTGTAAGTCGAAGAATACATGTATCGTTCCTTTTTATCACTCTAGAAACCAAGGATACATTCCAAGCAATTACGTAACAGGAAAGAAGTCCAACAGTCTGGAGCAGTATGAGTAAGTCAATATTTATATAGCAAATGTGATTTTACGTATTTTGACCATTTCATGGGAAACAGCCGGTGAATCAAGTATGTGGTGATATCCCATTAAGACTCTGCATCTCCGGAAAGATGCTTCATTCCTGACCAATTCTGGGGCTCCATATGATGCTGCAGAAGACAGTAGAACCCACCATTCTTTTTTTTTTAAGTCTGTTTATTGAATTTTAACATTTAAAACATATATACATTCATATTCTTCAATCCTAAGACATCGACATCTATTTGGTTATTTACATACATTATTCCATCTCATTTAAATTAGTGTGTGATAGTCACACTTACATCTACATGTACAAATAATATACATCTACTTATTTTTCCTATTCTCCAACCAGATATACAGTTTTTCCCACACCATATCATATTCTTTTTCCTCACGATCTTGCAACTCTAGAGTCAATTTTACCATTTCTGCACAATCCATTATTTTCTTTATTATCATGTTTTCTGGGGGGCTATTTTCCGATTTCCATGTTTGTGCGAAAGCTATTCTGGCTGTTGTCAAAATATGGATTATAAGATATTGTATTTCTTTGGCCCATGAGCCTCTGAGGATCCCTAGCAGATACATCTCTGGTTTAAATTCGATTTGCGAGTTTGTTATTTCTTGTAGCCATACTCTTATTTTACCCATCATTCTTAACATACCAGCCAGGTTCTCTCACGGATTTTGTCATAGCCAAGTATAAACTGCTCCATTCAGATTCCAGCAGTAAGTTGCCTTTTGAACTGCGTTATTAATATGAATGTTATTTTATTTCATGTACTCTTACAGGTTGGCTTTATCACGAATGGTTCTATTGACCGTTTTTATTAAATATTGAAGCAAATTGAGGCAACAGAGAGAGGACATGATGGAGGCGTAAACACACACACACACACACACCAGAGGTGGTATTCAGCAGGTTCTGACCAGTTCTGGAGAACCGGTAGCGGAAATTTTGAATAGTTCGGAGAACCTGTAAATACCACCTCTGACTGGCCCCGCCCCATCTATTCCCTGCCTCCCAAGTCCCAGCTGATCTGGAGGAAATGCAGTAACCTTCCCCTGGAGTGGGGTGGGAATGGAGATTTTACAGTATCCTTCCCCTGCCATGCCCACCAAGCCACGCCCACCAAACCACGCCCACAGAACCTGTGGTACAAAAATTTGAATCCCACCACACACACACACACACACACACACACACACACACACACACACACACTAAAATGGACATGGAGAAACTATTTTCCCCTTCCCAAAAAATACTAGAACCAGAGGTCATCCAATAAAATTGAATCCTAGAAGGATCACGAGAAACAAAAGGATTTAAAAAAAAATAAAAATGAAATGCATGGTTTGGAATTTGCTTCCATGAGATATAGTGCTGGCTACCACTTTGGCTGGCTTCAAAAGGGAGTTGGACCAACTCATAGAAATCATAGGGATATATTGTGGAATATAAGCATCAGACCCATACAATGTTCCAACCTGAATGCCAAAAAAGTGCTTTGAAGTATGCACAACCTGCCCAGAACTCCTTAAAGCAGCCACCTTTTTCCTGAGACAGTGATTATTTGCTGCAGCTGCCTCGTGAGAAGAGATGCATTGGTAGGTGCAGACAGGTGCTATTTTCTGTGCTTTGAAAAATGTATTTTGCATCCAAATCTAAAGACCTAGTAAAGAGGCACATCCATGCAAAAGTAGCATTTATATATAAAATGCTAAACTTTTACTGGTTTCCTCTTTAGGTGGTACTGCAGAAATCTGAACAGAAGTCAGGCAGAGCAACTTCTCAGAAATGAGGTGGGCTTACCATTATTTTGATAAAATAAAAGGGAAAAAAAAGAATGACATTGCCATAGGTGTATACTACAGGCCACCCAATCAAATAGAGGAAATAGATGAATTTTTTGCTAGTCAGTTAACTAAGGTATGTAAAGAAGCACACACAATAGAAATGGGGGACTTTAACTACCCTGACATCATCTGGGAGACAAACTCTGCACCTAGTTGGAAGATCAAATGGATTCCTGACAAACTTAGCTGACAATTTTGTCTCCCAAAAAGGTAAAGAAGGAACTAGAGTCCAGCCGTACTGGACTTAATTCTCACTAACAGAAATTAAATGATAGAAGGCATTGAAGTTTTACAGGAACCTTGGGAGGGGGAAGGACCATGCAATATTGGAATTCAACATTATGCAAGCAAAAGCAACAGTCAAATTAGAGTCTTGGACTTTAAGAGAGCTAATTTCAATATACTTAGAGCACGGGTGTCAAACTCAATTGCATCACATGACGTATCGCAACGTTTTTTGCCTTTGCTGAGCCGGGGTGGGCGTGGCATGCACATGATGCATCCGGTCCGCTGGCCGCCAGTTTGACAGGCCTGACTTAGAGCTTGTGAAGGATTCCATGGATGAGAATCCTCCATGGGAAAACAACTCAAGAAGCTTGGGAAACTTTGAAAAGTGAAATATAAAAGCCCAGTCTGGCACCATTTCAGTGAAGAAGAAAAATAAGAGATCTCTAAAGAAACCATCATGACTGCACAAATAACTCTGTGATAAACTGAAAGGCAAAAAGAAGTATAAAAAGTGAAAAGAGGGGCAGATAATTAAGTCAGAAAATCAGCAAATAGCCCAAACTTGCAAAGATGAAGTCGGGAAAGCTAAGGCTCAAAATAAACTTAAGGCTTGCGACAAAAGTAAAAAAAAAAAAAGCTTCTTTCAAAATGTAAAAAAATGAGAAAAAAGTCAAGGCTCTGTCTTAGGCCCAATATCTTAATCAATGATTCCAATGAGAGGATAGATGGGGAACTCATTAAATTTACAGGTGACATCAACTGGCAGGAATAGCCAGCACTCCAGAAGATAGGCTAAAGATATAGCAGGATCTTGACAGATTGAACACTGGGCCTTATCTAAAAAAATGAAATTCAATAGTGAGAAAAGTAAGGTTCTACACTTATGCCAGGAAAACCAAAGGCACAAGTATAGAATAGGTAGTACCTGCGAGAAGATTAAGATCTTCCTACCGGTAGTGGCCAATTACTTAAATATGAGCCAGCAGTGTGCTACAGCTGCCAAAAAAGCCAACACAGTTCTAGGCTGCATTAACAGAGGAATAGAATCAAGATCGTGTGAAGTGTTAATACCACTTTATAATGCCTTGGTAAGGCCACACTTGGAATAATGCATCCAGTTTTGGTCTCCAAAATATAAAAAAAGATGTTTAGAAAGAGTGCAGAGAAGAGCAACAAAGATGATTAGGGGTCTGGAGGATAAAACATATGAAGAATGGTTGCAGGAACTGGGTATGTCTAGTCTAGTGAAAAGTAGGACTAGGGGTGACATGATAGCAGTGTTCCAATATTTGAGGGTCTACCACAAAGAGGGGGGAGGGTTCAAGCTATTGTCCAAAGCAGCAGAAGGCAGGACAAGAAGCAATGGATGGAAACTAATCAAGGAGAGAACCAACTTAGAACTAAGGAGAAATTTCTTGACAGAACAATTAAACAGTGGAATGATTTGTCTCCAAAAGTTGTGGGTGCTCCAACACTGGAGGTTTTTAAGAAGACACTGGATAGCCCTTTGTCTAAAATGGTATAGGATCTCCTGCTTGAGCAGGGGGTTGGACTAGAAGACCTCCGAGGTCCCTTCCAACTCTGTTATTCTGCTCTGTTGTTTTGTTTGATGCTTCTAACCCGATACAAAACTGTTATCAAATGCTCAGTGTTCATTAGGGCTACGCAAAGCATTTGAAAGAGGAGCTTTGCGAAGTATGCTAGAGTGTCCCAAGCACCTCTTTTTGGAGCTTTAAAACAGCCATGTCTTTTGAAAGATTCACAGAAGTACTTTGAGAGATATCCTTGAGTGGGTATGTAACAACCAAATTTTAACTCTGATTTTTTTTTTAACTTCAAGAGTGTTCTAACGCTTCAAAGAGAAGTGCTTTGTTCCTGGTAGCATTTTTCTTTTTGGAAAACAGCTTGTCAGGACGGAGCTAGCATTTATCATGGTCGGAGTCCCTTGCAATTGAAATGCCATATAAGTTTCATAAAGAAATGGTGAATCTTGCAAATCATGCAACAAAGAATTTTGGTTGGTTTCTAATAAAAGTTTCATTTCTTTTTCTTGGATTTTAGGATAAAGAAGGGGGGTTTATGGTGAGGGACTCCAGTCAACCAGGTTTATATACAGTATCGCTTTACGCAAAATTTGGAGGGTAAGTTTCTGAACCCACTGATGACAACTAGTTCTCCCTTGTACATTTTAAATATATTCTTTTGTGCTTACAGAGACCTGGTCTTATAAAAAAGAAATATTCTCTTGAGACTCCATTTATTGAACAGCAAATCAGATCAATTAAACTAAGTAAAATGCTGCTTGAGATTGAAATGACTGTTGCCACTATTAGACTAAATTTGATAAACTTAATCTCCTAAATTCCTAGCAATCAGGACCAAATATAGAGAACCTGGAATGAATTAACTTTTCATACACATATGCACACATGCTCAACTTTCAGTTTGCAAAAATTCCTTTCTTTTTTATCCATGTAGCTGTAATTACCTTGCTAGTATTAAGGTTCGATATATAAAGCTCCTCCATGTTTTGTATTAACATTTTGTTGACTGCAGAAATATTTCTGAATATATGAGATTTGCTTATTTTGAGTTAGGGCATTCAAAGATATTAAATACAGCAGAACCCAATCTATCTTGAGCTATATCCAAAAAATTAATAATTGTAAAATATGCAGTGCTCATTTGTTGGTAATAAATCCAGACTAAATAATACATGGTAAACATTGTATTATTGCAGGAGAGGAGATGCGTTAATTAATGTTAGCAAAAAAAATCAGGTCTCTGGTAGAAACTTTTCCTTTGCAGCTAACAATTTTATTAAAAACATAGCTTTTTAAAACATCTGCTGAAAAGCACCTGATGAAATAAGCTGTAGTTCACAAAAGTCTATGCCTTTTAATAAAATTGTTAATCAGATTCATTCTGGTTTTTAATATACATTCTGCAAATGCTGAGTCAACAAAATGGTTAATATATTAGAATCTAGGTATTCAAGTTATGGCATTGGTTTTTCCAACCTATAATTAGTAGATTTTTCTAGTAGAACTTCTTATCTGGAAATAATTTATATATACCGGTAGTCCTCTACTTATGACCACAATTGAGCCCAAAATGTTTCGCTAAGCGAAACGTTTGTTAAGTGAGTTTTGCCCCATTTTACAACCTTTCTTGCCACAGTTGTTAAGTGAACCAATGCAGTTGATAAGTTAGTAACATGGTTGATAAAGTGAATCTGGTTTCCCCATTGACTTTGCCGTTTGCAAAAGGGGATAGCAATAGCAATAGCCCTTAGACTTATATACCGCTTCACATTGCTTTACAGCCCTCTCTAAGCGGTTTACAGAGTCAGCCTATTGCCCCCAACAATCTGGCTCCTCATTTTACCCACCTCGGAAGGATGGAAGGCTGAGTCAACCTTGAGCCAGTGGGACTTGAACTGCTGAACTGTTGGCAATCAGCAGTGAGCAGAAGTAGCCTGCAGTACTGCACTCTAACCACTGCGCCACCACGGCTCATGATCACATGACCCTGGGAGACTGCAACCATCATAAATATGAGCCAGTTGCCAAGTGTCTAAATTTTGATCACGTGACCATAAGGATGCTGCAATGGTCTTAGGTGTGAAAAACGGTCATAAGTCACTTTTTGCAGTGCTGTTGTGACTTTGAATGGTCATTAAATGAACTGTTGTAAGTCGAGGACTACCTCTATTCCTTACTGTTTTCATTTTGTCCTTAAAAAAGTATGTGTAAGAGAAGAATCAAATAGAACGATGGACCTACCGTATTTTTTTGAGTATAAGATGCACTTTTTCCCCCCCTAAAAGAGGGTGGAAATGTTGGTGCGTCTTATACACCAAATATAGCCATTTTTGGCCTCTCGAAGCCCCGCCCCGCGCGAAAACGGGTGCGCAGAGGGTTTGGGAGGTCTGCAGAGTGCTCCTGGGGGCTGGGGGAGGGCAAAAACTTTTTTTTTCTTACTTACCTCTTCGAAATCTTGGTGCGTCTTATACACCAGTGCGTCTTATAGTCCAAAAAATACAGTAGTTTTCAAAGATCTTAAAGAGATATACCTGCTACTTAATGTAGGCTTTGTTCCTCTTTGCAGGTTTCAGAAATCTTGTTAGCATTCAAAACTCTGGACTATGTCCCAGTGAATTAATGGAAGTTGTTTCTCAGTTGATTTGAATGTAACGAGGGACGTGGATGTTTCCAAAATACTACACTGTTTCTGAAAAGTCAAATTCGTTTTTTCCATTGAAAAAATTCCAACTGCCCACATTTTCTTGTAGTTAAGACCACTGAAGGGCAAAGCATGTTCCTAAATAGACCCATATTGAGTACTATAGCTCTCCAAAATTAAATGAAATATTTTGTTAGCTAGATAAGAGTTTAAGTTTATTCAGCAAAAAATTTTTGAGTGAAAACCTTTTTAATTTCTACATTGTGTTTTTTAGAGAAGGGCTATCAGGCATAAGACATTACCATATAAAAGAAACGATGACATCACAAAAGCAATATTATTTGGCGGAAAAGCATCTGTTTGACTCTATTCCAGAGTTAATTGACTATCATAAACACAATGCTGCAGGTAAATGACCATGAGTTTTCTATCATTTAATTTGTACTTGTTAACTCCAAACTATTAAATTTCAGCTCTTTTGAAGATGCTTAATGGTTTTAATATGATTCAAGAAAATAAATTATTCAAATAATTCTACGTCACTCCTACTTCAGTCATATATGATGCTTAGAAGTTCCAAATTTTTATAGAAAACTATTTAATTCGTCCTATATTTTGCAGGTTTCAAGCAGTAAAAAAATTCTAATTTTCCATGCTGCTGATAGCTATAAATTCTTATACTGAAATGTTTCTGAAAACTATCAAGAAAATGCTTTGTGCTTAAAGTTATTTCAAAGTATATACGAATGATATAAGAAAATAACATAGTTAACATTAAAACACCAGAAAGTATTGTTCGTCTTGCTTAATTTCCAAAGTAACTTATTCACCATATGAATTTTCTGTAAATCTTAGGGCTTGTGACGAGGCTACGATACCCAGTGACTCCAAAAGTGAAACCTTCACCAACTACTGCTGGATTCAGTTATGGTACATTTATGTTTCTGTATGAAAATATGACTGATTTTGTAGATTAACAAAAAACTGAAATAAATAGAATAGAATAGAATAGAATAGAATAGAATAGAATAGAATAACAGAGTTGGAAGGGACCTTGGAGGTCTTCTAGTCCAACCCGCTGATCAGGCAGGAAATGCTATATCATTTCAGACTGATGGTTGTCCAATCTCTTCTTAAATACTTCCATTGTTGGAGCATTCACAACTTCTGGAGGCAAGCTGTTCCACTGATTAATTGTTCTAACTGTCAGGAAATTTCTCCTTAGTTCTAAGTACATACATTTCCTCTCAACTATCTAATGGCTCAAGTCTCAACCATCTGAAGTGGTTTGCCATTGCTTCCTTCCTAGGGACTGCGAGAAAGTGACTGGCCCAAGCTCACCAAGCTGGCTTTGTGCCTATGGTGGGACTAGAATTCATAGTCTCCCAGTTCGTAGACTGATACCTTAATCACTATACCAAACTGGCCCTTGGTTATCTATTTGTTTGCCCTGGAAAATAAAACAATGCAAGGAAAGCAACATTCAGCATAACCGTAGCAGCTGTGTTCAAATGACAAAATGTGTTTGAATTATAAAAGGCTGGGTTTCTGAGACAAAGCCTCCATGTGCAAAAGAAAACACACAACAGAGCTACCAAAATACAATAGGCAAAATAAGTTTTCGTGCCTGTTTTGAGTGGGAAGAACAAGAGTATTTCTTCAGGGTGGCAAATTGGATTGCAAACTTATATTCTAAGATTGCTTGGCAATGATTTGCCTGTATTTTTAAAAATAAAAAGCAACAGATACTTAGGTTTGTACTGCTCCTGGCCTGTTCTATAAAATGCTCTATCCAGTCATCCATTAACCACCTTAATAATTGTTCTGTTTATACACAATCATGCTAGCTGGGTCAAAATCCATTATCCTCATCCATTTTCGCCCAGAAGGTATTTAGTATCTCATGTTTTTACATAGGAAAGAGTTGGCAGGTTTTCATAATAATATTAGCCCCCAGTGCCAGGAAGATAACAGTCAGTGTGCTTTAATGCCTGCAAACAATAAGTTGTTGAGAAACATGTCGAGTGCTGTCAAGTCTTGAGAAAATTTGATGTAGAGTTTTGTTTTTCCAGTCATTGTTTCTCTGTGGTCATTTTTTGGGAGCACTAGGCACACAAGATGAAAGTTCCTTCCCACAATATACTTGAGTCATTTCTGCTGAGTGACAAAAGATTATTTCTTGGAAAGAGGTCCAAAGGCAGCATTTTGTGTGGCAACCTTGAATTTCCAAAAGTTCTTGGGTTTGAAAGAAAGATGAAATAAGAACAAGACCTTTGTGGCAAAAGAATACTGACAATAAAAATTGTCTTCCAGTTTGCCTTGGAGCAGGGGTCCCCAAACTTGGCAACTTTAAGACTTGTGGACTTCAACTCCCAGAATTCTCCAGCTATGCTGGCTGGAGAATTCTGGGAGTTGAAGTCCACAAGTCTTAAAGTTGCCAAGTTTGAAGACCTCTGCCTTGGAGGTTTATCCTCAAGTGATCTGTTCTTGTTTTTATAGAGAAATGGGAAATCAATCCTGCAGAGCTCACCTTTATGCGAGAACTGGGCAGTGGTCTCTTTGGGGTAGTGCGGCTGGGCAAATGGAGAGCCCAGTACAAAGTAGCCATCAAGGCCATCCGAGAAGGTGCCATGTACGAAGAGGACTTTATAGAAGAAGCTAAAGTGATGATGTAAGTAACGGGCAAAGTTGCCGGTTATTATTTTAAGAAATCATTAAAGAATCTGGCTGCAAAACTTCTTAAGAAATGTCTTCTGAACATCTTGAGATGCTCTGCTCTGTTTCCCTTCGTTTCAAAGAATTACCGTATTTTTCGGAGTATAAGACGCACCTTTTCCCCCCCTAAAAGAGGGTGAAAATCTGGGTGCGTCTTATACACCGAATGTAGCCCCGCCCAGCATCTCAAATGGAGCTTTTGGAGGCTGAAAAAGCAGCCTCTCAAACGAAGCTTTGCAAGGCTAATATACCTGTTCCAGGCTGTTTGCTAAGGACGCTAGCCAGATGGATGCTGGTAGGCAGATTTTTTTTTTCTTATTTTCCTCCCCAAAAACTAAGGTGCGTCTTATACTCCGGTGCGTCTTATAGTCCGAAAAATACGGTACATCTACTGCCTGAGTCAGAACATCAAAAGCCTATAATGCTTCTCTCCTTATGTTGTTCCCTGGTGCACTGTAAAAAAAAAAATCTATTTTGGAAGTACCAAACTTGCTAAGCTCAAATTTAGCAAGAATCAAATCTGTATTTTGATCAGAATGGGCTGTTTAAACAATTAATGATACTAATATTATTAGCAATATATTGCTAGTGAAATACATACAGTATCCCATACTAAAGGCAGTGATATAATCAAATCCCTACTAATACAAAAAACCCTTTGCCATTTTTTGTTCCAGCTGCTTAATATCTTCCAGCACAGGTAACAGTAACAGAGTTGGAAGGGACCTTGGAGGTCATCTAGTCCAACCCCCTGCTCACGCAGACCTATACTAGGGATTCAAACCACCGAACTGCCGACCTTTCTGATCGACAAGCTCAGTTATATCCATGAACCACTTCATTAACATATTTAAATGCTTAACATATAAAACGATGTTTCATGGGAAGAAGATTTGAAATTGTAATAGGATTTGTGGTATCCATTTTCACCTTTAACATTAGAGATTCAGAAACTAGGACTCTCTAGCTGTAAATAATTCTATTGTGTGGAAAAAAGAAAAATAAATTATTATTAGAATAGATCGACAGAACCCCAGCTGTCTGTTGTATTTATTTTAGACATGTAATATTGCAAAACGTTACATTTTGGGATATAATATCAGTGGTGGAGTGTTACAGCCACATTTCTGTATGCTGAAGTTTGAGCCTGCATTTTGAATTGGTTTCAGATCCTAAATCTTGGTTCCTTAATTCCATCTGCCATAATATTGAATGCTATTGCCCTGCTCTGCAGACCTGCAGTTATAAGCCATTATGTGACTAGGACTTGCTATTTTACTCTGCTTCTACAACTTTATCTCTTCTGAATTTTTTATAGTGTTTTTAGCATAAAGACTGCATAACAAGGGTGAAATCCAGCAGGTTCTGACAGGTTCTGGAGAACTGGTAGTGGAAATTTTGAGTAGTTCGGAGAACCGGTAAATACCACCTCTGGCTGGCTCCAGAGTGGGGTGGGAATGGAGATTTTGCAATATCCTTCCCCTGGAGTGGGGTGGGAATGGAGATTTTGCAGTATCCTTCCCCTGCCACGCCTACCAAGCCACGCCCACCAAGCCACACCACACCCACCAAGCCACCCCCACAGAACCGGTAGTAAAAAAAATTGGATTTCACCACTGCTGCATAAGCTATTTCTCATTGATTTCTTTCCAAACATGTATGCTTTTTAAGGTAAAGTTAACTTCATGAAGAAAATTACATCTATATTTCCATTTATATTTCCCTATTGCTTCCTGTTTTACTCTTTCTTTCTTTCTTTCTTTCTTTCTTTCTTTCTTTCTTTCTTTCTTTCTTTCTTTCTTTCACTACTTTCAGGAAGTTGACCCATCCGAAATTAGTCCAGCTCTATGGTGTTTGTACTCAGCAGAGACCCATCTACATAGTGACGGAGTTCATGGAGCATGGCTGCCTTCTAAATTATCTTCGCCAAAGACGTGGACACTTCACTAAAGATAACCTGCTGACTATGTGTCAGGATGTCTCTGAAGGAATGGAATACCTGGAGAGAAATAGCTTCATTCACAGAGATTTGGTAAGTCTCGGGATGAACATGTGTAAATGTGCTGCATTCATAAAGCACAGGGTCTAAAGCCGTGGTGGCGAACCTATGGAACGCGTGCCGGGACGCGTGGCCTCGCTGGCTCCTCTTCCGCGTTCCTGTGCACACACGTGCGCCAGTCAGCTGGCCTTCGCACACATGGGAGTGCTGAAACCCGGAAGAGCAGTGTTCTGGCGCGCATGTGCGCGCCAGCACCCGAACTTCCGGGTTTCCATCGTGTGGATGCGTGATGGCCAGCTGTTCATCAGGCACACGTCCGCGCCAGACACCGGAAGGTGCTGGTGCGCGCATGCACACTGGAACGCTGCTCTTCTGGGTTTCGGCACTCCCGCATGCGTGAAGGCCAGCGAGGCTGCACGGTCCAGGCGGGATGGTTTTGCGTGCCATTTCCGGCATGCAGACTGGCACGCGGGGACGTAAAAGGTTAGCCACCACTCGTCTAAAGGATGTGCTTCATGTCTGAATTTTTATAATGTTTCTGAAATGTTTTGACCAAAAGCTATGCAAAGTAGGATTCCTGTCCCTTTAAGACAGTGGTTCTCAACCTTTCTAATCCCGCGGCCCCCCCGCGACCCCCCCGCTGCC
>QLTV01000983.1:37887-55214 GCA_003457575.1 Thermophis baileyi
AGCATCGGAAGCGGGAGACTTCACCTGGACGCCGCCATGTGGGTTCTTTTACCCTCTGCGCATGCGCAAAGCATTCTGCGCATGCGCAGAGGGTAGAAGAACCCAAATGGCGGCGTCCGGGCTACCAGCTGTCCGGCGACCCGCAGGCACGGCCGAACCGGGACCTTTTCACTCCTGCAGTGACGGTGGCACCAAAATGGCGGGCTAACGCGCGCGGCGACCCCTGTGAAATGGTCGTTCGACCCCCAAAGGGGTCGCGACCCACAGGTTGAGAACCGCTGCTTTAAGACTTGCAAAGGAGAAATCAAAGCTAGTGTTTTCTGCACCATGAATGGCAAAGTGTGCTTATGTTGTGGCCTATCGGCCGCCGGCCCCTCTGGCAGCCAAATCAGAGGAGGAGGCGGCGTGGGAGTCAGGGTTAGCATCAAGGTAACCTGAGAGCTCCGACAGAGAAGAGGGAATGGAGCTGTCAGAGAGAGAGACAGAGGTGGAGCCTGGGCCATCTGTCAGCCCTCAGATGGAGAGTTGTCAGCCCCCAGGTCTGGAGGTGGCTGATGAGGAAGAGGAGGAACAGCTGGGTCCAGTGCCTGACATGCGGATGCACAGAAGGCAGAGGAGAGCACTGGAAAACTGTGGGCTGATCCTTGGGATGGAAGAGCCACCACTGCTAGTGAAGCCCCACCCTAGCTCTGGGGATAAAAGGCAGGGTGCAGAGATGAATAGATGTGGCAGACAGATTTGTTAGCCTACGTTGAGAGAGAATTTTTTTGCCGGGGCTGCTGGCACTCCTAATAAAGGAATCTTTGAGTTCACTTCAGAGGATTTGTCATGTTTGGGGAGCTGGGTCAAAACAGCTTATCACATTTTCCACACATGTTAACAGCCGCTCGTGTCTTATTCTTCTTACAAGTGGATTACTGTAACATGTTCTACATGAGGCTGCCCTTGATGTCCATCTGGAAGCTATAGCTGGCAAGTGACAGTGGGGCAGAAAAACAAACCTTTGATGAAAAGATCCAATCTTGCCTTTGAACGTTTGGGAAGGGCACAGAGGATTTCCATCAATAGACTTTATGCTACATAATTGGAGCACTTGATCCACTCTGGAAGGGGGAACACTAAATAGATTAAAGTATCTAGAATGATCTCCAGGATGCTCTCCAATAAACTTATTTAATTGCTTTTACTTTTCTCTTGGGGAACAGCTTGCCTGAAAAGAACCACTAATCCTAAAAGAACCCATAATTCAAATGATGCTGGAGACCCTTGATTTGCAATACACTCAATTCATATTTCTCAACCTTGGCAGCTTGAAGACACGTGGACTTCAACTCCCAGAATTCCCTAGCCAGCCATGCTTTCTGGGGATGGTAGCATGCTTTAGTTTGGCATGATTCTGTTGATGGTGAGAAGCAAAAAAAGAATTCTGCTTTGAAGACCTGCAACATATCTTTCTTGGTTTTTGGAGCCTGACACCTCTACACTTGTGTAACTGTTAGACGTTAAGCAGAAATCAGACTACATCCAAGATATGCAGTCCGTATCCAACTATTGTTTTACTTTTTTTCTTTCTCTAGGCTGCTAGAAACTGCTTAGTGAATGAGTCAGGAGTGGTGAAAGTATCTGATTTTGGAATGACAAGGTATTAATCATCTCTATCCCTTTTAAGCAGGCATATGTTAAGTTTACATTTTTGTACCTTCCAAAGTGGTAGAGTGGTGGCCGTGTTTTTAACTTAAAACAGACCCCAATAATGTGTAGCTTACATAACCAAATATTTGCCAAATGTATTCATTTAGTTAGGCAGTGACGTGAATATTGAATACAAGTAGTCCTCAACTTATGACTACAATTGGGACTGAAATTTCAGTTGATGAGCAATGCAGCCATTAAGCATATGATCAGATCCAATTTTACAACCCTGTTTACCGTGTCATTAAGCAAATCACGCAGTAATGAAAGCGAAACATGTTGCTGTTAAGCAAATCCAGCTTCCCCCATTGACTTTGCTCACCAGAAGGCATCTGGGAAGGTTGCAAATTGCAATGATGCGACTGCAAGGATTGTGCAACAGTCATAACTTTGAGGATAGGTCAAAGTCACTTTTTTCAGTGGAATCGTAATTTCGAACCATTGTTAAACAAGTGGTCCTTATTTGAGGACTATCTGTGTCAGTTTCTTGTACAGTGGTACCTCAGTACTTGGTGTTAATTTGTTCCAGGAGGTGCGATGAGTACTAAAAAGGATGTGTCCCAAACAAACCATGTGACTTATCACGTGACCCTTTGTTTCTGCTGGGAAGAACCTTCCTTTTGTCCCTTTTTCTATGTCAGTGACCTTCCCTGCATGGCCAACGTCCTGTCCGCTCTCTATGGCCATCCCCCTCTTTTTGCAGTGTCCTTCCCAGCATGGCTGGCTTCCTATCTGCCCTCTGTGGCCGTCCCTCTCTTTTTGCAGCGACCTTCCCAGCATAGTGGCTTCCTGTCCACCCTCTGTGGCCACCCCCTCCTTTTGCAGTGACCTTCCCAGCATGACTGGCTTCCTGTCTGTCCTTTGTGGCCGTCCCCTCCTTTTGCAGTGACCTTCCCATCATGGCTGGCTTCCTGTCTGCCCTTTTTGGCCAGCCCCCTCCTTTTGCAGTGACCTTCCCAGCATGGCTGGCTTCCTGTCCACCCTCTATGGCCAGCCCCCTCCTTTTGCAATGACTTTCCCATCATGACAGACTTCCTGTTGGCCTTCTGTGGCCATCTCCCTCCTTTTGCAGTGCCCTTCCCAGCATGTCCAACTTCCTATCCGTTCTCTGCAGCTGTCCCCCTTTTCCTATTGCAGCGCATTGAGTACTAAACAAATGCCGAGTACTAGGACAACATTTTCACATCAACATGCGTCGAGTACCAAATTTGATGAGGTTTTTTTTTTATAAAGTTTTTTTTATTTTTTCCATTAAAGTTTTGAAGCAGTCGAGTATGAGGTTCTCCTGTAACTCATTTCAGAGGAAGGATCTTTTTTTTCTCCTTTTAGGTATGTTCTTGATGATCAGTACACCAGCTCTTCAGGCGCTAAATTTCCTGTGAAGTGGTGTCCACCTGAAGTTTTCAATTACAGCCGATTCAGTAGCAAGTCTGACGTTTGGTCTTTTGGTAAGATTGTTTAACATTTTTATTTTTATTTTAAAAATAAATTTAGGAGAATTACTTTTTTCAAATCTTCCATTAGCCTCTTCAAATTATCCATCAAAGCAATAATTATAATTAAGATAGAACAAAAAAAAATGCTTCATGTTAATGACAAATAATAAATAGTTCTAGATGAAATAAATACAGGGAATTTTGGATAAAATATGGGTGTCATGGACATTAGTCCTGATAGTGAAAATTAGAACTTAAAACTTAACATTCAGGAGTTTCAGATGTTGTAATCTGTTTTTAATTTGTGCTTTATTTCCTTCTAGTGGTTTCTAAATATATTGCAAAAAACATGTTTCTGATTAACTGTTCTGATTGTTTTATTTGTTTATCAAATTTCTACATCACCCATCTCACCTAAGTGAATTTGGGCAGTTTATAATGTAATGTTCGCTCTCCATAGTGAGATGAGCAGAATACAAACTTAAATATAGATAAGTAAATAAATTTTATATAATCACAATCACTTGTTTTTATGGAGATTTATTACTATATATCTATACTATACTGTTACTATACTATCTATATTATATATAGATCTATTACTATATAACCTTGTGCTACAAAGGTTTACTAATTTTGAAATGCTGATTTTACACACACACACACACACACAGATCTTGTGGTAAAGATGTTTATATGATAGGCTCTCAAATTTGGCTGTACAGGTAGTCCTCCACTTACAACCACTATTTAGCCTAACATTTCTGTTGCTAAGTGAGACATTTGTTAAGTGAATTTTGCCCGATTTTACAATCTTTCTTGCCATAATTGTTAAGCGAATCACTGCAGTTGTTAAGTTAGTAACACGGTTGTTAAGTGAATCTGGTTTCCCCATTGACCTTGTTTGTCAGAGGGTCACAAAAGGGGATCACGTGTACCCGGGACACTGCAACAGTCATAAATATGAGTCAGTTGCCAAGCATCTTAATTTTGATTGCGTGACCATGGGGATGCTGCAATGGTCGAAAGTGTGAAAAATGGTCCTGTTGCTTTTTGAACGGTCACTAAATGAACTGTTGTAAGTCGAGGACTACCTGTAGCGTTATTTAGAGCTGTGTGTCTTTTAAGATAATTCAGAAGAAGTGCTTCATATTTTCCGTGAACACATTTCTTTGCTATTTATTAAAGCAGCTACATATGAAAAATGTGCTGTCTCTTGACAATTGCTTTAACGAGGTGACTTCTTAAAGCAACCAGCTATTTTATCACAGCTTAAAAGAACTCCTTTAAAAAGTCAGCTCATTAAAGCAATTCATGAAAAAAGCGGCGACTTTTCTTTTAGGCCTCAGAGGTGTGAAAAAAGATGTTGCTGCTTTAATGAGTAGCTGAGAAGTGAGTATGAAGCACCTCTTCTGAATCATTCTTGGTGCCTGTGTAACCCTAATGCCTAGTTCTACTTTTCAGACTCATTTCATAAGCATTTGTCTAACCATTCTATTGCTGATAAACTAAATAAACCTAGAAGATTTAGGCGAGGTGATTATTTAGTTCATTAGGATTGATTTTCTATTAACATATTTGTATTTGCCATCATGGAGAATTTTGGAATTCTAGACCTAGAATTCTAAACCTAGAATGTTGGAATTGAAATGTTTCAATTCAGTTATTTCTGTGAACTTTGACTAATCCCTCTCTCTCTAATTTTGCAGGAGTTCTCATGTGGGAAGTGTTTACAGAAGGGAAGATGCCCTTTGAGACAAACACAAACTATGAAGTGGTGACTATGATTACCCAAGGACACCGGCTATTTCGACCCAAGCTAGCTTCTAAGAATATTTTTGACTTGATGGTAATGTGCTGGCATGAGGTAAGTTATGTTGCATTTCACTTGCATTAGTCCTATTAACTGTATTCTGGCATGAAGAGTGATTCAAAGTAGATGCAACCATTCTTTGCACCCTGCTGGTCAGTCGAGTGAAAATTGCCACACCATAAGTCAATGCAATAATAGCAATAGCAATAGCACTTAGACTTATATACCGCTTCACAGTGCTTTACAGCTCTCTCTAAGCGGTTTACAGAGTCGGGATATTGCCCCCAACAATCTGGGTCCTCAATTCACCCACCTCAGAAGGATGGAAGGCTGAGTCAACCTTGAGTCTGGTGAGATTCGAACTGCCAAATTGCAGTCAGCTGGCAGTCAGCAGAAGTAGCCTGCAGTACTGCACTCTAACCACTGCGCCACCAAGGCTGTCTGTTCCTCCCATTTGCTGTCTGTTTCTCCCATTTTTGTGGGTGCATGAACAGTACCCCTATCTTGTGCCTTACTCATTCAGGACTGAGTAAGTAGAACACAGTCTGAAAAGAGAAATCAAGTACAGGTAGTCCTCAACTTAATAACCATTCATTTAACAATTGTTCAAAGTTACAGTGGCACTGAAAAGAGTGACTTATGACCGGTCCTGACACTTACGACCATCGCAATATCTTCATAATCTTATGCTCAAAACTTGGGGCTTAGCAACCAGCATGTATTTATGACAGTTGTAGCGTCCAGGGATCATGTGAACCAGGGGTGGGTTCTAACTTACCTCGCTGCCGGTTCGCTTCCTCCTGCACTGCGTACCCGCGCATGCGCAGTGACGAAAAATCTGAAAAAAATTCAAAAACAAAAAAGCAGAAAACAAGAAGGCGACGCACGCGCAAAGCCGAAAAAACAAAAACGGAGCTGAAAACAAGATGGCGACGCATGCGCAGTGCCGGAGACTCGGCTTCTGCGCATGCGCAGAAGAAAAAAAATGCAAAAAAAAATCCCTCCCCAAAAAAATTCAAAAAAAAAAAGATGGTGGCGCCCACGGACCGGCACCGACTGATCCGGATCCATGACGTCACTGTGATGTCACCAGCAGGTCGCTACCAGTTCTGGCAAACTGGTCCGAACCGGGAGGAACCCACCTCTGATGTGAACCCATTTGGGACCTTCCCATCAGACTTCCAACTGTTTAATGGGGGAAGCCAGATTTACGTAATGGCCATGTGATCCACTTAACAATTGCAATGATCTGCTAACAACCATGGCAGAAAAGGTCGTAAAATCAGGTGTGAATCGCTTTTAACAACTGCTTTGCTTAGCAATGTAAATCCTGATGCCATAAATCGTGGACTACCTGTAGACTTAAAGAGTGGAAATTAGATGATTTTTAATTCTAACAATTAGCAATTTTATAAATCAGAAAAACATTAGCAATTGACAGTACTGTCTTACAGTGTCAAGAGGTGAGCTTAATATGTTAGTTCTATCTACAAGAAAGGTATTAGGTAGAAATATTTGGGTGAGCTAAGTGCAGAAATTAAATACTAATAAACAAAATCTTGTCTCACTCTTAGTAGTAAAACTGTCATGTTTTTATAACTTCTATACTTCAGAGGTGAATTCCAATAGATTTGGTTGAAACAACACTGAATAAAAAAGGATTGATCTTGCTTAGTTCTTCAATTTATTTACCACCAGAGTGCTTTATATGAGTATGTGTTTCCAAAATATGACAGTTGCAGCAAAACAGCAAAAAACACATGGCACCTTTAAGACTAACCAATTTATAATTGGGTAAAATGTAGACCACTGCCCATTTCATGGCTCATATCACTCCCAAAACATACGCAGTAATATGTTAACTTTTTATTTATAATCATCACAATTTTGTGTTAAACGGCTTCTTCCAGTATTTGTGATTTGCTTAAGCAGTCAAGTAAGTTGATGAAGAAAAATACCCTTTCAGTTTGACTTACCAGTTAGTCCTCAATTTACAACTGTAATGGAGCCCAGAATTTCCATCATAAATAATGATGGTCATAAGTTGAGACACCCACATGAACAGACCCAATTTTACAACTTGTTTATGGTGGTAGGTGAGTGAATGCAAAATTGTTAAGTGAATGCCATCCTCTTAACTGAACGCTGCGATTGTTAAGTAGATCCATGTGTTCCTATAACAGTAAGAGGGAGTCAAGCTATTCTCCAAAGCACCTGAGGGTAGGACAAGAAGTAATGGGTGGAAACTAATCAAGGAGAGAAGCAACTTAGAACTAAGGAGAAATTTGCTGACAGTTAGAACAATTAATCAGTGGAACAACTTGCCTCCAGAAGTTGTGAATACTCCAACACTGGAGATTTTCAAGATGATGCTGGATAACCATTTGTCTGAAGTGGTGTAGGGTTTCCTGCCTAAGCAGGGGGTTGGACTAGAAGACCTCCAAGGTCCCTTCCAATTCTGTTATTATATTATATTATATTAAGTAGCAATAGCACTTAGACTTTTATCCCGCTTCATAGTGCTTTACAGCTCTGAGAGGTTTACAGAGTCAGCATATTGCCCCCCACAATCTGGGTCCTCATTTTACTGACCTCAGAAGGATGGAAGGCTAAGTCAATCTTGAGCTGGTGAGAATTTAACTGCTGGCAGTCGGCAGAATTAGCCTGCAATACTGCATTCTACTGCAGTATTGCCACTACGGCTCTTATAAAAACACCCATGGATGTTTTTCGCTGGAAACAGCCCAAAGAAGCCGGAAACCAGCAAGAAAACATTATAAATTGCAGTCATGTGACTGAAACTCTGCAACAGGCAGTAAAGGTGAGCCAATTGCCAAGCTCCCAAAAGGTGGTTAATGTCACTGCAGGTGTATGCAGCCGTCTGAACTCCACAACTGGTGGTAAGTAGCTTTTGAAGGGTTGGTTGTAACTTCGAACCATTGCTAAGTGAGGACTATTTGCATATCATGCATCACAAAAGAAAAAGAAATATAACTTATTAGAGCCTTTTTAAAACTTTTCCCCTTCTAGAAACCAGAAGGACGTCCTACGTTTCAGGATCTCCTGCATATGATTGAATGTATAGCTGAAGACTCTTCGTCCTGACTATAAGCTTGGCAGGTGCAAGAATTCACAATAAGGACATACCATTTCAGAGATGCTGCTGGATTCTTCACAGAGACACAGTTCTGGATGCTGCTTAGAAGGACCATGGGAAGACAAGGCAATTGTGCATATTGCCCCTTTGTCTCTGGAAGAAGTTTTATCAACATATTTAAAGACCATTTGACTATTCAAACAATATTGTTACCAAGCGGACCAGAGTGTGGTTTTCCTGAGGGGGAAAATGCCCATTTGTAGCAGGCTAAAGCTACCGTACAACGTAACCCAAATTCAGCACAAGCCTTTTATAAGCCAGCTGTTGACTTGAAAGAACAATATTTAAAGTGATTGTCGTTCATAGTCTTGCCCATTGTTGTGCCCTCCAGATGTGCTTGGCCACATCTCCTTTTCCAGCCAGCACAGAGCTTGGCGTACACTGGGTTGGTCATGGCTGCTGGTGAATGTAGAGGTGATAGGTAGATGGTATATGGAGAACTGAGGCCACGAGACTCCTACAGAACTTGCCTTTATATACAAGACCTCAGTGGCTTGTCAGGAAAATAGGGACAAAGAGAAAGACTAGTACAAAAGTACCAGATCTCCTTGACTAGAAGCTGCTCAAAGATCCCACCAGGCCCGAAACAGATGTTAGGAAGAACACAAGATTATCAAAAGACCTGCCAGTACTTGTGACTTGTTTAAGAACTCACTAATGAAGAAAAATACCCTTTCGGTTTGATCTGCTATATCCGTGATGGCGAACCTATGGCTCGTGTGCCACAGGTGGCACGCGGAGCCATATCTGCCAGCATGCGAGCCGTTGCCCTAGCTCAGCTCCAGCGTGCATGTGTGTGCCGGCCAGCTGATTTTCGGCTTGCGCGGAGGCTCTGGGAGGGCGTTTTCGCCCTCCGGGGGGCGGGGGAGGCCGTTTTCGCCCTCCCCAGGCTCCAGGGAAGCCTCTGGAGCCTGGGGAGGGAGAAAAACGGGCCTACGGGGCCCACCGGAAGTCGGGAAGCGGGGGGGTCATGTGCGCATGCGCGGGGCAGCACGGGGGGGTCACGTGCGCATGCACGGGGGTGGGGCGCATGGGGGAACATTGAATTATGGGTGTGGGCACATGTGTGCGCGCTTTCGGCACCCGAGGAAAAAAAGGTTCGCCATCACTGTGCTATATCATCCTTCACAAAAGAAAAATATTATTAAAGCCTCTTTAAAACTCTTCAATTTCTAGAAACCAGAAGGGCTGTTATGAAACACGGCATTCATCATAAATGTATTCTAAATACCATTTATGGATTGTAAATATGCACTGCACATAGGTTTTCGTACGAAGGGAGAATGTAGTATGTCCTACACTATTTAAAAGCACAACATATCGATTCCTTTATGGTATGCTGCACGTTCTGTTTGGTGTTTAGCAAAAAGAGAACAAGCTCCCAACTTTATTACAAACTGGAGAGGTTTTTTTTATCTTATCAGATTGTTATTTTGATTTTACCAGCTGCAAAGCGTGCTATATTGCCAGGGAAATAATGTATAGCAAAACGTGTCTAATAAATGTACTTCATATAATAAATATGAAGTTGTGATGAAAGGTTGAACCACTGGTTTTCATTTTCAGGTGGGTGTGTGGGGCAAAATTAAACCTTCGCACTCATTATTAAGATAGTTCCTAAACTATTCACCATGTCATAAATTATGACCATCCCAAAGTTCATTCTAAAGTTGCATGGGGATGTAATTTCTCATGTCACGCAGTGCTTCAGAAGCATCGAAACCATCTTAGATACCAGTGCATTGCAGACCCCAAAAGGAAAATAGATATTTTTTGCTTTATCCTGAAACTGTTCAAAATCAGCAAAAGTAATTTTGCAGTTCTGTTTAGAGCAGCGGTTCTCAACCTGTGGGTCGCGACCCCTTTGGGGGTCGAACGACCGTTTCACAGGGGTTGCCTAAGCGCGCGCTAGCCCGCCATCTTGGTGACTGGCAATGCGGGTGGGGAGGGGGCAGGGCGGGGGTCGCGGCGGCAGGGAGGGGGTCGCGGCATTAAGAAGGTTGAGAACCACTGGTTTAGAGGGAAAAAATTACATAATCCTACCCATTATCTAATTTCGCCCAAACAATCCAGACTCTACTGCTGAAGAATACCAATGCTGCTTGCATAAATCCAAGTTAATTACATTTGAAAAGAGGTTAGGTGTGAGGAGTAGCAGCTAAAGGACATTACCATTCCCAACTGTTACTTAGCTATGTCTAATAGTTAAGATTTCAGTAAGCCCCTTGCCCCACATTATTATTCATTCATTCATTCATTCATTCATTCATTCATTCATTCATTCATCATTCATTCATTCGTTTGCATTTCTATGCCGCCCAACTCCCAAAGGACTCTGGGCGGCTTACAGCAAATATAAAAACCATAATAAAATATAGAAAGCTTACATAATAAAAAACATTTAAAAACAATTAAAAACCCATACACACCTTTTCCTGGCCGGATCTCGCCAAATTGCAAAAGCGAGATCAACGGCCCCAAGCCTGCCGGAACAGCCAGGTCTTCACCGCTTTCCGGAAGGCCAACAGTGTGGGGGTAGTCCGGATCTCAGGAGGTAACTGGTTCAACTGGTTTTAACATAAAGACTAGACCAGGGATGTCAAATTCGCGGCGTCACGTCATCACATGACGTATCGTGACTTTTTTTCCCCCTTCACTAAACTGGGGGTGGGGGTGGCCAGCGCGTGACACATCCAGCCCGCAGGCTGCAAGTTTGACACTCCTGGACTAGACTATATTCTTGAAAGAGACATACTCTATTTACCACGTTACATAAAGACTTTCTGCAAAATTGCAGCACATGTGGTCTTTGCTTCTAAGAATGGCACCACCACAGAAATTTGCCCTATGATTTGTTACCTTAAAAATAAGGAATATTCCCCAAAATAGCTAAAATTTAGGGAGCTTCATACAGAAGACAGGTGAACTATCTTTTGTCTTAATTGTAAAAGTCATCAATAGCAATCAATTCACACTCTTGGGTGGGTTGTCTAAATATCTATTTTCTTGATATAAATCTTACGTGGACCTATCTCTATCTGAATCCTTATATCCGGGTTTTCCAAAGGATGATATTCCAAATAGATTAGGATGGTACAAAATATAAAAACTGGCCCAATGTTAGTAGGATACGCTATCAAAACATTTTTATTCATTTTTGTCAATATTATATCAAACCTTCAAAGATTTTCCATTCAGAAAATTAAATATTAAATATTTTTAAATAGTTACGGCAAACTTCATACAGATACAGAAAAGCAATTTCCCCCCCTGAATGGCACTTCATCGTCACTGCTCATGGTTCTCAGATGAGCCACACAGTAAGTAAACATTTAAAATAATTAAAAACCTGTATTTCCTTAAAGGGTTCCTTATCATGGAACAGATGCCAGTTCTTAATAAACCAAAGTAATAAGAGAAATTCAGAGCTAAAAAGATTGTATTATCCAAGTCCATCCCTATCCATTACTGTGAGATAAATATATAATTTGTTTATTTGTGTAATAAAACCTGTTCAGCTGTTTGTTTCTTTCTTAAGCAGTTTTGGAACTAAAGTGTTAATATTAAATACTGAAGAGATAACCAAAAATCTCCACACAGCCAAGCCTGTGTTTACAGATGGAAATCTATTTCGAAACCAAATTTATTGGCACTGATAATTTTACTTCAGATGTTGACATGTAACCAAAATCACTTTCCAGTTCACAAAATAACCATGAAGGTGACCATGGTTGTTTTTTTTAATCTTAACCCTGTATTATAGTATACTTCTATGTAAAAGGAAAGAGACTTTAACATTTGAGAGTATACATACATGTGTCTTAAAAAGCTAATCTATCATCCTGAACAATTAAAAGCAATTGATGAGGAAAATAAATTTAAAAGGATTTCCAGAAATGCTTAATGTACGCCAAGTTAATTCCCAGATTTCATGAGTTTACTGTAAGGATTTCTTGGTCTCAGTAATTCAGTGCTATCTGGCATAGAAAGACCCTGTTCTCATTTAATGTACTTAGACTTTAAACTTTGTTGCTGGAAGTTACACCTAAAAAGAGAAGAGGTTCTCTTTGGACATTTCTTACTTGGGAAATTAGAATAAATTAAAACTTCCAATTTACTAACATGCTGGTCATTAGAAAAAGTCCTGGTTTTCACAAAATACCTTCACTTAGCCCTCAGGAAAAATCTCATTTTAAAACACTGAAACTACAAAATACGATTTAGAAAATACATTTACATATGTAATTCATTTAGCAACCATAGTCATCACTTAAACAGCATTACTGCTGTCAGTGACTTTTGCAGGCTGTCAAAGGTGGCAAATACAGAAATACCAGAATTTCCTTTTCTAACCCAAAAGCAAATGACATGTCCCCTTTCTGTTCCTCCAAATTCTGGGATAGTGAAGATAATGATATTCCTCTGATGGGCGGTAAGCCGTGAGAGATGACTTTAATGGTGGTTACTGTCGTTCATTTCCTCGGCTGAACAGAGTATTATCCTCGTCGCATATCGAAACCGGCGCGTCCATATTCTCTAATAAAGTGTGATGAGACTCATAAGCATGCAGAGGCAAGTTGGGGTCTTTTTTAACGGAAGCCGCCAACTGGTTCCAGGTAATGCTGACATTTTTGAAAGCGTGAAGAAAGAAAATGCCAATGATTATGGTGAAGAATCCACTCAGGGTTCCAATGATATCTCCAAGTTCCATGCTGTTCCATTCTTTGAAGAGGATAACGGAGCAGACCACCACCATGGTTGTGAAGCACACATAATAAATGGGAGTGACCAGAGACGTATTAAACACATCCAATGACTTGTTGAGGTAGTTGATTTGAGTACTGACGGCCAGCACCAAAACGACACCTAAAACATAGAGCAGCGGATTTCGGAAGACTGGCTTCTGATAAAGCATGTCCTTAATAGCGATTCCCAGTCCTTTGACAGAGGAGACTGAAAAAGCCCCTATCAGGGAACAGATGGAGATGTAGACCAATATATTGGTCTGTCCAAACCGTGGAGCGACGACAAAAATAAGTACCAGCGAGGTCACAATTATAACGGAAGCAAACACAATGAAGACTGCAGGAAAGGAAAATAACTACGCGTTAGGATTTAGAGAACAGCAAAGATGTCAAATCACAGTTGATGTGATCAAGTGCATTTGATCCGGTGTTCCATAAATGAAGAACCACTTATGAAATACTTCCCCTTTCTGCAAGGATAACTACTAATTTCTACTGTATTCCTGGACAGGCAGAGGTGGTTCTTTAGAACTGTGCGAGAAGCATGAGGAGGGAAACTGATAACCCAAGGTTCCTCTTCAAGATCTGGATGTTTTTTAAAAAAAAATTGAGGTAAAATAGAACATGTTTGAATTTATGCACTGACTGTAAGGTTTCTCTATGCCAGTGTTTCTCAACCATGGCAACTTCAAGATGTGTGGAGTTCAACTCCAAAATTCATAGATGTCAAAGTGGTTGAGGTTGAGAAACACTGAGATAGAAGAAGAAAGAATAGCAGTGTTGTATGTATCCCATGCCGGAAATCCTGTTTGATTTTCACTACATTTCAGTTGCCTAGAGCCTGGGAGCAGTTTGGAAACTGAAGCCCTCCTCCTTCTGTGTTAGTCTATTTTGTCAATATGTAAGAATTTATGAACTGGAATAGCCATAACAAGAAGTCAGCCAATGGGAACTGTTTGGTGACTGAGACACAGGATTTGTTGTGAGCCATGTCAGACAGCTCGGAGCCTGGGCGTGGCTTAGCTTAACTGTTCTGTGTATATAAGAGTTTGTTTGTCCTTACTCCTTGCTTCTAGTTCTAGTCCTTGCTTCTACTTCTTCTCTACTACGTTGCAAGAGCTGCATGGCTATTGTATACATGCATCATGTTTTATATTATTGTATATAAAAAAGTTTCTTCTATAAATGAATCCTGCTGAATTATTTTCTTGTGGGCTGGCTGGATAGCTGCAGACTCTAACATATTTCCATTCAGTATCTCCATGTCAGCTGTAATATTGTACATGCGGAAGACCATGCACAATCTCAAATCTGTTTATAGGACAAATAAATAGATTCTAGCCTAATCTAAATACATTCATGAGGAAACATTTTCATAATAGGGGCTCATTCTATGTGCTGTCCTGCTCACGCGCGCGCACACACACACACCATGGGTGTTAGGAGTCTTTATTAAGGCTTCCAAGCCTGAGTTAGTATTCCCCAGCAATTCCCTTTGCCAGCACCCCCAATGAGTTCAACAGGCTGCTCAAAAGAAGCCAGGACTAGTCCACAGCAAAAAGACAAGGGAGGTCCACTAGGCAAGTCCCCAAGACAAAGGCAAGTTCTGGGTTGAAAAGGCACAATCCGAAGTTCAAGGCAAGAATCACAATGGCTGAAGAACACACAGCAAGGAAACAGACACATTGTTCCCAGCACTCCCCTTGCTGAGCTAAATAACTGCTTCCTGGTGCAGCCCATCAAGAGGGGCGAGGCTGCCTCCTCGCAAGTAGCCTGGCTGACCTTCATTGTACCTGCCTCCTCTCAGCCCTATGTGCTCTCTGATCGGGAGGAGGAGGCATCTCCACTGACCAGCTGCAGCTTTGTGCCCTCTCCACCCGAAACCTTTGGGTTTCCCAGCTGCAGCTGTGCCTCTAGCTCAGCCAGCTGCTTGTCCGGTCGCTCCCCTGTCCTCAGCCCCTCCATTCCTAGCTCATAGCCCTCAACTGCATCCCCTCCTAACATGCCCAGGATCAGCTCATCCTCCGAATTAACATCTGGAGAGGCATCTGGGGAAGCTTCCGGGCAGGGGGGGGGAGTCATCACATTCTATGATAGCTCTCTAGTAAGCATACCTGGATCTTTCAGTTTTATTTCCATGTCACTCAATGATGTGATTTGTTCCTCTTCAGGAGCATGGATCACCATCACGGTGGAACCCAGAATGCTTAACACACAGCCCAGCTTTCCATGAATGTTGAGCTTTTCATCCAAGAAATAGGAAGACAATATCGCACTATTTGGAATTTTCAAAAAAGGAGAAATTAAGCAAAGATAGAACCCTTGAGAATGTAACAAATCTAGAAACTGAAGTTCTGAATAGCTAGAATGAATAAGAACCAAGAACAATATTATAAATGGACAACTTTTGCACATTATTACTTCGTAATCGTCTTAGATACATCAACATATGAGAAGTTTAGTTTAGTTCAGGGGTCCCCAACCTTTCGGACCTCAGGGACCACTAAATTTATAATTTTAAATCCCACGGACCACTAATATGATCTGCCTAATGACTGGTTAGGTGGGCATGGCTAGGTGGGCATGTGACTGGGTGGGCGTGGCCAACTCGATGTCATTCATGTCAAGGGGTGCCTCGACGGCCTCTACTCGCCCCTCCCCTCCCAGCCACTCCTCGCCTCCCCGCCTGGGCTCCTTAGGCCCCCTACAGGAAGCAGTTGTTGGAGCTAAGCAGCCACCATGAGAAAGAGTTGGCAAAACAGTTGGCTGAGTTCAAATTGGATCTGACCGAGAAGGAGGCACAGCAGAGTCCTCACTGAGGATTACGAGCATAGGCTTTCCAAGCAGAGGGAAGACCTGAGGGAGTGCAAGGCCAGGTACCGGTGCCTGGAGGCTCAACGGGCTGAGATGGGCAGCCAGTTCCAGGCCATGATGCAGTCCCACTGGAACGAGGCCCTCCGGCTCTTTGCCACCAGCGACTTCCCTCCAGCCTTTGCCCAAAGCCCCGCACCAAGAGGCCGAAGCAGACCCCAAGTTGGAATTTCTGCCCCCCTCCGACCCGCACAAAAAGACCGCGAAGGGGGAGACTCTCTGCAGCAACACAAACGTTCATTGCATGTATCCGGCCCAGGGGCCGTAGTTTGAGGACTCCTGATTTAGTGCAATATGAAAAATGCAAATAATTTTTCTGCGGACCACCAAAATTTTCTCACAGACCACCAGTGGTCCACAGACCACCAGCTGGTGACCGCTGGTTTAGTTCTGCCAAGCTTTACAACTGCTCTTCCTGACTTTTGGACACATTAGAAAGAGAAATGAACTGCACATGGACTTTTGACAGAGTCTCCTATGATGGTCCCTAAACCACCATAGAGTATATAAATTGTGTGTTTATATGCAACTGCCTTTACAAACCTACTTTGTCACAGTGCCTGACTAATGTAATTGTCAAGGCCAGATTCTCAATTTAAATCCTGTATATACTAAAAGAATCACATATTAGGAAAAATGTGTATTTTTGCAGAAACACAAGTTAGGGGCAGTGCTGTGTATTTATGCATAGTCCAAAGCTCTTTATATTGCCAAATTCTAACAGATATGTAGTGAGGTATGTTGTCACTTTGGACTCTTCAGAACAGTGTTTTTGGCTGGCTGTGGAATTTTGGGAGTTGAAAGTCACACATCCTAAAGTTGGGAAATTTTGGGAAATATTGCTTTAGAAAGACAATATAGACATAATTTAACTAAAATAGGAGCGTAAGAGCCCGCAATGTATTTACAGTCCTGTTGAACCACTGTTGAACTCTAATCCTAGATGTCTTAGTTAGCAAAGCAATTGTACTAATTGCACTAACCTTATAAGGACGCTTAGTGCCCCCAATGGAGTGACCAAAGTTGCCGGGGCAAAGGCGTATGCAGCAAAGTTGGCAGCTTCTCCTATTCCCACTGCCAAAAAACGACAGCAAACTAGAATTACTCGAGAGATATACGGTAACCTTTCTAAAAATATGAGTATCTTTTTGGAATTCTATCAGTAATTTCTGCCTGCCCATGTTAGATGCAAGAAACTTTTGGAAACTATTACAGCATATATATGCTTCTAGGAGCAGGAGGCTGAAGACACAAGCCTGATAATCAGCCTGAAGATGACGAATGAGACTTCGTCGAAACGTTGCAATGACATCTCCAACTTCACGCGGGAGAAAACCCGAATAACCACAGACCTACATATATATATATATATATATATAGATATTTGTATATATATCTGATATATATCAGCCTCAGCATATATATGCTTCTAGGAGCAGGAGGCTGAAGACACAAGCCTGATAATCAGCCTGAAGATGACGAATGAGACTTCGTCGAAACGTTGCAATGACATCTCCAACTTCACGCGGGAGAAAACCCGAATAACCACAGACCTACATATATATATATATATATATATAGATATTTGTATATATATCTGATATATATCAGCC
>QLTV01000983.1:70960-100179 GCA_003457575.1 Thermophis baileyi
ACAGAGTTGAAAATAAGAATAGAATAGAATAGAATAGAATAGAATAGAATAGAATAGAATAGAATAGAATAGAATAGAATAGAGCTGGAAGGGACCCTGGAGGTCTTCTAGTCCAGCCCCCTGCTCAAGCAGGAGAACCTATACAATCTCAGGCAAGTAACTGTCCAGTCTCTTCTTAAAAACTTCCGGTGATTGAGCGCCCACGATATCTGGTGGCAAGCTGTTCCACTGGTTAATGGTCCTCAGTGTTAGGAAGTTTCTCCTTAATTCCAGGTTGCTTCTCTCTTTGGTTAGTTTCCAACCATTATTTCTTGTCCTCCCCCTGATGCTTTGGAGAATAATTTGTCCCCCTCTTCTTTGTGGCAGCCCCTCAAATTCTGAAATACTGCTATCACGTCACCTCTAAATACTGCTACTATGTCACCCCTTTGTCGAAAATGGTACAGGGGGTTGGACTAGAAGACCTCCAAGGTCCCTTCCAATTCTGTTATTCTGTTTGATTCGTCTTACTCCACTGCTTTCCTCGTCCTGCCTGATCCCTCCGTCCTTGTGTGTTAAGTCTCCGGTTGTACAGCAAAGGATCCTACCATTCGTCTTCCTTATCTTCTCTGGGAAACTCGGAATAAATGCGGGGTAAGGAATTAAAGGAACTTAATCCCGTTCATAAAGGAAACGGTTTAGAAGATTTAAGATGCACGAATCCCAGCCATCACAATTCATGCCTTGTGATTTAGCATCCCTCTCCCCAGTTTGGTGAATCCGACCATTTCCCCCACTATAATGCATTATTAAAAACGCACTTGACTCCGAAATGTGCTTATCTGGGAACTTCTGGGGAGCAACATGGAAACAGCAATTAATTAGCTCTCAGGAACATGAACCCATCTGAACACCGTAGGACAGATCTTAGGTCGGTAGATAGGAATTCATCCATCCATCCATCCATCCATCCATCCATCCATCCATCCATCCATCCATCCTCTTTCTCTCTCTCTTGTCATATTTTAAGAAACACAGGCTTAATGCACTTGAAAATCTCCCTGGCCTGAATGCTGTTAGGAAATAATCTGTTTTGTTTATCTGTTCTTAAATATGATACTCCTGATAGTAGCTCCAAGGGTTCCCCCTCCCCCTTCTCCTTCATCTTCAGGCAGTCCAACTTCTAGAGACTTCTAGCCTCTATTAGATTGAGAATGTCTGATCTGAAACAAGTTGATCATCAACAAAATGTGGTTGTTTGATGTTACTATTCAGATCTGCTGGATTAAACCATAATCTTAGGGGTTAAACCAGGAAGTATGCCTTTGCACGGAATTTAAATCGTAATTCCACCCTTTCTGGGAGATAATGGTGTTTATAACCCGTAAACAATGGCTTATATATATATATATTGATTTTTGAAATACAATCATGATTGCCATTTTGATTTCAGATTGCTGAATTTAAGGACGACGAGAGAGGCCTACAACAAAGTGTGTATGGCTTCTGACAGGTGTAGATAGCTCCTGGCAGGGCCCTTAGGATAAGAGAAAATAAGTTCCCATGTACACAAGCTTAGCTTTAAAGCAGGGGTGTCAAACTCAAGGCCTGGGGGCCTGATCCAGGCCGCGGGGTGCTTAGATCTGGCCTGTGGGACCACCCTGGAAACAACAAAAGACCGGCCCACGGTGCTTCTGCCAGCGAAAACGGAGCATGCAGCCCCCCCAAGCCAATTTTCGCTGGCAGAGCGCTCGGGCCACCACAGGCACCCCTGACATGAGTGATGTTGAGTTGGCCATGCCACCCTGGCCATGCCCACCCCGGCCCCCTGAGATCAAACCCAACCCTGATGAAATCGAGTTTGACACTCCTACTTTAAAGCAATGGTTACACAAGTTAAGTTTATGCCACCTTTTGAAGAAAAGATGCTTCAGAATGCAAATGTGGCCTACTGTTCTTTAAAGCATTTCAGAGCTGATTTCACATGATTTCAAGAAACGATAGAGTTGTTTTCAAGATTTGCAGACATCCCAGGCGTCCTTGGAAGCAGTTTTCGGATTTGGGTTCGAAGCACTGCAGACTCTCCTACGTGCAACATTCTAAGCTGTTGTGAACCATCTGAAAAATGGTTTACAGAAGTAACCCAATTCTATGAGTATGCATCACAACATGGAGCTGAGCGTAGTAGCTGCCTTCCTATGGATTGCCGGAGAGAAACTTCATGAGGACTACCGATCCCTCTCTCTTCTCTTGTACAACGAGGTTCATCCTGGCTCATTTATCTAGCCGTGTGTTTCTGAACCTTGGTGATGTGAAGATGTGTGTGGATTTCAACTTCCAGAATTCCCCAGTCACCATGGTCTGGTAGAAGTGGTAGAAACCCTGGCCTACAAGATCACAAACCCAGACAAGAACCAAGAAACTCAAATTATTACAAGGTAAATGTGAAGTACTCCATATTCAGACAGGACAGTTGAAATCATGGTAAGATAAGCATGAATATTAGCAAAACTTCACTAAGTACTTTCTTATCTGTATGTGCAGGCTGTACCCACTACACAAATGTCTCTGTTTTTGTACATCATACACTCGCAGTTGTAGTTTAGCCTAGAGGAACCCAGCAAACATGAAGAACATACAGGGCACTCCTCAGCTGTGGGTTGCTCCCAGTTCGGCCCGGTTAGAACCGGTAGCGGCGGCGGGGGGACCCACTCGGGATGCTTCTGCGCACACGCAGAAGCGTCATGCGTGAGCGTGCGCATGCGTGCGAACCGGTAGTAAAGGGTTTTACAACCCACTACTGGCACTCCTAATCTCTTCCTTCCTGTTGTTTACTTTTAGTTCTCAGAGACTGGAACAGCCCACTAGCCCAGGGGTCTCCAACCTTGGCAACTTTAAGACTTGTGGACTTCAACTCCCAGAGTTCCTCAGCGCTCAGGAACTCTGGGAGTTGAAGTCCACAAGTCTTAAAGTTGCCAAGGTTGGAGACCCCTGCACTAGCCTGTCCATTCCCTCCTTTATATCACAGGCTAATACAGAACCCAGGAAGTCCAAATAAAAGTCAGTGGGGGCAGTAAATGTTAAATGACAGTCTGGATTCTGCACTTTGCCTTGTGTTTAGATTCATGCTTTTGCAAGAACACAGGTAAATGTTTCTGGATGAGATTATTACGTTCTAGGGAATTTAGAAAGAGCATCAAGTAATCCAAGCAGTTCTACAGCTAAGGTTTTTCCATGTAATCAATGGCCTCAGGTTCAGAAATTATTTGTCAAAATACCTAGATAATGAATAGTCCTACACTGCAGGGGTGGGTTCTGGCTTACCTCGCTGCCGGTTTGCTTCCTCACGCGGCATGAGCGTGCCTTGCGTGCCACGTGAACGCTTCGCGCGGGCACGTGTGCATGCGCAGTGCTAAAAACCCAGCTTCTGCGCATGCGTAGAAGCAAAAAACAAGATGGCGGCAACTATGGTGCCGCCGAGAGAGCCGGTTCGGGGGCGTATCCAGCCGGCCATCGCTGCCGGTTCGGCGAGCGCAGGAAAATTCCCGCTAACAGTTCTAAAGAACCGGTCCAAACCAGCAGGAACCCACTTCTGCTACACTGGTTTCCTAGATGCTTCCCAGCAGAGCTTCAATTGTGCTGTTGAGGTTGCCATCTTGACTTTCTTTGACCATACCCTGTGGCTACCTCTGTAGATGGCTGACTCTCTAAGATACTTAGGTGATTAGAAGCCTTGAAGACTGAAATGATACACAGTCTGGAATATGTTACAGGGTGTCACTCTGCACAGGTAGTCCTCGACTAACAACAGTTCATTTAATGACTACTCAAAGTTACAACGGCACAGAAAAATGTGACTTATGACTGTTTTTCACAGTTACAACCTTGGCAGCATCCCCTTGACCACGTGATCAAAATTCAGATGCTTGGCAACTGGTTCATATTTATGACCATTGCTGTGTCCCAAGGTCATGTGATCACCTTTTGCGACCTTCTGAGAAGCAAAAGCAATGGGGAAGCCAGATTCACTTAAAAACTGGGTTACTAACTTATCAACTGCAGTGCAGTGGTGGGTTGCTGCCGGTTCGGACCGGTTCTCCAGTACTGGTGGCGGAAATTTGCCCCTGCTCACCGAACCGGCAGTGATGGCCGGGCAGCCACGCCCCCAAACAGGTTCTCCGGTCGCCGCTCCTTGAAAGCGGGTTGCAAAGAACCCTCTGCGCATGCACAGAGGCTTCTGCGCATGCGCAGAGGGTCATTTGTGCGACGTGATGGGCGCACGTCTGACGCAATGCAAAACGTGCACTTCCGACGCAATGTGAACTGGTAGGGAAGGTAAGTAGAACCCACCCCTGCTGCAGTGATTCACTTTAATCACTGTGAACTGTGGCAAGAAAAATCGTAAAATGGGGCAAAACCCACTTAACAAATGTCTCACTTAACAACAGAAATTTTGAGCTCAATTGTGGTCGTAAGTTGAGGACTCCCTGTATTCTGTTCTGCAGCCTTATTCACACATCACTAAGGCATAATGCAATATGTGAAACAATCCACCGTGACATAGTTGATTAGGTGAAGCAGGCCACTGTAGCTTAACCAGAATTAAAACAAATACATATTAATGGGATGTATGAATCAGTCCAGGCCTCTGGAATGTACAGAATAAAACTGTAGAACTATCCAGATTTTTTTTCCTCAGAAGATTTGGAAGACTTTGTAATAAGCATTGCCTTAATGGGATTGAAAGGAATTGGGAAATGCTTGACTAAGCAAAATACAAGACAAGATTAAAGATAGCCTCTTAAAACTGACCCAGTGCTGCTGTTCTCCAAACCGTCTAAGATTTCAAATTGTAAATAATTAGAGAAAAAAATTGGTGGGTTTTTTTGCGCAGAAGTTTATTATGTACAGAGGGCCATGCATTTGTTTATAGACAGATGGACTTACTTTGCTGTTAATGCTGGTCTGAGAAGGAATGACAGAAATACATAAACAAATCATGTGGGAGATATGATTTTAAATATCAATTATTCCTCATGGAGGGAATTTGAGAAGAGAGCAAAAAATGTACATTTTCAGGGCACAAAATAGTACTGCTTTATTGTGCTGACATTCAGGTTAGTTCTTTTTATTATTAATAGGGTATTTTTCCTTTTTCCTCCAGTCCTTGGGATTGCTGCACTTAGGGAGCCAAGGTACTGCTTGAAATAGCAACAAGCAGTACCCCCCCCCCCAAAAGTGGGTGGAAATGTCTGTGCGTCCTATAGAACGAATATTGCGGCGGGGGGAGGGGGTTTGGTGCGGCGCCGATCAGCTGTTCTAGGCGGCAGGGATTGCTGCCGCTGCTGCCCGAATGGACTGTGGCGGTGGCAAACGGGCCGCGGCGGCGGCAAACAGGCCGCGGCAGATGGGCCGCAGCAGCAGCGAACGGGCCGGGCTGTGGTGAATGGGCTGCGCTGAACGGGCGGCGGAGGCAGATTTTTTCTCTTGTTTTCCTCTTCTAAAGCTAATGTGCATTTTATAGTCCGGAGTGTCTTATAGTCCGAAAAATACAGTATATTTCTCTATAAAAGGAGAAAAAAACAGTAGATAAATCTGAGTTTGTCCTGTGTTTAAAGTACAATAAGATTTTAAAGAAAGAATTTATCTGTCCCTTCTGAAAATGAGTGAGTGTCACTCACATATTTCAGCCACAATCTGGATTTGAAGGACATTCCAAACCTGACAGCAATATTTATTATTGGTTTATTTTATTGGACCTTATTTGATTCTTAATTCCCATTAAGCAACCCTGTGGTTGCTGTGGTGTGGGGACTTAAAGGATTTCTTTCATTACATTTGCAGATTAATTTCCAAGATAAGCGGGGCTGCAGCCTAATTCCATTCTATTGCCAACAGCAATATTGGAATCCTTTCTCCGCTACAGCTCATTTATTTTACCTCAAGTTACTTTATTATAGATTTATTCTTCAATGGAAGATTGAAGATTTCATTATCGCTTTGGATTTGTTACAGTGCAGGGAAAGAAACGAGGTTGGTATTTATGGTTTATAGGTAGTCCTCGACTTACGACCACAATTGAGCCCAAGATTTCTGTGGCTGAGAGAGACAGTTGTGAAGTGTGTTTTGCCCCATTTTATGACTTTTCTTGCCACGGTTAAGTGGATTGTTGCGGTTGTTAAGTTAACAACACAGTTGCTAAGTGAATCTGGCTTCCCCATTGACTTTGCTTGTCAGAAGGTTGCAAAAGGTGATCACATGATCCTGGGACACTGCAACGGTCATAAATATGAGTCAGTTGCGGGGCATCTGAATTTTGATCACATGACCGTGGGGATGCTGCAACGGTCATAGGTGTGAAAAACCGTCATTTTTTTCAGTGCCATTGTAACTTCGAGTGGTCACTAAATGAACTGTTGTAAATTGAGGGCTACCTCTACTTCATTTAACTTTGTTTAAAGTTCGTTCTGCTATGAATAGATGGAAGTTGAACGGTCAATGGAAGGGAAGAAAGACAATACTAAAATGTGTGATTGAATAAAGTTGCTAACTGTTTCCTGGAAGAAAGATGTGGAAATTACAAGTCACAAAAAGAAGGGACGCATGCTTTTATTTTTTAATATATTGTGCAAAAATATATTTTTATAGTAGTCATTATGAATGCAAAATTAGAACTGAATCTAAGCTGCAAAACCTCTGTTTATTCATAGATGTATAACAATGCTGGAAACAGAAGATTAATATCAGTTTTTGCATAATCCAACTAAATGCAAATGCATTTAAATTGTTGTTTATTTGTATTCTGTGTTTATGGAGATTATTGCCTGGTATAGGTGTTTAGGTTTGCTGCCTAAAAATCCCCGTGTTATGGAATGAAATACCAACCCAATGTTTTTATAGAAATCAGTGAGGTTGAAACCAGGGGTGAAATCCAGCAGGTTCTGACAGGTTCTGGAGAACCGGTAGCGGAAATTTTGAGTAGTTCGGAGAACCGGCAAATACCACCTCTGGCTGGCCCCAGAGTGGGGTGGGAATGGAGATTTTGCAATATCCTTCCCCCAGGAGTGGGGAGGGAATGGGGATTTTGCAATATCCTTCCCCTGCCACCCCCACCAAGCCACACCACGCCCACCAAGCCACGCCCACAGAACCGATAGTAAAAAAAAAATTAGATTTCACCACTGGTTGAAACATACTTACATTTAGTTGATGCCTATCTACCATACTTTCTGTAATGGAATGTAATCTGGATTCCCAGGATGGAGGCAGTGCATTCCAGAGGAGCAAGAGAAAATACAGTTTAGTTTGTGTGAAAGAAAAAGGGTGAAGACAGCCCCTTCACAATAGTTCCCACTTTATGGCGCAAATAGTCTGCTTTAGTTTGGCAAGATTTCTGTCTAAAGGAGAGGAACGATAAATAAATCTGCTTTGAAGAATTGCAACATGTCTTGGTTTTTGGAGCCTGTCTTGTTCTTAATACATAATCACTACGTCAAGGAACATTTAGAGAGCCGGGGTGGCGCAGTGGTTAGAGTACAGCACTGCAGGCTACTTCAGCTGACTGCTAGCTGTAGTTCGGCGGTTCAAATCTCACCGGCTCAAGGTTGACTCAGCCTTCCATCCTTCTGAGGTGGGTAAAATGAGGACCCAGATTGTTGGGGGCAATATGCTGACTCTGTGAACCGCTTAGAGAGGGCTGTAAAGCACTATGAAGCGGTATATAAGTCTAAGTGCTATTGCTATTTAGTCTTTCTTATAAGCACAGTTCTGAGCATGTCTAGGCAGAGGCAGGACCCCACTTATGTAGGGTATAGAACTGTTTTGTAAATACCATTGCTTTCAATGGGAATGGTTTCTATGAAAATCAATTGGATGTTATTTCTATTTGCTGGATCGTGTTTGTGCTGACTTATATCAGGCTTTGTTATAATGTCAGACATTTTAGCTAAAGTAAAAAGACATGGTAAAGGTTACAGTCATATCCGATGAGCAGTGCTCATCTCCAGGGGTGGGTTCTGGATCCTTTTGCTGCCGGTTCGCTCACAGTCGCGCCGTGCGTGCGCGCAGCAATCAAAAAATAGCTTCTGCACATGCGCAGAAGCAAAATCCAAGATGGCGGCGCCCATGGAGACACTGACGGAACCGGTTCCATGGCATCATCGCTGAGCTACTAATGGTTCTAAAGAACCCGTTAGAACCGGTAGAAACCCACCTCTGCTCATCTCCTGTTCTTAACAGAGGGAACCAGAGTGTCCAAAGAAATTTCTATGGTCATATGGCCGGCATGACTATACGCCAAACTGCACGGAGCACTGTTACCTTCCCATCAAAGTGGCTATTTACCTACTCGCATTTGCATGCTTTCAAACTGCTAAGTGGGCAGGAGCTGAAGCAAGGAACGGGAGCTCACCCCGTCGTGTGGCGCTCGAGTCTCAAACCTGGGCTATCAGCTTTCCAGCTGACAAGCTCAGCAACTTTAACTGCTGAGCCATCTCCCCCCCCCTTAGCTAAAGTACAAAGTCTGATTAGAAAGCACATGTTATAATCACCTTACTGCCAGACGTTTATGGTTCCTCAACAGAATTATAGGCATTATGTCAACTTGAACTTGAAACGATTGTTCCTTTGGATTTTCAGAAGTTGAAACCAAATTTTAATGCAAGTTATGAATGTGTGATTGTGAGAATCCCAAACTGGTCAATTCACATTCGGACAATATGCCAGTATAATTTGTGACACTTGGAAATGCTTGAGCAGGTTGCTTATTCTGTAGAAAAATCCTTTCCCTTCTTGTAAATTAAGGCACAGCTGGAGGGAGGTGCTGAGTGGCACTCATTTTTAGTCCTTTGTCCAGCCAACTCTGCCTTGATTTTTAAAAATGAGCTTTATTTTATTTTTATTTTTTGCAAAAAAAAGGGAGAGGGTTGAATAATCTGCCTGTCCATGTGCTAAAAGGAACATCTCTCTCTCTGTCTCACTTTCTCTAGGATACGGGTGTCAAACTCGCCGCATCACGTTGCTGTCACATAATGTTTCGCGACGTGTTTCCCATTCGCAGAGCTGGGGTGAGCATGACCTGCGTGTGACGCATCTGGCCCATGGGCGGCCAGTTTGAAACCCCTGCTCTAGGAGCGTGCATGTGCGCGCGCGCGCGCGCACACACACACACACACACACACACACACACACACACACACACACACACCAGTTAAACATTGGGTCTTTCTTGGCTTGTCCAGAGCAATAGGCAGAACACTGTGGAACCAAAGGGATTCTGTAGCAACAATAACTGTTGGGATTTGGTCTTTGATTCACTTTTCACCCATCGAAATCCATATTGTTTCTAGCACTGTGTCATGATGATGAGTCTCAATTCCAGAAATGTAGTAGTTCTTATTGCTCTGAAGTTAGTTATCTTCTCCCAGAAGGTAACAGCTAATCAGCTTGTATATCTGGATTATTTTATGGTTTCCTAGATGGAGGTAATGGTTAACAGCACTTTATTTATTTATTTATTTGTCAAGTTTAACAGATTATTATTATTATTATTATTATTTATTAAATTTGTATGCCGCCCACAGATATAAGTATAAACATGATTATGAATACAGGAAATGGATATGAATAAATGGGACAGTAGGACAGGGACGGTAGGCATGTTGGTGCACTTATGCATGCCCCTTATAGACCTCTTAGGAATGGGGTGAGGTCAACAGTAGACAGTGTAAGGTTAAAGTTATGGGGGTTTGGGGATGAAAGGGTCTTGTTGATATGTAACTGGAAAAAAGAGAGCGTAAAACTGTGCTGCATTTTCTGCCATTTCTGGGTTTGATTATTGTACCATGTTGTATGCCTTGATATCTAACCCAAAGATATTAGACTATTATTATATATACAAAAATGTGAAATCACAGCTGCCGTTTTTTTACCCAATGTTGGCCTTTATATGCATCGAGTTCCTCCCAAGAACCTAGGATGCCGTAATGCATGGATGTTGTATATGTGTAGATCAAGCAGTGTGGCCTTTGTAATTGTCAGATGGAAATTTTGTCAAAGTGCAGATTTTCCAAGTGGTGTCCAGAATTTTGGTAGGGCACCCAGTGGGCCAATAACCATAGGGAGTACTATTGTTATTATTTATTCAAATTTATTATAGCCATCCAACTCCATTGGACTCTAGATTTTTGGAATAAATAGTAGACCAGTAGTCAAGCCAACTTCTGGAAGAACCCAAAGAAGTGGGCTCCAGCTCTTGTCTCTTAAGCATTGTCATCTAATGGGATCTAGGAAATGTGCCTTTTCTGTAGCAGCCCCTACCTTTTCAAATATCCTTCACCCTGGGATCCAGCAGGCCCTCCACCCTTTTAGCCTTCCAGAAAGCTCTAAAGGGCTGACTTTTCCCCAGGCACTGGAATAAAGGTTGGAATCTGAGAATTGCATGGATTGTTGGATTGGAGATGGTACATCAAGTGCCTGGCTGTCTTGTTTTTAGTTTCAGTATCATTGTGAGCCATCCAGAGTTTTTCACAAGATGGATGGCCACTTAAGTCATTTAAATAAACAAATCGCATTGCCCTTATGCTAAGGACAAATTCAAAGTCCTGATTATCACCTTTAAAGTCTTATGCAGCCTGGATTTAGAGTACAGGTAGTCCTCAACCTACGACAACAATTGATCCCAAAGTTTCTGTTGCTAAACAAGACATGTGTTCAAACTGTTTGGCAGCCATTTTGTGGAGATGAAGCTCTTTCCTCTTTGCCCATGAACTCCGGGCTGTTTCGAAGAGCCTTCCATGATTTGACTGGATGTTGCCAACTTTCTCCATCCTTTTTTCTCTGTATTATTGTACAGCTGTTGTGTTTTTATTTTTCCATACTTTTCATTTCATACTATTTTTTTTTTAATGTAACCACAGAGAGCCATTTTGGGTACATTACAAATAATCCTCGATTTACAACCATAATTGAGCCCAAAATTTCCACTGCTAAGCAAGAGAGCTGTCAAGTCAGTTTTGTCTCATGTTACGACCTTTCCTGCCACAGTTGTTAAGTGAATCACGGCAGTTGTGAAGTTAGTAACATGGTTGTTAAGTGAATCTGGCTTCCCCCATTGACTTTGCTTGTCAGAAAGTCGCAAAAGGGGAATCACATGACCTCAGGACACTGCAACCGTCATAAATATCAGTCAATTGCTAAGCATCTGAATTTTGATCACATGACCATGGGGATGTTGCAACCGTCGTATGAAAAATGGTCATGTCCACTTTTTTCAGTGCCGTTGTAACCTTGAACGATCTCTAAATGAACTGTTGCCTATCGAGGATTCCCTGTACATGAGATAAGACCTCTTTATCTCAGATATTCCTCAGATATTCCTTCCTCTTAGAAGATTTGCCTACACTTATTGCTGAATCAATGTCTGGTAATTTGAGTTTGATGTTTCTTTATAGAATAGAATAAAGTGAATTCTTTATTGGCCAAGTGTGATTAGACACACAAGGAATTTGTTTCCAGTGCATAAGCTCTCAATGTACATACAACAATAGTGATAGTTCATTAACATAGTTATTGTAAAATACATTCATCATAAAACATTAGATACAACACTTAGTGATAGTCATGGATACTAAATAGGAGCCGAGGTGGCGCAGTGGTTAGAGTGCAGCACTGCAGGCTACTTCAGCTGACTGCTAGCTGCAGTTCGGCGGTTCAGATCTCACCGGCTCAAGGTTGACTCAGCCTTCCATCCTTCTGAGGTGGGTAAAATGAGGACCCAGATTGTTGGGGGCAATATGCTGACTCTGTGAACCGCTTAGAGAGGGCTGTAAAGCACTGTAAAGTGGTATATAAGTCTAAGTGCTATTGCTATTGCTAAATAAGGATTCAACATAAATCATACTAGGATACTAATTAAACAATTTAAATCGGAAGATACAAGCAACAAAGTTATAATCATACGAAGATAAGGAGATAGGTAATATGGAAGATGAGACTAATGATGGTAATATTGCCTTTTTAGATAGTTTGACAGTGTTGTGGGAATTAGTTGTTTAGCAGAGTGATGGCATGGGAGAAACAACTGTCCTTGTGTCTAGTAGTTCTGACGTGCGGTGCCCTATAACGTCGATTTGAGAGTAGAAATTGAAATTGTTTACGTCCAGGATGCGAGGGGTCTGTAGATATTTTCACAGCCCTCTTTCTGGCTTGTGCAGTTTATAGGTCCTCAACAGATACCCCATTTCAATAGTCTGCACACCTCATTGAGAAGTCTAGTATTTTCTTTGACCTTTTCAAAAGCTCAAAAACATGCCTTTTTGAAGCAGGCTTTTAACCATTGTTTTAAATGCTGGTTTAAAATATTTTTTAATACCTCAGGTTCTAATTTTTTCTTTTTAATGCAAACCACTGAGGGACCTTGGTATTCAGTGGTATGAATAAATAAGTAAACAAATAAATAATACTTTGGTTAAGCCGATGGGCATGCTAGAGATAGGATGGACTTTTTCATATATCATTATAAACAAAGCCTTGTTACAAAACGTTGGTCCACTTTAAACATATTTCTCTGTCTCTCTCTCTCTCTTTCAGATAACAAATTATCACAAGAATGGGGGAAAGTGAAACTCAACAGTCAGATTCAGATCCTCGTAATTTAGCCAGCCACGGTAGAAACGAAAGTCTGGAAAATGTGGAGGATAGTGAAAGCAGGTAAGATGTGGGAGTGCATGATTTTTTTCCCCTTTTTGCTGAGGATCTAAACTTGTTTGTTTGTTCGTTCGTTCATTCATTCATTCATTCATTCATTCATTCATTCATTCATTCATTTATTAAATTCAAATGCCATCCATCCCGCGGTTTAAGGCAACTCTGAGCAGTTTACAATGTAACATGTATATTGTAATCCCATGTAATCCATAAACTTGGGTTAATGTCACAGTTCCCAGGTCTTTGACTGATTGGCTTTATGCTATAAAGTCATTGGTGATTCTTAGCGACCACATAGATAGCAATAGCAATAGCACTTAGACTTATATACCGCTTCATAGTGCTTCACAGCCCTCTCTAAGCAGCATACAGAGTCAGCATATTGCCTCCAACAATCTGGGTTCTCATTTTACTGACCTGGGAAGGATGGAAGGCTGAGTCAACCTTCAGCTGGTCAGAATCGAACTGCTGGCAGTCGGCAGAATTAGCCAGCAATACTACATTCTAACCACTGCACCACCCTGGCTCTTAGATAGCTTTTCTCCATGACAATCTGTACTTAACCTGGTCCTTCGGCTCTTTCAATGGCATCCTTATCATCATTATAACTGAGTCTATCCAACTTATTGTCCTCTATCTCCTTCCTTCCTCTTTTCTCAGTATTAGAGCTTTTTCCAGAGAGCTAGGTTTTCACATAGTGTGTCAGAAGTAGAATAGAAGTAGAACCGTAAGACTAACCCTAATTTGACCGTGTTAATTCCTTGGTTGCTTTGTTTTATTGTGCGGTGGCTCAGTGGCTAAGACGCTGAGCTTGTCGTTCGAAAGGTCGGCAGTTCAGCGGTTCGAATCCCTAGTGCCGCATAACGGGGTGAGCTCCCGTTACTTTCCCAGCTTCTGCCAACCTAGCAGTTCGAAAGCACATAAAAAATGCAAGTAGAAAAATAGGGACCACCTTTGGTGGGAAGGTAACAGCGTTCTGCCTTTGGCGTTTAGTCATGCCAGCCACATGACCACGGAGACGTCTTCCGACAGCGCTGGCTCTTCAGCTTTGAAACGGAGATGAGCACTGCCCCCTAGTCGGGAACGACTAGCCCATATGTGCGAGGGGAACCTTTACCTTTAATTAACCCTGGGCTATGAAAGGTACAATTTCCTTCCACTTATTTATGTGTATGATGATTCACACAGTACTATTGCAATTATGGTGTTGTGCCTGTCACTCCTTAATTTTGTTTGTATCATAGCCATTATTTGGCAAGTTGGTGCTTCAGCGTGCTTCATCTGAATTACAGGTAGTTCTCGACTTACAACAGTTCATTTAGTGACCGTTCAAAGTTACAACGGCACCAAAAAAAGTGACTTATGACCCTTTTTCACACTTACAACCATTGCAGCATCTCCGTGGTCATGTGATCAAATTCAGATGCTAGGCAACTGACTCATACTTACGACGGTTGCACTGTCCTGGGGTCATGTGATCCCATTTTGCGACCTTCTGACCAGGAAAGTCAACGGGGAAGCCATATTCGCTTAACAACCGTGTTACTAACTGAACATCTGCAGTGATTCACTTAACAACTGTGGCAAGAAACATCGTAAAATGGGGCAAAACTCACTTAATAAGTGTCTCACTTAGCAACATAAATTTTGGGCTCAATTGTGGTCGTATGTTGAGGACTACCCATATATTCCAGTGCAATCAGCTGAATTTATAAAAGGGTTGGAGGTAGGTGCAAAGGTAGGTGGGGACAAGCATTGCCTGAATCTTTTCTTTTCCTAGCCCCCACATGTTCATCTAGAACGGGGTCTCCAACCTTGGCAACTTTAAGCCTGACGATGGGGAATTCTGGGAGTTGAAGTCCGCCAGGCTTAAAATTGCCAAGGTTGGAGACCCCTGCTGGCTGGGGAATTCTGGGAGTTGAAGTTCTCCAGGCTTAAAGTTGCCAAGGTTGGAGACCCCTGATCTAGAAGACAAAACTAAAGAACAAAATTTACTTGAACTCGAATTCAGTTTTTCATATGTGTGCTGGCTTAACAAGGGTTTAGCCTAGAATTAAGAACTGTCTCTTTAAGACATAGCATTCTGGGGAATGTAGTCCATGCCATGTAGTCCATGCCATGTGATCATAACTGTGTACTCTTATTGGTCATTGAAGTATGCCTGGGGGTGGGAGTAATTGAAGTACGCTGGCCCAAAGGAATTTATTCCAAGCACTCTACCGCGAAAGGATGCAGCAACAAGGAAATGAGGAAGCATTAATCCTTTTTTACAATATTCGTGATGGTTCCAGATTATGACTGTAGATTCAGAAGAACTTCTACATAACCGTGAGTGATGTCAGAGGATGCCTGAAGAATAAAATATAATCTGTTGAATGTACCATTGCGTCTGTGTTAAACTGCCTGATGATAGCATAACCAATCTACGCTTGATTCAGAACAATATGACTCGGGATCTTAATAAAGGACAGTTACAGATTGCACAGAGTGGAGTCTCTCAACCTTAGCAAGTTTGAGATCTGTGGACTTCAACTCCTGGCCTTCCCCAGCCAACAGGTTTATCAGATTGTTATGATACTATCTGTAGCAATAACAATTATGTGTGTAATAGATTATAGAGTAATTTCTTTGGTATTCAGAAGGTAAAAAGATGGCATAAGATAGAGTACTGTAGAGAATGAAAGAAATGTCAGAATACTTTTATGGGACTGTAGTTAGTTTAGTTTATCAGGGTCATAGACCAATTTGAAACACTTTCAAAATGAAAACGTAAGATTCCCAATAGTAAGTAGTAAGCATGAACCATAGTATACAGAACTGTGGAACATTTTTAATTTTTAATCAAAAAATAAGACAGAATAAAAGTAACTTTATGATGAGGTTGCTATTTTCAATATTTATATATTTTTTTTGTTTCAGTAAAACTGGTGATACAAAGAAAAATAACACAGTGGACAAGGAAGATAAGGATGAAAAGAAAAATGAAACTAAACCCGAGAAGAAAAATAATGAGGAGGAGTAAGCGCTTTTAAATTTCTACACAGAAATCTTCTGTTAAAATGTATTACTACCCAAGCCAGTTTATAGGCAAGATCCTTTGGTTCTGATGTTAGTCTATGGAGGTAGTTCAGACAAGAAGCAGATCAATAAATACTAGCTCTAACTTTATTGTAAGATTACATGAATAGAATCCTGCAAGTCCCAAAGTCCACGCCTTTCCTTTAATTCCCCATAAATTAAAGGGGCCCTTCTGATATGTTTCCCATGCCCTCCCTCCTATGAACTGAGGAGTCTTTTAAATGCCAGTTCTCCAGTCTGCCTTCCTCCAGTTTCCCAAGGTCCTACATACCATTATATCTGGGGCCCTACTATAGTTTTTGTTAGAACCTAAGATGGTGTTTCTCAATCTTGTTTTTACCTGTGACAAGGGGTGGGTTCTAACTTACCTCGCTGCCGTTTCGCTTCCTCATGCGCCGCGTGTGCGCAGTGCTAAAAACCATGCGCGCATGTGCAGTGACAAAAAAAATCAGAAAAATTCCCCCCCCCCAAAAAAGCCGAAAACAAGATGAAAAAAAATCCCAAAAAAATTTCAAAAAAAAAATTCAAAAAAAAGATGGCGGCGTCCATGGACCGGCACCGACCGGACCGGATCTATGACGTCACTGTGACATCACCAGCGGGTCGCTACCGGTTCGGGCAATCCGGTCCGAACCAGGAGGAACCCACCTCTGCCTGTGACCTCCCTGTCCAGATCACATTACTGGATGCTAGTAGCCTTTGAGTTACAGCCTTTTGTTTAGTGACTCTTTGAAGTTAAGTCAAATTACACCTGGGACCTTAAATTACCGCAGCTGCACTGCTCCACGGCCTTATGATCAAAATTCAGACACTTGGCAGCCTCCCACACTTGTGACTGCAGAAGCACTTCAACTCCTCCATCCATAAGAGCCGTGGTGGCGCAGTAGTTAGAATGCAGTACTGCAGGCTACTTCTGCTGACTGCCAGCAATTCAGCAGTTCGATTCTGACTGGCTCAAGGTTGACTCAGCTTTCCATCCTTCCGAGGGCAGTAAACTGAGGACCCAGATTGTTGGGGGCACGGTGCTGACTCTGTAAACCGCTTAGAGAGGGCTGTAAAGCACTGTGAAGCAGTATATAAGTGCTATTTCTACCGTATCTCTCTCCCATCTCTGCCCTTTCGGGGACCTGCACCAGTGGTGGGTTGCTCCCAGTTCGGACTGGTTCTTAGAACCGGTAGCAGCGGCGGCGGGAGGCTCCGCTCACCCAGCCGGGACGCTTCTGCGCATGCGCAGAAGTGTCATGCGCGCGCGCGAACTCGTAGTAAAGAGTTTTAGAACCCATTACGGACCTGCACCCCACAGTCCCTGCAGCCTCACACTTATCACCCAAGCTGGCCTTTGCATCTTCTTGCTGTTGATGACCAAGCACACCTGGCGTGGTCCTGTGTGAGACTGGTGCTGGTTGCGCGAGGTTTTCTTCCTGGGATCACGGACAGCAGTTTCTTTGTGAGACATGGGGAAGGAAGCCTTGCATGGCTAGCAGCTGCCTTGTGCAAAGCCAGGCTGGGTGTGCTTGGTCAACAGCAGGAGCGAGAAGATGTCAAAGATCAACGGGGGTAGTGGAGTACAGGGTGTGTGCTCCACTACCCCAGAGTGGAGGGCAGCAAGGCAGCTGGGGCTTCACGCTGTGTTGCTGGATCAGGGTGGGGCAGCTGCAGTTTCCAGGGGGAGCTGAAACTTTCTTCAAGCCCCAGAACTGCAAGATTGGGGACAGAGATGGGGGAGGAATAGAGCATTGTGGGCAGTTGAAGGAGAGGCAGTCCCTTACCTTGGAAGAACTGAGGGTCAGCCTGGGAGACACCAAGCCAGGAATAGCTTGGATTGTAGTGTTCTTTGGCTAACGACTGGTGGGATTCAGTTAACAGTGGCAACGCAGAATGCTGGTTTTGCTGTTGCTAAATGATGTGGTCATAGGACATTGAAGTTTACAACTGTGTCGCTTAGCCCACTATTGGGCCTTGGCCCGTACGGAACCGGGCTGTGGAAGTCATGGGTGAGTGAGCGTGGGCACGTGCATCCCACTTGCACCAACAGTGAGCAAGCACGTGCACGCATGCTCCATTTGCACGAGTGGGGGGTGCTGAGAGCCAAATCTGGCCCTAGGTTCTGCCTCGGTTTATCTTCCTAATAAACAACCGAGTCGGAGGATCATTTAAAAACATTTTATTAGGGTACCCCGATAAAGTAGGATCTCCCTATGAAAAAGGAGAACCTCAAGACCAATCTTACATTCCTTTTTATAGTTAACCCAACAAAGAAAAATGAAAGAGGAAAGTTGGTTGGACAAGATAAGAGTAACCCCCTCCTTTGCACAGTAAATCAACCACAAAGCTTGTTTGAAATTAGATAACCAAATGCCAGTTGACACTAAGAAACTTTTTCTTCATCAGGAGATAGGATCCAGCCATCCTTCTGTAACTTATCTTTTCAGTTTAGGAATGTTAGAAGCTATCTACTCAATCCATACAACCATAGGATAAAAGGTGTCCTACATTTCAGTCGGTAATGAGCCTGAACATAGAAAATAAGTCAAATTAAAATACAAAGTAACTCTGTTAGTTAACAAATTACAAAATCCATGTCATGTGCCCCATAGCGCGAAAATAGAGCTGCGCACATGCGTGTTTGGCCCGCCACTCGCACGGAACCATCCCTTCTCCCCCCCCCCCCCCCCCCCCCCCCCCCCCCCAACAAAGAAAGGTGGGGGAATTCTGTTCTAGTTCAACCCCCTACAATAACATAGTTGTGACATGATAGACAATTGGAAGGGGTAGGACTTGGCAAAGGGTCAGGGCAGTTCCCATATCTTGATATCCACTTTGGGGCTTTGAGAGAGGACAATCTGACCCTTACCCTGTACAGAACACAGAATTGTGTTCTGTACCAATGTTACAGGATGCGGTGGCTCAATGGCTAAGATGCTGAACTTGTCGATCGAAAGGTCGGCAGTTCAGTGGTTCGAATCCCTAGTGCCGCATAATGGGGTGAACTTGTCCCAGCTTCTGCCAACCTAGCAGTTCGAAAGCACGTAAAAAATGCAAGTAGAAAAATAGGGACCACCTTTGGTGGGAAGGTAACAGCGTTCTGTGCACCTTTGGCGTTTAGTCATGCCGGCCACATGACCACGGAGACGTCTTCGGACAGCGCTGGCTCTTCGGCTTTGAAACGGAGATGAGCACCGCCCCCTAGAGTCGGGAACGACTAGCACATATGTGCGAGGGGAACCTTTACCTTTACCTTTACTAATGTTATATTGTAGATAACTACCTGTGTCTTGGCATCCAAACAGAACAACTGTCTACTTTCATTTTGCAACATCTTGAGGCTCCAGGGGTGAAATGCTCCCGGTTCGGGCGTGCCTGCGGGTCGCCGGCCAGCCAGTAGCGATGGAAGCAGGAGACTTCGCCCACCCACCCGGACGCCGCCACTTGGGTTCTTTTACCCTCTGCGCATGCGCAGAACGTTTTGCGCATGCGCAGAGGGTAAAAGAACCCAAATGGCAGTGTCCGGGCGGGTGGGCGAAGTCTCCCGCTTCCGTCGCTACCGGCTGTCCGGCGACCCGCAGGCATGCCCAAACAGGGAGCATTTCACCCCTGCCTTGAGCCAAAGTTAAATTGTAGAGATTTCTAAGAAAGAGTTGATTCAGTGAAATCACTTCTGTTTCAACTTGGGCAAGCATTTTGTATGGACGGTTAATGTATGGATAGATAATTTTTCCTTCTGCTTACCTCTTCAGGGGGAAGAAAGAAATATTTGTCATTGATCCCTCTGGAAACCTTTATTACAACTGGCTGTTCTGCATCACATTGCCTGTCATGTACAATTGGACAATGATCATCGCTAGGTATTATAATATTATAGAAAACTGACCATATTAGAAGTGTTGCTGTGTCTTAAGCTCAGCTTCCCAATTTGGCGTCATCCAACTGTCTTGAGCTTCAACTCCCATAATTGTTATCCATCAAAGCAATCAGTTGCTTTAAACAGAGAAAGAACTTCTTTCTTTCTTAATCTTTATTTTTAATTCTTGTTGCATTCTTTGAAACTGTTTTCACCTGTCAGCTATACAGAGTTGTTGGGAATCGTGTGGCATGCACATTTAATAAATAAATAAGCAGAAAATAATGATCCTACCAAAAAGTCAGTCGAGTTAAGTTTATTGAGAAAATATTGGTTGTCCAGGGTTGTGGTTTAAGAAACATCTGTGAACAATGGAGGTCTTGGCAAAATAACAACATAACAGAGTGTAAAATGTATATACCAGTGATGGCGAACCTTTTCAACACCGAGTGCCAAAAAGGTCACGTGGAAACATTGCGCGTGCGCGTGCTCGTCGGGGCCGCGCTCCAGAAAAGCCAAACTTCTGGGTTCTAGCGCGCATGCGTGCCCGACAATCAGCTGGCCAGTGCGCATGCCGGTTTTCGGCACTGCCACGCACGCAAAGGGATTGTGCTCTGGAAAAGCCGAACTTCCGGGTTCTGGCATGCATGCACACCCGACAATCAACTGGCTGGCGTGCATGCGCACACCGGTTTTCGGCACTGCCGTGCGCGCGAAGGACAGCTGATTGTCGCGTGCGCATACGTGCCAGAAACCCGGAAGACAAACAGGCAAGGCCGCGCGTGCCGGGCGACATGGCTTCGCGTGCCACTTTGGGCACGTGTGCCATAGGTTCACCATCACGGGTATATACCATTCTCAAGTCTGCAATACGGGAATAAGGATATTCACATAAGAATACTCAACAGCCATTCTGATGGCTGCTGACAAAATGTACGTAAACTGTTCAAAGATTCCAAAAATGTTTTATAAATTGTCATTTGCTGAACATTCAAACTTTTAAATTAGAAACGGAATATCTGTTTGAATGTATGGTTGATTTAACCTTAGGCGATAGCTGATTTCCATAATGATGTAACATCCCATGCTTCAAGGAAGGTTAATTTAAAAAGGAATAGCACCTTCTTCCCCTGCTTAGAGATTTATCCGAGGCTTGTAATTACCATGTGAAGCTGATGTTGGCTTGTGAATATAGTAACTGAAATCTATAAGCCCCAATGTCTATTGATTTTCATAAATCCTAGGTAGTGCCTGCCAAGCCTTTTGCTTTATGTGAATTCAATAATTTGTCACTTGATGGTGCTGTTAACATCCTGCTTCTTCAAAGCAACTCACGTAGCTTTGAGAAACTCAAAAAGTTTCAAACAAACAGTGTTTGCATAATCGACCTAATCTCCACTTCCTTAAACCCCCCACCTCATCCCAATTTAAACCCTACATCGGCTAGCCATTCTACCACGAATACAGAATAACAGAGTTGGAAGGACCTTGTAGGTCATCTAGTCCAACCCCTTGCTCAAGAAGGAGGCCTTATACCATTTCTGACAAGTGGCTGTGTAGTCTCTTCTTGAAAGCTTCCAGTGATGAAGCACCCGCAACTACTGAAGGCAGGCTGTTCCATTGATTGATTGTTCTTACTATCGTGTTTCCCCGAAAATAAGACCAGGTCTTATGTTAATTTTTGCTCCAAAAGACACATTAGGGCTTATTTTTCAGTTAGGTCTTATTTTCAGGGAAATGTGTCCATCTAGCTGGCATCTTAACTGGGGCTTATTTTGGGGGTAGGACTTACATTATGAGCATCTGGAAAAATCATGCTAGGGCTTATTTTCTGGTTGAGTCGTATGGGAAACGGTATCAGAAAATTTCTCCTTATTTCTAGGTTGAATCTCTCCTTGATCAGTTTCCTTCCATTGTTCCTTGTCTAGCCTTCAGTGCTTTGGAAAATAGGTTGACCCCTTCTTTTTGGCAACCCCTCAAATATTGGAACATGCTATCATGTCAGCCCTGGTCCTTCTTTTCACTAGACTAGCCATGTCCAGTTCCTGTAACCATTCTTCATATGTTTTACCCCTAATCATCCTTGTTGCTCTTCTTTGCACTCTTTCTAGAGTTTCAACATCTTTTTTATAGTGTGGTGACCAAAATTGGATGCAGTATTCCAGGTATGGTCTTACTAAGGCAGCGGTTCTCAACCTGTGGGTCGCGACCCCTTTGGGGGTCGAATGACCTTTTCACAGGGGTCGCCGTGCGCGCTAGCCCATCTTGGAAATGCTCCCAGTAGTTCGGCCGTGCCTGCGGGTCGCTTTGCGTATGCGCAAAGAACGCTTTGCGCATGCGCAGAGGGTAAAAGAACTCAAATGGCAGCGTCCGGGCGGGTGGGCGAAGTCTCCTGCTTCCGTGGCTACCGGCTGTCCAGCGACCCGCCGAACTGGGAGCATTTCACCCCTGGTGCCACGCCCCCTTTGTCACCTCATCGCGCGCGGGGAGGGGGCGGGGAGGGGGTTGCGGCGGCAGGGCAGGGGTCGCGGGGGGTCACGGCATTAGAAAGGTTGAGAACCACTGTACTAAGGCTTTATAGAGTGGTATTAGTACGTGATCTTGATTCAATCCCTCTGTTAATGCAATTTAGGATTGCATTGTATTTTTTGGTTGCTGTGGCATACTGCTGACTCATATTTAATTGATTGTCCAAGTGCAGCTGACAAAAGCTTTTACTAAAATTTGTTAGTTGGAAAAGGTGCCAATGTAGACTAACACTGTTCTTCCTATTCTGCTACAATAGATCTGAAGTTGTATCAATGGAATGCTATCAGTTTTTCTGTAAAACCAGAGAAATTTGCAGGGATACGCATCTTCATTTTCTTTAACAGATAAAGTAGAATGACTACGCTACACAATCAGATTTTATGGTCCATTAAGTTTGCAATTGCGACTCAACTCCAGAATGTCTTCCTAAAATGCCACGTAGTCACTCCTCAGTTCCACCAAAACGAATAACTGTTATTGTTGATGATTATGTTTGATGCTTAATTTTAAATTTCTGGTGTCATTTGTTCTTACTCAGGGCCTGTTTTGATGAACTTAATCATAACAGTTTAGAAATGTGGTTGATTTTGGACTATTCTGCAGATTTTATTTATATTGCTGACATGTTTGTGCGGACAAGGACAGGTAAGAATGTGTTCTATTGTCTCTGTTACGCACTTGAAAATTGGTACAATGGTACACATAGTCCTCAACATATGACCACAAGTAAGCCCAACATTTCTGTTGCTAAGCGAGGCAGTTATTAAATGAGTCACACCTCATTTTACGACCTTTTCTTGCCACAATTAAGCTAATCATTGCAATTGTTAAATGAATCATTGCAGTCATTAAGGAAATCTGGCTTTTCTCAGTGACTTTGATTGTTGGAAGCCAGCTAGGAAGATTCCAGATGGTGATCATATGACTCCAGGACAGTGCAACTCTCATAAATATACAGGTGGTCCTTGACTTACAACAGTTCACTTAGTGACCGTTTGAAGTTACAACTGCACTGAAAAAAGTGACTTATGACCATTTTTCAGACTTGTGACCGTTGCAGCTTCCCCATGGTCACATGATTTACTTTCAGATGCTTGACAACTGACTCACATTTATGACGGTTGCAGTGTCCCGGGGTCATGTGACCATCTTTTGCCACATTCTGACAAGCAAAGTCCATGGGGAAACCAGATTCACTTAACAACCTGGTTACCAATTTAACAACTGCAGGGATTCACTTAACAAATGTGGCAAGAAAAGTTGTACAGTGGGGCGAAACTCATTTAACAAATTTCTCACTTGGCAACATAAATTTTGGACTCAATTTAACAAATTTCTCACTTAGCAACATAAATTTTGGACTCAATTTTGGTCGTAACTTGAGGACTACCCGTAATGCCAGTTGTCAAGCACTCACACTGTTTCTCTTCCTATCTAAATCACAGTGGAACTTTCAACTTTTACTGTTGTTTTGCCACCATGCACAGGAAAACCAAGAACGAGAAATAGCTTAATCATTCTCTTTTTTTAAATAACATTCATACAAGGGATAAATAACATTCATACTATAAATAAATTTTATCGGAGCCATTGTTTGCATATTTAATCGAACTGGTATTTCAACTGGCTAAACAGCATCTCCATGATATAGAAATGGAAACTGAGGGTCCATAGGTGGTCCAAAAAAATCAAGCTGGAGATCACAATTGTGCAATCAAAGACACGCCCTTCTTTTCCAGATACAACTGCATGTTTGTGGCTGCCATCTTGATTTTTTTGTCCTCTTCCCTGCAGGTATCTCTGAATGGACACATGCAACCCAGGGGTGGGTTCTAACTTACCTCGCTGCCGGTTCGCTTCCTCCCGCGCCGTGTGGCCGGGGGGCGGGGCCTCGGGGGGGGGGGCCTGCTTTGCGCGCCCATGTGCAGAAAAAAAAATTAAAAAAAAATTTAAAAAAAGATGGCACCCACGGACCGGCACCAACCAAACAGATCGGTGACATCATCGTGATGTCACCAGCAGGTTGCTACCGGTTCGGGCAAACTGGTCCCAACCGGTAGGAATCCACCTCTGATGCAACCAGAAGTAACCATCAGCTTTCAATAGCACTTATGCCTAGATATTTATACACATACATTCAATATACCTTATGCATTTTTTGTGAATTCTTTTTGAATGCATTTATTTTTAACATGGAACAGCTTGAGATGTATTTTATGATGGAATTTTTAAAATTAGCTAGGTCCAGAATCTCCTTCCTTACCAAAAAAAAAGATCACCCAGTTTCATTCAGTGGTTAAGGCACTGAAACTCGGAGACTAGTTTCAGTGCCTTAACCACTGGCTAGAAACTAGGAGACCGTGAGTTCTAGTCACATCCTAAGCATGAAAGCTAGCTGGGTGACCAGTCAGTCATTCTCAGCCCAACCCACCACACACAGTTGCTGTTTTGGGGGAAATAGGAGGAGGGAGTATTACCGTGTTTCTCGCCGTTGTGTGCAGGGAAACAAGTTTGTGGGAGTACAGGAAAAAAAGTTCAATTAATTCCAACTTCTTGCGAGAAGTTTTTTTTTTTTACGGTAGTCCCACAAACTTGTTTCCCTCCACACAACGGGCGAGGGCACCTGAGTGGTGGTGGGTGGGGCAAGATTTTCTGCCCAGAAAATCCTCATTTTTGACGGCCGATGCTGAAAGGCAGAGAAAGAGCTACCGGGAAGAAGCCAGTCAGTCCGGGAGTTGAGAATACCCTTTCTCTCCCACCCCACCCCTCCTCACCTGCCACCCCCCTTGATAAAAGGGGCGCATGGCTAAGTGAGAAGCAGGAAGCCCTGACATGCCTGCAGAGGAGGGGAGAAGAGTCGGCAAGAGGAGCCCCGTCTCGCTCCACGCATCTCGCGTCTCACTTCTCACCCTCCCCACCCCTCCCCACCTGCCACCCCCCTCGATAAAGACGGCGGGTAGCTAAGTGAGGGGCAGGAAGCCCTGCCATGCCCGGTGAGGGGGGAAGAAGAGACGGCAAGAGGAGCCCCGTCTCGCTCCACGCGCCCCAATGAAAGGCAACAGCAGCCTGGCTGCTTCCCTTCCCCGCCCTCTCTGGCGCTGGAAGCCAACTGACAGGCACACACTCAGTCGCTCATTCATCCCTCTCTCTCTCCCCCTCGCCGGCCGAGATCAGCAGGCCAGATTTGGTGAGCTGAACGCGCCGCCGCCGCCCGGGAGGAGAAGAATGTGAGAAATGGGCTCTCTTGCAGTGCCTCCTCTCCCTCTTTTCCTCCCGGGAAGCGGCAGTGCGTCCGGCTCACCGACTCTGGCCTGCCGATCTCTGGACACACGGCTGCCACTCAGGAGAAGAGAGAGGAGGCGCTGCGAGGCTCGGGAGAAGAAGAGAGAGGCGGCACCACACAGTTGCTGTTTTGGGGGAAAGAGGAGGAGGGAGTATTACCGTGTTTCTCGCCGTTGTGTGCAGGGAAACAAGTTTGTGGGAGTACAGGAAAAAAAGTTCAATTAATTCCAACTTCTTGCGAGAAGTTTTTTTTTTTTACGGTAGTCCCACAAACTTGTTTCCCTGCACACAACGGCGAGAAACGCGACGGAGCTGGAAATCAAGTACCGGTAGGCAAAGAAAGGCTTGGAGGAAGTGAGGGCACTGGGTGGTGGTGGGTGGGGCAAGATTTTCTGCCCAGAAAATCCTCATTTTTGACGGCCGATGCTGAAAGGCAGAGAAAGAGCTACCGGGAAGAAGCCAGTTGGTCCGGGAGTTGGGAATACCCTTTCTCTCCCACCCCATCCCCACCTGCCACCCCCCGTGATAAAGGGGGCGAGTGGCTAAGCGAGAGGCAGGAAGCCCTGCCATGCAATGTTCCCTCTAATTTTTTTTCAGTGTGTGCGGACAAGTATTCCACGTGCCCCAATGAAAGGCAACAGCAGCCTGGTTGCTTCCCTTCCCCACCCTCTCTGGCGCTGGAAGCCAACTGACAGGCACACACTCAGTCGCTCATTCATCCCTCTCTCTCTCCCCCTCGCCGGCCGAGATCAGCAGGCCAGATTTGGTGAGCTGAACGCGCCGCCGCCGCCCGGGAGGAGAAGAATGTGAGAAATGGGCTCTCTTGCAGTGCCTCCTCTCCCTCTTTTCCTCCCGGGAAGCGGCAGTGCGTCCGGCTCACCGAATCTGGCCTGCTGATCTCGGCCGGCAGCAGCAGCAGCTCTGACCTGATCCTGGCCAGCAATACTGTGTGCAAGAACCGGCCACGCCGATCCCGCTTCATGGCTATGCAGACAGAGCCCGCACCGGCCACTGCTTGTAGCTCCGGCGCCGGTCCCCCTTCCCCCAGTCCCAGGTTGACAGGGCTAGGGCTGGCAAGAGTGTGCCAGAAACATCTCCAGGCGCCCGGAGAGACAGAACTCCCAGCCCTTGCTGGATCAGCTGATCCGTGGGCCGCAGTTAAGGGGCCGAATAGCCATGAGGTGACCGGGGAAGGGAAGGGCTGCCTCCTGTGCTAGCCACGCCCACCCCCTTCACTAGGGCTTATTTTTGGGGTAGGGCGTATATTAGGCTTACCCCCCAAAAATCGGGCTAGGCCTTACTTTTTGAATAGGTCGTATTTTCGGGGAAACAGTAGGTATGTTGAATATTAAAAATAAAATTAAGATAGGATCTAAATAAAAATAATAAATTTCAGATCCCCATTTTTTAATTTCTGGGGATGATTATCTTAACTATCCATAATGCTGGACAGAAATAGGAAATAGGTGGTCTTCCAAATTCCCTCACAAATAGCACTTCAAGTATTCCTGATAATCACAAACCAAGGCCAAATCCTAGTTTGAAAGAGGTGTTCAGTTTCTTGGTTTTGAAATTATGGGGAAACTGCATAAAAATATAAAAGCACTTAGCAGTGTTTCTGCACGATTTTATATAATGAATGATCACATTAAGAAGTTAATTCAGAATTTTAAGTGTGATAAAGTTTCATGGAAGTTCACTGTCCTAACAAAGTATTGTTGGAGAAAAAAAGATGATAAATTTCTAAATGTTGGTTTGGTTCTTCACATTTTAGTTTTAAATGTGAACTGGAAAGGGTCAAAATTCTGACTACTTGCAAAGATGACAGAGATGCCTGTAGTTATAGATAATGGTTTAGTAATACATTCTGTTTACCTCTTGTCATCAGTTAAAAACAGATTTGTACCATAAAGAATTGCTTACATTTTGCTTCAGGTTACTTGGAGCAAGGCTTGTTGGTGAAAGAAAAATCTAAGCTCAAGAAAAGATACAAGGAAACATCACAATTCAAATTAGATCTACTGACCATCATGCCAACTGATCTACTTTACTTCAAATTTGGACTGAATTACCCAGAAATAAGAATAAACAGATTACTTAGAATATCACGTATGTTTGAATTCTTCCAGCAAACAGAAACGAGAACAAGTTATCCAAATATCTTCAGAATCTCTAATCTTGTCATGTACATTATAATTATCATCCACTGGAATGCTTGTATGTATTTCTCCCTCTCAAAAGCGATTGGCTTTGGAACAGACACATGGGTCTATCCCAATGTTTCTCATCCTGAATTTGGCAGGCTCGCTAGAGAATATGTGTATAGCCTTTACTGGTCAACACTGACATTGACAACTATTGGTGAAACACCTTCTCCTGTTCAAGATATTGAGTATTGGTTTGTTGTTGTTGATTTCTTGGTCGGTGTATTAATCTTTGCTACTATTGTTGGTAATATTGGTTCTATGATCTCTAATATGAATGCTGCCCGGGAGGAATTTCAAGCAAAGATCGATGCTATCAAGCAGTATATGCAGTTTCGTAACGTAAGCAAAGATTTAGAAAAACGGGTTATCAAGTGGTTTGATTATTTGTGGACAAATAAAAAGGCCGTAGACGAAAGAGAAGTCTTGAAATTTCTTCCAGATAAATTACGAGCAGAAATTGCTATTAATGTTCATTTGGAGACATTAAAAAAAGTCCAGATTTTTTCAGACTGTGAAGCCGGTCTGTTAGTTGAGCTGGTCTTGAAACTACAACCTCAGGTATATAGTCCTGGTGATTATATCTGCCGGAAAGGTGATATTGGGCGAGAAATGTACATTATCAAAGAAGGAAAACTGGCAGTGGTAGCTGATGATGGAATAACTCAGTTTGTGGTTCTTAGTGATGGCAGCTATTTTGGAGAGATTAGCATCCTTAACATTAAAGGTAGCAAAGCTGGAAATAGGAGGACAGCTAATATTAGAAGTCTTGGCTATTCAGATTTGTTTTGTCTGAATAAAGATGACCTGATGGAAGCTTTAATAGAATATCCAGAGGCAAAGGCTTTGTTGGAAGAGAAGGGAAAGCAAATCCTTATGAAAGATGGACTACTGGATTTAGAGCACGTCAACATGAAAAGAGACACGGAAAACCTCGAGCAAAAAGTTAGTCAAATAGAAGGAATGCTAGATAATTTACAAACAAGATTTGCTAAACTTTTAGCTGAATATAGTGCTGCACAGCAGAAATTAAAAATAAGGTTAAGGCAAGTCGAGACCATTGTGAAACCATCCCTAGAGTATGATTTTTCAGACTTAGAAGAATTGCAGAGAACTTCTGATCATTGAAGATTTAAAAAAACATTTCAGATATTCATACTTAAGGATAAATGAATAAATGATGGGCAGAATTATGTTAGATATTCCATTAGATATGGGAAACTACTCATAACAACCAGGTTTTTCTCTGGGCAGTATTTTTTTAAATAAACCATGTTTCAACAGACATGTTTAAGAACTTAAATTTTGTCCCTGGGAAACATTTATTTATTTATTTATTTATTTATTTATTTATTTATTTATTTATTTATTTGTCAAACATGTACAAGATAGCAGGTATAGGTATAAACATAAACAAAGTAAATACAGATAAAAGGACAGTAAGACAGGGACGGTAGGCACAAAGGTGCGCTTATGCACGCCCCTTACAGACCTCTTAGGAATGGGGTGAGGTCAACAGTAGACAGTCTAAAGTTAAAGTTTTGGGGGTTTGGGGAAGAAACCACAGAGTTAGGTAATGTATTCCAGGCATTGACCACTCT
>QLTV01000983.1:101402-119053 GCA_003457575.1 Thermophis baileyi
AGATTTATCGAAGATTATGCTAAGAGGTTCAGCTAAGGCTGTGGAGAGCTTTTTTAAGAAATATGCACATAGTCCATCAGGTCCAATAGATAGAGATGGTTTTAGGTTGCGTAATGCCTTTTCAACGTTATCTTCTGTAAAATCAATTTGTGTTAGATCGTTGTAATTATTTGTGGTACGAATAGGAAATATTGGGCATGAGCCATTGCTGTTTACAAAGACTGAGCTGAAGAATGTGTTAAAAAGGTTGGCTTTAATGGTTTCATCGTTATAGTCTTCACCATTAGTTCCTTTAAGGGGTGGGGTGGATCTCGCGTCTTTGAGTTGGTTGTTTACAAAGTTATAGAAGGCGCGGTTGGGTTTCGTGCGTAGAAGGTTTTCTTCTTGATTAATGTGATACTTGGTGCATTCAGTCTTTGTTTGGTGGCATAGATTTTTGTAGTGGCTTTTAAAGTTAGCAACGTAGCAAGTTTTGTTTTTTCGCCAAAGAGATCTTTTTTTGGATTGGAGCTTCCTTATTTTTATGGGTAATTTGTTTTTCTTGGTTTTGGTGGTTATTAGTTGTACGTATAGTTTAATGACTCTTCTGATTTCGAGCAAAAAGATATTGTAGTGGTCTTCGATAGTATTACAGCCAGAGAATAGTATTTGCCAATCAAGAGATGAGTGTTATGGCCCGCCAGCGACCCGTGCAGCTGGTTACGGACTCCGACAGCGAAGAGGTTGTTGTGATGCACCGGCGGCCTGTGCAGCTGGTACCCGAGTCGGACAGTGAGGAGGTTGGTGGGGACTTGGTGCCAGAGGCAGAGATGCAGCCAGGGCCTTCAGAACCTCCAGAAGCTCCCATCACTGACGAGGAAGAAGAGGAGGAGCCTATTCTTAATGCACGGGCACGCAGAGCTGCAAAGAGGCAAGAATGGTTACTCAGGAGGAGGGCTCCTCGGGAGTAAGGCATTGGGCTAATTGGCCACGCCCTTAGCCTATTTAAGTAGTGACCATGCTCAACTAAGTTGCAGTAAACAACTCCATTCAATACACGTATTGATTTGGCTTTCCTGTTCAGCTCTTGATTCAAATCGGCATTACTTTTCCTGTTCCTAGTTCTGGGCTTTCTGCCAACTTCAGTAAGTTCTCGTGGCTCTTATCAGTTAAGCCTAATTGGTTGGACTACTTTGATTCTTTGTGCTTGGACTCTTGCCAACTGTTAAGACGTTAATTAACAGTTGGTGCACCGAAAGGACTACTTTATGATTTAATGGACTTTAACACACACGACTGCGAAGAGAGCATTAGTAGTTTCACGAGTATTAAAGAAGGTTTGTTTGTATGTTGCTTGTGTTGTTTTTCTTGGATCGGCAGCTGGGACAAAACAATGAGAGGTCAGCGTCTATGATATCATAGTTGGCTTTTTTAAAGTTATAATTGGTTATCCCATCATTATGTTGATTTTTATAAGGACGTATATTGAGACAAAAGTCAATCATGCTGTGGTCACTGTTGGAAAAGGGTTCTTTTATTTGTAGTCCATAAATTGAGTGTAAACTGTTACAGAAGATGAGATCGAGGCAATTGTTGAGTCTAGTGTTGTTCGTTACTAGTTGATCTAGTCCTAGATTAGTACTAGCATTGTATAGGGTTGAATGTATGGGTTCAGTTGTACATTCATTTAGTGTCCAGTTAATATGAGGTAGGTTGAGATCACCAAGAAAAATAAGAGGGTGTGGGTAGGAGGCTGCCCACGTTAGTAGTGAGGTTAACTTGTTCGCATGTGTGATGTCGTAATCGGGGGCTCTGTAACATAGTAGAAAGCGAAGTGTGGTATTTAAGGACAGTTCGCAGACTATGGTTTCTGGTAGAGCGAGATCGATTGTTTCAGGAAGAGCAAGCTCCTCTGTAACCTGAATATTTTTTATATTTAGGTACTTTTTATAGAATATAGCAACACCACCTCCTCTATGGATTTTGCGATCGGACCGGTAAACATGATAGTCACTTACTTTGATAATGGAATCAGGGAGGGATGCGTTCAGCCATGTTTCGCAGACAAATATAATGTCGAATTTGACAGTTTTTAGTAAGAGAAGGAGTTCGGGTATTTTGTTTACGATGCTTCTTGGGTTAATTAGCTTGCATTTAAGATCAGTAGTGGTTGATATTGAGGAAGTAAGGGGCGTGCATACCTAGTTTTGGATGATGGGGGGTTGGTTTTGGATGATGGAGGGTTGGAGGTTGGGTTGGTTTTGGATGATTAGCAAACATACAATAATGCCATCATGTACTATGGTTCTACAAATCAGAATTTCATGGTTCAACTTGGAAACGTGGAATCTCAAGGAATTAATAAAGGATTAGTAGGTTTCATTCTAAATTTTATCTGTATAATCCATCTAGAAAGAAACAATTTTTCCAGCTACTCAGTAGCTATTGTGGGTTTACAATTGATGGACATTGTTAAACTATTTGATCGTATTAGATTCATGAGACAGAGGACAACTTTGTTATCATAACTATCCAGAAAACTCAAAGTAGTTTGTGTAATGTGGAAATATTTCTACAAGAAAATCCTGCGCTGCTAGTAATGATGTTTTTGTAGAATTGTGCTAGTTGTACTAACTGTAAGCTATTCATCATAAGTTAAAGTATTTGTTGGATAAACAGACAGAATTTTTACCATGAGAGTTATTCTTTTTGATTATCAGTGTTTTAAGCAAAGTATAATTTCTGTAGCAACCAGATGATACAAATGAAATGAAGCTAGCCCTGCTGTCAAATTATAAGACTCAGTAATGAAGAAGAAGATACCTAATTGAGGACTCTAGAATGAAGATGTAAGATCTAGTACAGGCATGTTAACCTTTCACGAAGATTTCCTGGAAAGGATGCAAGGCAGAGCTCTGCTCAGCTTGGATCAGTTACAAAAAAAAGCTTTGATAGCTATCAAACAATAACCCACGCTAACCAAGTGCTCCATTGCAAAGTGGCAATCAAACTTCTTACAAATGGAGGTGTGTAAGAGCATTATTCAGATGAGAAACGCACTGCAGTAACCCAGAACATCAGAAAAAGGAAACAACAAATACAAATTGGGCAGAAACAACCTCGTAGCCGACCCTCACTCTGTCAAGGACCTAGGAGTACTCATCTCAAACGATCTAAGCCCCAGAGCTCACTGTAACAGCATTGCCAAAAAGGCATTAAGAATTGTTAACTTAATTTTGCGAAACTTCTTCTCCGGTAACATTGTATTGCTAACTAGGGCATACAAAATCTTTGCCAGACCAATTCTCGAATACAGCTCATCTGTCTGGAATCAACACTGTATATCGGACATTAACACGATTGAGCGGTTCCAGACAGAGGTATTTCACGAGAAGAGTACTCCACTCCTCTACTCACAACAGAATTCCCTATGCCACCAGGCTTGACATTTTGGCCTTGCACAATCTGGAACTGCGCCGCCTGCGGTCTGATCTAAGCATAGTACACAAAATTGTCTGCTACAATGTCTTACCTGTCAACGACTTCTTCAGCTTCAACCTCAATAATATACGGGCTAACAATCGATACAAACTCAGGGTAAACCACTCCAAACTCAATTGTAGAAAATACAACTTCAACAACAGAGTGGTCAATGCCTGGAATGCTCTACCCGACTCGTTGTTACATCCTCTAACCCACACAGCTTCAACAAACTGTCTACCGTGGACCGCACCCCATTCCTAAGAAGTCCGTAAAGAAATAAGCATAAGCATAAGCGCACCAGCGTGCCTACCATCCCTGTCCTACTGTCCCCATTTATTTGTATTCATTTCCTTCGTTCATGTCCATGTTCATATTTATACCTGCTATCTTGTACATGTTTGACAAACTAATAAATAAAATAATAAAATAAAATAAACTAGAGAACATCCTCCAACAAAATAGACATGCAACTTTATCAAAAGTGCCCGACCACTCAACACCCTACAGCACAATCAGCATAAGCTATGAAAAGGATAACACTACCATACATGAAAAACATCTCAGAAACAGCCAACAGACTATTACAACCACACAGCGTCACCTTAGAACACAAACCAATTAAAACCCTCAAAAACATCTTAGGTTAATCAAAATACTCAATAACTTGAGAAGAAAAAACAGTCATCTACAAAATATAGTTTAATGATTGTAGCAGTCATTATGTAGGACAAACAGGCAGAAGACTAACACAACACATCCACAAACACCAACTAGCAGTAACAAGACCCAATGAAATTAATTTCACAATGTATGGGTAGACTCGACCATGGCTTCACCTGGGAAACTGAGCAGACCTTAACTAAGCTAATTCCTGGAAGCTTGGCATTGAGACAAATCATCCACCAATAGACACATAAGGATAAACCACGTACCACTCAGAAGAGACAATTAAAAAATGTATTTCACTCCCCTATTTATTTTTATAGGTCATCAAAGATAAACCATCCAGATCTCACTGGAGATACTTCCTGGGTCCCACCAGATGGCAATGTGGGATAAGAATGGCAATGTGCCAAGCCTATGTGATTTTGTTGGGCAGTCAGAGATAATCAGAGCTAGATAGTTCCTCCAATATCCAAGCCTTAGTGCCATGAAGAGCTTTGTAGATGACAACCAACAGAGTTGCAACCAGATGCCTACTGGTAACCAGTAGTACTGTTACCAGTAGCACAATGCCCACGTTGTTGTATTGTAGCAGCTGTGGCTTCCAAGGGGTCTTCATGGGCAACTTTATATATCTAAAATATATTGCGGTACTCCAAATGGCAGATCACTAAAGAATGAGGGATTGAGAGCAAGTCTTTCTAACCCAGGAATGGGCACAGCTGGGGCACAAGATGAATGTGTGCGCAAAGGTACTCCTGGCCATAGCTGTCACATGTGCATCGAGGCTGGTGCAAGTCTAGGGAGACCCGGAAATTTTGTGCAGTTCTAACAGGGACAAACACAGCCTCCTTCAGAAAGAAAGAAAGAGGGAAAACCTCCAGGAGCTATCCCAAAGGCGCTTTTTCAAGAGGCAACTGGACTTTCTGGTTTTTCTTTGAAGACGTTACGCTTCTCATCCAAGAAGCTTCTTCAGCTCTGACTGGATGGTGGGGGACAGAGGCAGTATTCAGCCGGTTCGGACCGGTTCGGGCGAACCGGTAATAGCGACCTGCGGGTGGGCCCGCCCGTCCCCGCCCGTCCCCGCCCCCGTCCAGCGCTATGCCGTCCTATTTAGGGATGTTTTGAAGCTGCGCGCATGCGTGCATGCCGCACGTGCGAGCAAAGCGCATGCACAGAAGGCTGCATGCATGCGCGGAAGGGGCGTGCACGCTCACATTTTCGGTGCTGGGTGAACCGGTAGGTAAATTATGTGGATCCCACCTTTGGTGGGGAATGGAAGGATTTATATTCCTTGCAAAATCCTTTCATTCCCCACAATGCAGTCAGAGCTGAAGAAGCTTCTTAGATAATAAGCAAAACGTCTTCAAAGAAAAACCAGGAAGTCCAGTTGCCTCTTGAAAAAGCACCTTTGGGACAACCATGACCTGGATGACGGAGAATCTCCATAGACATCTCCAGGAGCTACGGTAGTAATCTCAGAACCCACAGCCCAGGGGTGAAATGCTACCGGTTCGGGCGTACTGGTAGTGGCGGCCGCCGGTGGTTCGGAGAACCGGTAGTGGCGGCAGCGTGAGGCTCCGCCCACCCACCCATTTTCTTGTTTTTAACCCTCTGCGCATGCACAAAGTGTTCTGCGCATGCGCAGAGGGTGAAAAAGTGCGCACTTCCGAACCGGTAGGGAAGGTAAGTAGATTTCACCGCTGCCACAGCCATTAAATTTTGTTATGAGTTTGTTTTTCTCCCATCCAGACTCCCTCAGCCTCCAGACACCGAGATTCAGCCTTGAACACATCACTAGAGTGACCAGAGCTGAGACATACAGCAGAGTAAGATCAGTATACCGGTGATATCCAACCCTGTGTCTCTGGATAGCCTTCTCCAGCCGCTTCATGTATAGATGTTAAACGTGAATGTACTTTTGAAAGAAAATGGATAGACAACTAAAACATTATTTTTACTAGGCTGCTTTAACATTCTATTTCTATGCCAGAAAGAGGAGGTTAATTCACTTTAAAATTTAATTGCCTTATTGCAAGCTTGGGCAGCATGTGAAGCCTAGGACAACGAACCAATTGAGGGGTGGGGGAAGAGAGAATGAGAATTAAACTTTTTAAAAATTATACTCTCTTAAGAAACGTCGGATTCCGGAGAGCCAGTTCAAGAAACTGTGCAAAGGCAGCCCTGAACTACAGATCAGTCTCATTTTGTCCAAAACAATTGCTGAAACCTGGCTACTTAGTCCTTTTCTGAAATAGCCCGATATGAAGATCCATGTTTGAAAGTAACAGCAAACCGAACATTGTGTAATTTTAAAAAGAGCAGAACACATGATTGGACACTTCTCGTCGACTTGCTCCCTGCAGAGTATTTTCACATAAAAAGGCAGGACGGCATTTTTGCAATCAGGGAGGGAACCCATGACGGATGCAGATTTATGTGGTTTCTAGAAGTTGAAAACGACTTGATGACATAATTAATCCATGAATGCAGAGGATAAATAACCGCTTCTTCCCCTCCGCACTTTTTATTAATGTTTGCATCTGAACTGATTTGGGAGCCGTAACAAATCGACGCAGAAGATGTTACACTGATGATTTTTCTATCCGAATCGATTTGCTGCCAACCCCCCCCCCCATCTCAAACATAAAAGGACAACTATCACAAAAGCATAGACACGCTCGCACCAGAGGAAGAGCGGCGCGACCACGCTACTTCCGGCGGCTTCGGCTCGCTTTAAATGGCAAAGCCCCGCCCTTGGCCGATTTCCTCGCCTGTTTCCGGCGGCGCTTCCGCTCTTCGGCTGGCTTTCGGCGCAAGGGGATGCTGGGAATCGTAGTTTGAGCCGCCGACCCGGCTGGAGCAGGAGCCGAAGGGTTACGTCGCCGCCTCCGAGCTCTGACTGGCGGAAGAGAAGCGGCCGTCGGAGGCCCGGGGCTTCCACTAAGCGGAGGGATGGAAGCCGCTGCTTGGCGCCAGGGAGGGCGCGGGAGAGGCAGGGGCCGGGCTGCAGCCGGCGGGGTCTCTTTGGGGAACGGAGCCGGCGGGCGGGGAAAGGCGAGAGGAGCGGGAGGCTTGCCGGCCAGCCCAGGGGGAGCCCATGGTGAGTATCCCTCCCTGCTTTGCCGCAAAGGAGAATGGGCGCTTCATCTTTGGGCAGGGGAAGCTTTCTGGAGCCGCCACTATCCGAAAGATGATTGGGGGGGGGGAACCATGGCTTCCTGCTCACCTGGAGCCCTCCAGCTTGGCGGGGTCCCGGGAGGGGGGCTATGACAACTCCCCATGGCCAAGTCGCTGCAGGACAGCTTGCCATGGTCACCTTGCCATGGGACACCTGGCTGTGGGAAAAGAGTTTCACTAATATCGAAGAAATAGTGGGATAGAATCGTTAAGGAAAGGATGCCAAAGGAAGGACAAAATGAAATGTGAATGGCAATTTTTTTAAAAAAAAGAATATATTGTAATTATTTTAAATAATTAAATTGAATTGTTGAATTCTTCTGCAGCGAGTTGTCCCTTGGCGAGTTGGCTGTGGTGAATTGGCCGTGGCGAGTTGCCTGTGCAAGTTGTCCCATTCTGGTTCCTGGGCCTCCCCTCTGCGGATTGTGCAGGGGAGGTTTGGGATTCCAGCTGCCTAGGGTGGGAAAGTTGTGTGCCTTTGAAAAAAGAGCATTGCGCTTTGCATGCTTAAACCTTCTCATAGGTCTACTGCATAAAAAGTTAAGTTAAACTGATTCTTATTTGAATCGCTGGGAATCGGGTGGCATAGAAATATAATAGATGATACTACTGTTACTTTCTGTTTGTTTTGTTTTCATCTTTCCAGGGAGCTCAGGACTGCCCTGGAACTCAATTAATGTTGAGTTTTCTAAATCAGGTTGAATGGTTCCCATCTTTTTTCAGGGAATAATAATTTATCTCTTTTTATGGAAAAGGAGTTCGTGTAGGCATAAAGAAAAAAGGTTTCTTCCAACGCATTTACCGTATATTTTTCCAGCTGATTAGTACTGAATCTACTACAGGTAGTCCTTAATTTCTAACCACAGTTAGGTTTAGAACATCCACTGCTAAGTGAAACAGACATTAAAAGAAGCACATCCAATTTTACAACCCTGGAAGGTCGTAAATGGTGATCACATTATCTTGGGACACTGCAACCGTCATTAATACATGGTTGCCAGATTCCAAAATTTTGATCATGTGACTGGGACACTGCAATGGTCGTAAGTGTGAGGACTAGTCACTTTTTTCAGCACTGTCGTACCTTTGAACAATTGTTAAGCAGTTGGTTTAAGTCGAAGACTAACTATGCTTCTCAATTGCTTAACAGTCTTTGGAATTTCAGTAGCTTCCAGTTTTCATTCTCATCCTTCCAGGGATATAGAAATGGAAAAGAAACCTGCTAGGAATCCAATTTTGCATTTGCACATGGTAGCTATGGAAACGAGCAATGTGTTCTATGTGCTTGGTTTGCCACTTTTCAGCACAGTCCTCTTCCTTAGCTTAAAGTCTTAGCATTGATGATAGACACAAGCCTTGGTAAGACCATACTTGGAATACCGCATCCCGTTTTGGTCGCCACGATGTGAAAAAGATGTTGAGATTCTAGAAAGAGTGCAGAGAAGAGCAACAAAGATGATTAGGGGACTGGAGGTTAAAACGTACAATGAATGGTTGCTGGAATTGGATTTGTCTAGTTTAATGTAAAGAAGGACTAGGGGAGACATGATAGCAGTGTTCTAATATCTCAGGGGCTGCCACAAAGAAGAGGGAGTCAAGCTATTCTCTAAAACACCTGAGGGCAGGAGAAGAAGCAATGGGTGAAAACTAATCAAGGAGAGAAGCAACCTAGAACTAAGGAGAAATTTCCTGACAGTCAGAACAATTAATCAGTGGAACAACTTGCCTCCAGAAGTTGTGAATGCTCCAACACTGGAAGTTTTTAAGAAGATGTTGGATAACCATTTGTCTGAAATGGTATAGGGTTTCCTGCCTAGGTTGGACTAGAAGACCTCTAAGGTCTCTTCCAACTCTGTTGTTCTGTTCTGTTCTGTTCTGTTCTGTTCTGTTCTGTTCTGTTCTGTTCACAGATTAAAAAGCCGAATGCTGTGTCGGGTTAGCAAAATATGATTATTTTTCCCGAGATATTTAGCATTTAATGATATATCACAAAGGCAAAGAATGAAAACAATCTTTACACTTACGTTTTTGTGGAGAGGAAAGAGCATCATTTTTAAAAAGCATTTCTTACAAAGAAATGTACTGTTTTAAACTCTGGTGTGTGTGGTTTTTTTTTAAAAGGAACTCAAGATACAAACTTCTAATAGGCGATAACGCTTTTTTGCGGTTTTGTTGAGTAAAGTTTGAAATCTTGTAACAATATAGTTCTATGATTAGTGAATACAACACACATTTTTCAGGGGGATTTGTTCAGTTGTATATCCTGTATTCTCAGCAAGTATTGTGGGCCCAACTGGCAAAAGCTCAGGACTCTATTGGTTGGAAACATGTGGAAGAGGCCTTCATCCTGCAGTGGATAGACAATGGATAAAATGATGAGGATGAGGATATCCTGTATTCAGGTCACAGTGAGGACAGTGATGTTTACCACTATACCAGTGATGGCTAACCTTTTCCGGACTGAGTGCCCAATGCGTGTGCGTGTGAATGTGCGCACGACTGCCCGAACCCCCAAAATGCAATGCGTGCATGGCCCCCGTGCATGCCCCCCACGCCCCCCCCATGCGCAGCAGAGACCCAACCAGCTGGCCGGCGGGAGGCGCACGTGCATTGGAGCTGAACTAGGGCGACGGCTCGCGTGCCCACAAAGAGGGCGTTGCGTGCCACCTGTGGCACGCGTGCCATAGGTTCGCCATCACGGCACTATACAGTGTGGTGCCTAATGCAGTTATGGGAGCAGTTTTACGTGCCTGAAATCTCAGACCTGTGCTTTCCCCTTGGCTCCTTTCCTATAAGGAAAAGGGCTCAAATTCTAACATGTTAATGGAATATTTGTGGATACTAATATAACTGAATTTGGATTCTCAAAGGGCACAGAAACATTCATAAAGGAAGTGAAAAATTACTTTGAAACAGGTTACAAAGTAATAGCTGGGTACATGTACATCTTGTGCAAAACAGCAGAGTTCTAATTTGTATTACTTAAATATTGTAGCTTAGTTCCCTTTGTCAGCAGGAAGTTTATAGTTTGATTCTTATAATGGGCAAGCCATGATTCCTGTTCTATTTTCTCTGAAATATGTCGAGAAAAGAAAGCCAGGAGGCTGAAGAAAGAATTTCCCCATTTCTTTATGCTCCAAATTAGCCTTTCTTGAAAAAAAGAGCTTCATGCGTTTTTGTGTTAATGCTTAGATAAAATCTTGGATTTAAGCTATCATTGACTGACTTCCTTCAGATCTGCTTTCGTCTGAAAGATTATATTGAAAAGATGATTTATTTTAGAATTTTGAGTATTATTAGTGAAGTACAGTAAGAAATAGGAAATCTAACCATAAGGAGAGAGTAACCTTAATTTTCCTGGTCGTACATGCTTGAAGATAATTGAGATTATAGTATCTGGAGAAAAGCTCACATAAAAACTCTTTTTAAAGTTTTTGATCTTTATATAGATTTATTATAGGTAAATATTTACACAGAACTTTAGTTTATTGACCTTAAATGTTGAAAAAATAGGGTCTGGATTCATATTTCATGCTAAGCCATTACGTGGATTGTTTGTTTTGGCCGGAGTATATTTATATACATTATTACTGTGATTCATTCAGCATTGTAGTTGAACAAACCATTGCTTGTGTATTATATGATGCTAATTTCTATTTTAGGTTCTCCTAATATGTAGTTTTATTATTTTAACAGAACTTGCATCACAGAAAAAGTTTGATGAAATTAAGAAGGCTAATCAAGCTGCAGTTAAGAGGCTTGTTGAAAATCAATTTAGCTCCTCATCCGATGATGAAGATGATGATGAAGAAGAAGAAATTGAAGGAAAGCATGGACAAATATTGGCCAAAACATTTACAAAATATACTAATCAGACTGGTAATTTTTTCTATATTGGCTTCCCAGCTTTCATTTCAAAGAAAAACATAGCATTACATTAAAAATATTGCTTAGAGATTAATTTCCATTTTTGTGATAGAATATTACTTTGCTAAATTTGGAAAGCTGCTGCTCATGTTCACATAGCCTGGTAAGCTAAACATATTGTGTCAACCTTTGCTTGTGTGTTTTGGAAAAAGTATGTGAAATCTCAGGATAATTTGCTCCCTCAAGGTGCTAATTTGTGGTTGCTGTTCCTGTCAGTGAAATTGAAATTTGCCCCCCCCTGCATCCGCCCCGCACATGCACGGCAGAGACCCGAAGACCAGTTGGCCGGTGGGAGGTGCGCACGCATGGGCGGCGGAGCTGAACTGGGGCGACAGCTCACGTGCCATCAGAGAGGGTGCTGCGTGCCACCTCTGGCACGCGTGCCATAAGTTTGCCATCACGGATCTAGATAATCCAGATAGTTATTAGAATACAACACTACATTTGTAAAAAAACTCTCCTCTCCATGAAGCATGGTGATTGAAATAATATGGGGCTGCTTTCTAGCCTCCGAATATGGATGGCTCTTTTTCATTGAGGGAACATGATATCTAGATTGTACCAGCAAGTTCTGTGAGGGAATGTCCAGGTACTTGTCCACGAAGTGAAGCTTAAACGAATATACTTTGTGAGAATGATCACACAATGATACAAAGAAGTAAACTCTATAATCGAATGGCTGGAGCAAGAGAAATTTCACATTTTGGAATGCCTGAGAAAAAGAGCTGATCTTTCCCCAATTGAAATGTGGCATGAGTTGAAGCAAGGCCACGCAAAACAGCTTTGAAATATTAATGAATTTAAACAGTTCCGCAAAGAGGACATTCTGTAGAATTGATTAGAACAAAGGTGAAAGAAAATATTTCGCATTTAGTGTGATAGAGGCTTCAAAAGAACACACCATATTTTTCGGAGTATAAGTCGCACCGGAGTATAAGACGCACCTTAGTTTTGGGGGAGGAAAACAAGAAAAAAAAATCTGCCTCTGCCTCCCAGCAATTTGCCTCCCAGCAAACAGCAAACAGTACAGATGATATACACTGTTTGCTGTGTATTTCTGTGCATGTGTGCCTGACCCATAGAAATAGCAAAGAATTGGAGAAATGTACATTATGGCAGTATATTAATGCCAGAAAGTTTTCTTAAATGTAGTCACACTAACTCCTCCCATTTATTTAAATAGATCTACTCCAAACATGACTAAGTCAGAGTTTAACTCAGCTGCCTTATTTTAATACTAAAACAGGACACTGTTCAGATCAAGCATTTATTTTAAAAAGCTTCTTCATTTTGTTAAGTTGTCTAGAACAATAATAAAGCAGTCTTTAAAAAATAAGTTTAATAATTTGAACATTCTATAGATTTTTATTGTTATTGTCACACCTTTGCATCCAGTTTCAGCAGTCTGATTTGCACAAGAAAATAAAATGCTGCCTCTGCCTCCCAGCATGTTGCCTCCTTGCAGTTCTAGTTTCACTTTCATTTTAGTGGACCTCCCTGCAGCCTCTCAGCTGATGGTCGGGAGGCCGATAATCAGTTGCTTCTGCTAATCATGTTCTGTGCTGTTTGCTGCAAGGAGGTAAATTGCTGGGAGGCAGAGGCCAAAGGGTGGGGGTAGCTGGGTGGGGCCACATTCGGTGTATAAGACGCACCCAAGTTTTCACCCTCTTTTTGGGAGTAAAAAGGTGCGTCTTATACTCCGAAAAATACGGTAAGTGATTTTGTGTTTCTACAGTTTCTAGCCCATGGAGGCCGAGGCAACTATCATACGGTATACCCTGGAAATGACTAGCATGAAACTCTAAAAGGACATATTGATTACCCATCTGCCTTTATCCACTAGCATAATGGATAATAATAAATTTTTAATGAATATAAATATAAATAAATAATAAATATAATAAAATTTTTATTATAATCTTTTTCTATTCAAAGATGGAGATGCAAGTGAATTGGAGCGTACAAAGCAGTATATGAATGATGCCTTTCAATCTGGGGCACTGACGTGTCTAATTTGCATTGCTTCAATTAAGAGAAATCAAGCGGTAAGTATCTTACATTGCTGCATTATCTTTTTCCCAATCTGTATTCACTAATCTCTTGAAATACCCTTGGCTTCCAAAACGGAACAGAGTATCAGGATGCTTATTTGAGAGTTCCCCTTTGGAATCGCCAATCGGTGTATTCCAAGTCTCCTTTTCTGTGGTGACTAAGCCTCTGGTCCTGGTGATCAACCCAGATTGGATCTTGCAGAATTTTTAGTATTTCAAAATACTGATACGTTTGAATTAACCTATTCCAATAGTAAAATTATCCTTTTTAAAAAACCTCTGATGCACACATCTCTCTTAGCCTTCAGTGCTATTGTCAAGCTTTGGTTACAGCCTTTTTCAAAGCTCAGTCTACTCTAGCCTGACATTGGCTGATTTTGAAAAAGCTAAGCATGGCTGCAAATTAGATGGATTCAGATGAAAGATCACCAGTCGGAACACTAGACAGGGAAGTTGAAAAGGCCAACGGCAAATGTTTTTTGTGCTGCCAAGAAACAACTTGTAATGTATCCATAAAGTCACTGTGAGTTGAATCAACTCAAGACTTTTTGGTCTTATTTTTTTTGTCCAGGACAGTCATAGAGTTATAATTCCTGTAGGAGGCTAGCCATATCCTTTACCCATAGAATCATCAAAATCTTAAAAAATTTTAAGGAAATGTTTTTTTTTCCTTTAAGGAAAACTTCTATAAATATTATAACACGCAATTTGTATCTGAAATGTGATATTTTAAGTACTCATGCAATACAGGTAGTCCTCGACATACGACTCTAATAGAGCCTGCTCCTTATAGTCATAAGCTGGGATGGTTGTAAAATAGTCACCCATGTGACTGACCTGATTTTACAATTGTTTTTGTAGCGGTCATTAAGCAAATGCAGTTGTTAAATGAACCCGTTTTTTGCTATGGGCCGTTTTTGCCGAAAACTGGAAATCGTCATCAGTTTTTGGCAAAAGGGTTGTAAATTGTGTTATTATTATTATTATTTATTAAATTTGTATGCCGCCCAACTCCCAAGGGACTCTGTTCACATGACTGTGGGATGCTGCAAGCAGCCATATATGTCGGCTGGTTGCCAAGTGACCAAAATGTGGCCATGTGACCATGGGGGCAGTGGCTGTCAGAACTTGAGAACTGGGTCGTAAGTATCTTTTGTGGGGTCCATTGCCAAGCTACCAGTTGTAAGTTGAAGTCTACCTGTAGGGGTGGATTTTGCTTTGTGTTTTAAAATACCTCATTAAACACAAGTGGAGATAGAAAAGTTTGGGAAAAAATAAAGTATGAAAGTTAGCTGTTATTAATTAATGGCTAAGACATCATAGACAAAATGCTATGTTGTCAGAAGATGAAGATGAGCAAAGTTAATATAGTGGTTGCCCCAGCCAGTTAGACAACCAGGTATTTCACATCAGACAGAAGCACAATCTTTCCTTAGTTATTTTATTTTTAAATAAATGTTACGGTTTAGATCAACACATTACTAAGAAGCAGGGGTGAAATCCAGCAGGTTCTGGAGAACCGGTAGCGGAATTTTTGAGTAGTTCGGAGAACCGGTAGCGGAAATTTTGAGTAGTTTGGAGAACCGGCAAATACCACCTCTGGCTGGCCCCGCCCCCATCTATTCTCTGCCTCCCGAGTCCCAGCTGATCAGGAGGAAATGGGGGATTTTGCAGTAACCTTCCCCTGGAGTGGAGTGGGAATGGAGATTTTGCAGTAACCTTCCCCTGCCACGCCCACCAAGCCACACCCACCAAGCCACGACCACAGAACCGGTAGTAAAATTTTTTGGATTTCACCACTGCTAAGAAGGGCTTCTAAACATATCGTTGTTTTTCTTCGAGGTCTGGAGTTGTTCTGGATGTTTCTGCATATTTCATATGCCATGCCTACAAAAGTGGGCGAAGGATAGCCTTTTCTTAGTATCTTCTCCTCTGACAGATGATGATTTTGGAAAAAAGGATTATCCATGGCCATGGTAAGCTTTTAAGATTTTGTTCAGTGGTGGGGGGGAATAGAGCAATAGCTTTGAAAAGAAGGACAGATGTAGCCAGGAGCCTATACCGTAAATGCTGCAATTGTAGCTTCAGTGTAAAGCTCCATAGCTGATAAATTGTACTTTTATTTTGAAGTTTGTTTAGCTAATCTAGCACATGTTGAATATTGTACAAGTTGAGAATATGACCACTGTGATATATTCACCGGGACCAATTCATCCAAAATTGTGCGCAACCTTTGCTTTCCATTCACAGAATTGTTGGATCTTGAAAATATTTATATTTGGCACACAAGTAATCTGTGAGTTTCTCTGTTAGTTAGTGTTGAGTTGAATTTAGTTTACTGTTCATAGTATATCCATTATATTTTTGGGGAACGGCTTTGGTAAGTGAACTTCAGACTTATTGCTTCAATCCTGCTGAATATAACAAATGTAAACAATGCATCTTCTCACATCCCATTTGAGCAGATTAAGCAGGAAGCAAATATTACTGAATATGACAACAATTTTTTCCCCCTTTTCAGTCCAAAATGCAGGTTTGAATACAGGCGATCTGAGATTCCTACTCGATACTACTGCTATTGTGGGAAGACTGAAGATCCACCTCTGGATCCCTGGCTGGTTCCACATTCCTGTGGCCAGGTCTGTGAGAGAGATTTCAAACCTTCTTGTGGACACAAGTGTCTATTACTTTGTCATCCAGGTATGTAATATTAAGGCAGTTGTTTCTAAGTTATTACAGATACAGATTTATATGCACGTAATGCCATCAGTAAATGAGAGTTTCGAGATTATAGTCATTCAAGGAACCATTTATCTCATATATGCAACAAAGTGATATCAAGACCAAGGTACCGTATTTTTCGGAGTATAAGACGCACCGGAGTATAAGATGCACCTTAGTTTTTGGGAAGGAAGTGGGGGAATTCTGCCTACCAGGTATTCATCTGGCTAGTCCTTAGCCTGGTCAGCTTCAGCACATTAGTTCGCTCGCTGGTTTTCTAAAGCAAAGCTGATCATCGGAGGGAGCAGCAATTAGAAAAGCAGGCAAAGCACAGAAGATCACTTAGCTCATGTTGGGGCTGAAAAACAGCTTCAAAAGCACAGCTGATTTTCGGAGGGAGCTCCAGTGACTAAAGCAGGCAAAGCGCGGAAGAGGTAAGAGAAGGCAGCAGCTGTTCCAGGTAGTCATTTTGGGCACCGTGCGTCGAGTGTTTGGAGGCTGAAAACGCAGCGCGCGGAGCCCAAAAACAAGCCATTGTCGGTGGCAATCTCTGCAGCCAGGAAGAGAACGCCCGGAGGCCGAAGGGTAGGGGCCGGCAGGTGGGCAGGGCTACATTCAGAGTATAAGACGCACCCAAATTTTCAGCCTCTTTTAGGAGGGAAAAAAGTGCGTCTTATACTCCGAAAAATACCGTAATACATGAGATTAAAATATGAAAATTCCTCTGTAACAATTATGCAATTAAAATAGGGTGAGATATTTATAATGATTTTTTTTTCAGTACGCGTCTAGGCAGCTCAAATCAGCCTGGGAGCAGGGAACACCTGTCACTGCCAAACATCTGTTAAATTGCAAACAATGTCAGTCATAGCTATTCACATCATTTATAAGTGATGGTCCAGAGGAAGGAATTTTACATCGCAACGTCATTTGCAGTATGACATCACCCACAAATGACGTCGTGAAGTAAAATTCCTTCCTCTGGACATCAATTATAAATACAATACACTTGTCTGTTATTTCCAGTGTTTGTGTGCATTAGAATTCTGGCCCATTACATCTGTTATCAATTAAATGGAGGTCTCAGCTGTATTAGTACGTTAACTTCTTGATGTTGTCTTTTGCTCCCTAGGTCCATGTCCACCTTGCCCAAAGATGGTCATAATAACTTGCTACTGCAAAAAGGCTAGGCCGGTGCCACGGAGATGCAGCATGAAAGAATGGTCTTGTCAACTGCCCTGTGGACGAAAATTGCCCTGTGGGCAGCACAACTGTGGAAATCCTTGTCATCCAGGTGAAAATTGTACTGTTCAAAGACTTCATTTGGTGTTCTGACCCAGCTCCCCAAACACGACAAACCCTCTGTAGTTGAAGCAATGATTCCTTTATTAGGAGCCCCAGCAGCCTCGGCAAAAAGTTTTTCTTTCACTGCAGGCTAACAAGTTTGTCCAGCAGGGAGATGAATAGTTGTCTGCCACATCTATTCATCTCCGCCCCCTGCCTTTTAGCCCCAGAGCTAGGATGAGGCTTCGCTAGCAGCGGTGGCTCTTCTTTCCCAAGGATCGGCCCATAGATTTCCACTGCTCTCCTCTCCTCTGCCTTCTGCGCATCCACTCATCAGGCACTGGACCCAGCTGTTCCTCCTCT
>QLTV01000983.1:119096-171534 GCA_003457575.1 Thermophis baileyi
GCCCACGCACCCCCCACGCTCCCTCTCTCTCTCTCTCTCTCTCTCTCTCTCTCTCTCTCTCTCTCTCTCTCTCTCTCTCTCTCTCTCTCTCTCTCACACACACACAGCTCTATTCCCTCTTTCCTCTGGAGCTCTCAGGTTACCTTGATGCTGACCCTGACTCCCATGCCTCCTCCTCATCTGATTCAGCTGTTGGAGGGGCTGGCAGCCGATAAGCCACAGCATTTGAATAATTCCTTGTTCTATTACATTATGGTTCTTTTGTCGCTATGGGTTTTGAATAGATTTGATGGCTCACAAATCAGAGGAATAAAACTTCTCTATTAACTATTAATGAGGTTTTCCTTTTCCCCTACCCGCCTCAACGGGCATACATTTAAAATATTCTCTTTACATGCTGGTTTCTGATCATTAGTTTCATCTCACTTTTAGGAGATTGCCAACCATGTCCAAGAGTCAGTAAACAAAGTTGTGTCTGTGGTAAACAAATAGCAGAAAGGCAGTGTGCAAGTCCTTTATGGCAATGTGATGAGGTAAGTTTCCTTATAAACAGCAGATTTACAATATTGTTTACAATATTATTAACTATCATAACAACTCCCATACTACATTGTCCAAAAGAAAAGTTTGGACTAACATTAAGAGCAGAGGTTTTAAGATTGAAACAGGAAAAAAAATTGTTCCAGTTCAGATGTTCAGGATCTCAGTATGGCAATTGCAGTGTGACTTGCTGACACATATGTGCAGTGAATTTGAAATTATCTCAAATTCAGAATAGAGCTGGAAGAGATCTTGGAGATCTTCTAGTCCAATCCCTGCTCTGGCAGGAGATCCTATACCATTTCGGACAAGTAGCTGTCCAGTGTCTTCTTAAAAATCTCCAGTGATAAAGCACCCACAACTTTTGAAGGCAAGCCATTCCACTGATTACCGTATTTTTTGCTCCATAAGACGCACTTTTTTTCCTCCCAAAAGTGGGTGGAAATGTCTGTGTATCTTATGGAGCGAATATGGGCAACAGGCAGCAGCGGCGAACGGCGGCAGTGATCCCCGCCGCCTGCAACAGCTTATCGGCGGGAGGCCGATCCAACTGCCGATCAGCTGCTCGGAGGCGAAGGCTCCAGCGTTCCCCGCCAGAGGCAGCAGACACGGAGGCGGCAGGCTGTTTGCTGTTTGCTGCAAGGACGCTAGCCAGATGAATACCGGATGGATGCTGGGAGGCAGAGGCAGATATTTTTTGTTTTGTTTTCCTCCTCTAAAGTTAGGTGCGTCTTATGGTTAGGAGCATCTTATGGAGCGAAAACATGGTAATTGTTCTCACTGTTAGGAAGTTTCTCCTTAATTCCAGGTTGCTTCACTTCTTGATTAGTTTCCATCCCTTGTTTCTTGTCTTGCCTTCTGGTGCTTTGGAAAATAAGTTGACCCCCTCTTTGTGGCAGCCCCTCAGATACTGGAATATTGTTATCATGTCACCCCTAGTCCTTCGTTTCTCTAGACCAGCCATACCCAAATCCTGCAACCGTTCTTCATATGTTTTAGTCTCCAGGCCTTTAATCTCCCATCTGCAGACCTTTCCTTCTTCAGCTATTATAATGATGAGAATTTTCTTAGTTGCAGTATCAACTGTTGACATTTTTTGTACTGAAAGAGTCAAATTTAATTGGCCTGTATTTGAAATACAAAACGATCTAAGGAATATATCCTCTAACTATTCAGCTGGAAACAAAACCAGATATAACTTTGGAAAAACTTTAGTCCAGACATGGGGGTGTTGGTGAGCCTCTTAATGTCATTGAACTTCTATTTTCATTAGCCTTTCCTATAATGGCCAATGATGGATAATACAGGTAGTCCTTGACTTAAAACAGTTCGTTTAGTGACTGAAGTTACGGTGACACTGAAGAAAAGTAACTGATGATAGTTTTTCACACTTACGACTGTTGCAGCAGCTTCATGGTAACACTATCAAAATTTAGATGCTTGGCAACTGACTCATATTTATGATGGTTGCAGTGTCCCCAGAATCATGTGATCACCTTTTGTGACCTTCTGACAAGCAAAGTTAATGGGGAAGCCAGATTCACTTAACAACCGTGTTACTAACTTAACAACTGCAGCGATTCACTTAACAACTGTGGCAAGAAGGGTTGTAAAATGGGGCAAAACGTAACAACTGTCTCGCTTAGCAACATAAATTTTGGGCTCAATTGTGATCATAAGTTGAGGACTACCAGTATTCGGAGATGTTATCCAGCAACATAATTTATGAACTAGAGTTTTCCCATCTGTTTTTTTATTCCATGATATAGGAATAAACCCTAACCCTAACCCTCAGTCCAGAGGTGGGATTCACATAATTTCCCTACCGGTTCGCCCAGCACTGAAAATGTGAGCGCATGCACTCTCGCTTCGGTCGTGCGCGTGCTTTCCGCACATGCGTGTAGCCTTCCACACATGCGCTTTGCTCACACGCACAGCTTGCACGCATGCGTGCGGCTTGAAAACGTGGCTAAATAGGACGGCATAGCGCTGGGGCGGGTGGGCAGGCCCACCCGCAGGTTGCTACTACCGGTTTGCACGAACCAGTCCGAACCGGCTGAATACCACCTCTGCCTCAGTCCCATTAATTCCCTTCACTCCAATTAATTCCCCACTGGAAAATTGTTTATACTGATTGGGGCTTATAGGACTGTAGCCTAGAACATTAGCAGATCAGGTCATGCTGTGGAGCTTTAAATCATTTATTTCTATGTTTTAATTTTTTATGTGCTAACTTATTTGGAGAACTTGCTTTTTCTTCTTGTATTTTGTTGAATTATATTTGAGAAGTTTCTGTGTCCCTTACTTGCCATTGCTATGTGTATTTTCTCACAAGATTTGTGGCCGAACCTTGTCTTGTGGCTATCATGTCTGTGAACAAATTTGTCATGGTGGTTCCTGTGGAGAATGTCCCAGATCTGGGAAAAGGTCTTGTCCTTGTGGAAAATCAAGTAAGTTTCCTTTTCCACTGTCTCTTTATTCACCATTAAAGTTATTTGATTAATACAATTTTCCTAAAACAATTGTGATTCAAATTGCATTAAGAACGAGCGAAAGACAGAAAAATGAAAGTAGTTAAAAAGAACTGGGTTATTGAAAAGTGGCTGTAAGTGATGTCCAATACCTCTGCCTGGAACTACTTATACATCTGATCATAGGTGTAAAAAAAAATCAAGATTTTCAAAACAACACAATGTCTAGAAGCAATATATTTCTTTTAGATAAATGCAAAAACACGTGAAAATATAACCTTGCATTTTCCTCTGTATATATTAAATGGCAGCAATTTGGAGTGGTGCGGTGGCCTAGAGCTGGAGCTCTTGCCTCACAATCAGGAGGCTGTGAGTTTGATCCTAGGTAGAGGCAGATATTTCTCTCTCTGGGCACAATGAAAATATATCTGCTGAACAAAACTCCACATTGGCAACAGGAAGGGCATCCGGTCATTAAAACACTCCATTCAGTTGTCTACACTCCACCCCGCAAGGGATTATGGGATCATTAAAAGATGATGATGATTAAATGGAAGCAATTTGTATGGTTTCAATTTTGCTTTTATTTTAGAATTTTCTTTGCCGTGTACTGAAGACGTGCCTACTTGTGGAGATAGTTGCGACAAAGTTCTTGAATGTGAGATTCATAGATGTTCACAACGCTGCCATCGAGGTGCTTGCGAAATCTGTAGACAGGTTAGCATTTTCTTTCCCTTTAGGTTCTTTTGAATAGATTTGCATTGCTTCATTTTCAAAGAAATTCTTTCAGTGTGTATTCCTGAGGCACTAAATTCTTTTTCCTTTACACAGCCGCTTCTCACTGAGTCCAAAAACTTCCTATCTCCATTATTTCTAGGCGTGATCCAGCAGGCTTCCACATCTTGTAGTTTCTAGTTTTTTTTGTTCAAAACCAAGATAATTCCCAAGTAATTATATGAAAATGGCTTGGAGAAAATGTTTAGGAGCATATTTAAATGAAGCTGATCGAAGTACAGGTAGTCCTTGACTTACAACAGTTCATTTAGTGACCGTTCGAAGTTACAATGACACTGAAAAGAGTGGCTTATGACCGTTTTTCACACTTATGACTGTTGCAGCATCCCCGTGGTAATATGATCAAACTTCAGATGCTTGGCAACTGTCTCATATTTATGTCCCAGGGTCATGTGATTTCATTTTGCGACCTTTTGAAAATAAAAGTCAATGGGGAAGCCAGATTCACTTAATAACCATGTTATTAACTTAACAATGCAGTGATTCACTTAACAACTGGGGTAAGAAAGTTCATAAAATGGGACATTGTGATCGTAAGTCGAGGATTACCTGTAATGACATTCATACTGAACAACACAGGAATAGTGTGTGAATAACTGGTTCACAATCAGTAAAAGGGGATCCCAATAAGCTATTGTTTTTCCCAGAAATTGAGGTAACGGAGGTTATTCCAAAGTGTTATATTGAGGTAAATAATAAATTATATATATATATGTGTGTGTGTGTGTGTGTGTGTGTGTGTGTGTGTGTGTGTGTGTGTGTTCCAGCATAACTCTGGAATGCCTCAAGCAATTTCAACCAAACTTGGTACACAGATGACTTACCCTCTGGAAAAAAATACTGTGTGGGTAAGACACCCCTAACACCCCTCGGGTGGTGTGTCTGTGTGTGTGTGTGTTCCAGCATAACTCTGAAATGCCTGGGCCGTTAAGGAGAGCGAGTGCGGCGTCCTAGACCGGCAATTGTTTGTGATGTCACTTCCTTCACAGCTTCCTCTGGAAAGCCAACCGTGACGTTTGCCCTCCAGTGGACCAATGGGGAAGCGCCTGATGTTCCCTTCTCTTGGCAGAAGGCGCCCCCTGGTGGATTTGGGGCAAAGTGCCAGGATCGTAGAAAGGGCGGGAAAGAGGAGCGCATGGGAGGGGGAAGGGAGAGGGCAGGGATGATGGGCATGGGAATAAGGGGAATGGCTCCCTGTCAGACAAAGGCTTCGACGTCTGTGGCCCTCAGCTTCAAGCAAAGAGGGCAAGTTGTCGGAGGAGGTGCCTCCTAATGCAGATAATCACCTCAAAAACTGTTCCCTGTAGAATTTTTCCAAGGCTATTGGCCGGGGCAATTAGGTCTCTAATTCTCACCACAGTGGTTGAGGCAGCTTTCTTCTACAACTGGTAACAGGGCCAACAGGGCCAGGCCCAAGTGTCTTTTTCTTACATTTACTTTATTCTATTCCATAATAATAGATTACAGCAAATTACTTCGATTTGACACTATAGATATAATTCATTCCTTTTCCTGTCTAATACAGGATTGGGATAAATAAATACCCGGGCAACGCCGGATTATCAGCTAGTAATAAATAAAATAAAATAACTATATAGATTTAATTATATAGATTTTTTTTCAGTTATGAGACTATTTTAACCTCATTTTTCCTCTAAAGGGTTATTTTTACACGTCATCCAATTTGTTATCAGTTACCATATTTTTCGCTCCATAAGACACACTCCCCCCCCACCAAAGTGGGTGGAAATGGTGCCAGTCCTTTGGTGAATAGCAGACAGGCCGTGGCGGCGGGGTCCTTTTACAGTGCTGAACCCCACCTCTTCTGTCTTTGTCATTGCCCGCCTCTTCTGTCTCTTTTCCGGAGTGCAAGACTCAATAGGCAGAGCTGGCACATGAGAGGACACCTATCTGTGGTCCTCTCAGGCTCTGCCTGATATTTTTTTTCTTGTTTCCCTCCTCTAAACCTAGGTGCGTCTTATGGTCAGGTGCGTCTTATGGAGCGAAAGCTACAGTAGGTAACTAGATTTGGACATGCATAATGTATGCCAGCTTTATTTTCTTTCCATTGTACCTTGATAGGAAGTTGAAAAGCAGTGTCGTTGTGGAAAGCATATGAAGCAAATGCCCTGCCATAAACCATATCTCTGTGACACCAAATGTACAAAAATACGGGATTGTCAGAAACACCAGTGCAAGAGAAAGGTAAATGTTGCAGATGAGTACTGTATTTTAGAAATTTAATGTTTAAATTCATTTTGGATCTATGAAACCATGTGATTGCATGCACAAATATGCTGAAAAAATACAAGGGAGAAAGGAGGAGGAGGAAGAATATGTTAGGAAAAGATAAGACAAGACAAGATAAGATAACCTTTATTATCACTTCTTTCTGTGAACCACGGGCACACATTAAAAAATGAAACTCTGATGCCTGCTCTCAAAAGAATATATATGGATGCTTCTTAGAACTAAGTCCTGCTATACATAATAGCATTTACTCAGGGAAATCTGGATAGACTTGCAATTTCATATAACAATTTCTATATTTGAGAACTTATATATTTGATACAGTGTTGTCCTGGAAATTGTCCGTCATGTGACCAAGTCTGTGGTCGAACGTTAGGATGTCGTAATCACAAGTGCCCTTCAGTCTGCCACAGAGGTAAGAATGAGCTGAAAACCCTGCTTATAACCTTTTAAACTAAATGGCATCTGACTCCTTGCTTGCAGTTGCAAAACATTGACTGTATATAATCACAGATAAGTCAACCTTTGCAATTTCAGCCAAAACACCATGAAAATGCATCATTCACAGATTGACCCTTGAATTTTTAACTGCAGCAAAAGGTAGGAAATTGCAAACAGTTATGTCATTATTTATCAAACCACACTATTTTAAAGAATAGAATAGAATAGAATAGAATAGAATAGAATAGAATAGAACAGAACCTTTACTGTCACTTTAAATATACACTAATCAGCATACATAAAAATGAAATTTCGTTGCATTCAGCTCTCAAAAGATAACCATTATGCATATGCCCACATACACAAACATATATCACACAGAGAAACATCACAGTCTAGTTCGGATGTATATATATACGTGGTGGAAAAAAAAGGATCTTGCAAGTTTACAAGACAGATGGCAGAAGGAACAAAGCTGTTACAGAATCTAGTAGTCCTGCTATAGATACTTCGAAACCTCCTCCCAGAGAGGAGCAACAGAAACAGACCGTGAAGTGGGTGTGTGGGGTCTCTAACAATGCTTCGAGCTCTAAGCACATAGCGCTTATAAGCGGTATCCTGAATAACAGGAAGCGAGCTTCCTATAATCTTCTCCGCTGTCCTTACCACTCTCTGTATGGACTTTCTATCTGAGGCACTGCTGCCACCAAACCAAACAGTGATGGAGTTTGTTAAAACGCTCTCAGTCGTGCCTCTGTAAAAAGTGGCCAAGACAAGGAGAAAGATGTGCTCTTTTCATCCAACACAGGAAATTCAGACGGTGGTTTGCACGCTTCACTAAAGATAACGTATGAAAAGACCAAGTCAGCTGTGGCTTTAAAAAAATCTGAGCTTTGAGCTGCAGATAAGCCAAAGAATTTTGGGGTGTATTTTGGAATTTAAAATTCTGTCTTTTCTATGATAAGGTACAATAGGTCAAAACCTCTCACTCCAATTTGGTTGCCTTGTTAATTTTCATGCTTGATAGGACTGTGTCAAAAGATGGTACAGGAATGAAATATCTTCAAGAATGAACAGTGAAAAAATTCCCCACTAGCTCCAATAACATCATTTAAGTTATTTCTTATGTTTAACTAGCTGTACCCGGCCACGTGTTGCTGTGGCTCAGTCTGGTGATCACCCGTGTTGTAATTTTGTTCAGGACGCAATTCTACATCGAACGAAGCAGCAGCAGATCGATTTGGTGATGACATTCCCAATTGATTGAGAACTTTATTCGCGATTTCTAAGCAGAAATCTTCAATCATTATCAGTGCTTCGTTGTAGAATTCTGCTGTGAAATGCATGTTCATATTTGAATTTTCCTTGTGTATTTGACGGAAAATATCTTCAGCCATGTGCGATTTATATTGGAAATGTGGAAATCGTAAATGGATCGTAAATCAGAAACATTGAAATGGAATCGTAACATATTTAGTATAGTGTGTGTTGTTTTTATGTCCAACAGATGGCGCTGTTTTTCACAAAAAACATGTTACCTGTCTTTTTCATAAAAAAACATGTTGTTACCTGTCACAGGTGTGACATCTATATAATATAGGTATATAAAAACACGCACGGATTCGAATACAACATTGTGTCAAAATTTCAAAGCAATCGGTGAAGAACTTTCGGAGATTTAAGATTTTGAACAAACAAACATTTACATTTTTATTTATATAGAGAAAATAGAAAAGATAGATAGATGCATTGAATTAAATAGTTGGATGGGGGGGGAATTACAGAACACGAGCAACAGTTTGTTTAGCTTTTATCACATTGATAAAAATTGCACAAGAATAACCCTATAATTTAGTTGCTGGTTTTTGGCTTGAGGAAAACATGGCTCACACGCTGAGATGATGAATAAGCTTTCCGCATTATTATTAGTTTCCATTATACCGCATGCACACAGAACCCATTTTTTATTCTATGAAAGTGCTTCAGATTAGTTTGGAGAAACAAATGAGGTAAAAAGATTAATTTTGGGCAAATCAAAAACAGATGCTTTGTGGCCACTTTTGATTGAAAAAAGGTTCCGTACAGAGGTGGTATTCACTTACCTTCCCTACCGGTTCGCAAATGTGAGCACGCGCATGCGCACCTCTGCGCATGTGCCCGGCCACCTGCACATGCGCTTTACTCTTGCGTGCACCTTCCGTGCATGCGCCCGGCCACGAAAACGTGGCTAAATAGGACGGCATTACATCCGGGCAGGTGGCTGGGCCCACCCACGCAGTCGCCGCTACAAGTTCGCCTGAACCGGTCCGAACCGGCTGAATACCACCTCTGTTTCCGTATAAAAGTCAGACATCTTATGGGTTCTCTTCTGAACTTTAAGAAGTTATAGCTATCAGTATATTTGTACTAATAGATGATTATGGTAATGGTAAAGGTTTCCTTGTCAGTCATGTCCAACTCTAGGGCACTATGCTGATTTCTGTTTCTGGCCGAGGGAGCCAGCATTGTCCGAAGACTATTTCTGTAGTCATGTGGTCAGCATGGCTATGTGCCAAAGATGCATGGAATGCTGTTACCTTCCCACCAAAGTGATACCTATTTATCTACTTGCATTTGCATGATTTTGAACTGCTAGGTGAGCAGGAGCTGGAACAAGGAACGGGAGTTTACCCCATTTCTCGGAGCTCAGGTCTTGAACCCAGGCTGCCAGCTCTCCAGCTGAAGAGCTCAGTGTATTTAACCATTGAGCCATCACGCCTGTTTAATAGATGATTATTCATGAATAATTATTGATTTAGATGCATTATAAATAAGTAATAGATAACCTCTGAGCCATCGCACCCCCTTTAATCATTTAATAGATGATTGTTCATGAGTAATTGTTGATTGAGATGCATTGTAAATATGTAATAGACACATGTGATTCAAAACTCTGAATGAAGGCCTCCTATGGTCTTGAATATGTGTCTGATATAATTAGTCTTAGTTGCTTTGATCGGGAGAGATGAGGCATGATAGCTGCCAGTGGCTTTCTAATTGTCTTTTTTCAAAACTGGTTATTTATAATGCATGTATTAAATTTTAGGCAGCTGCTATCCATGCCCTGAAACTGTGGATGTGAAGTGCAATTGTGGTAAAACTGTTCTCAAAGTACCCTGCGGGAGAGAACGTACCACCAAAGCACCCAGATGCAAAGAATTCTGCAGGTTAGTATTCATTTGTTTTATAATTTTTTTAAAATTAAACTTGTAGAGAGTATAAAACACGTTTTATGAACTGACAAAAGTTGGGAACTTTTATTTCCAAATTTTAATCAACTGTATTGCAGCTTAGAGCCACAAAGCTTTGTTTTGCTGTCCTTTTGAGGGAGGGGGTTACTTTGAGCCAATGTTGTTCTGACTTAGGCTTCCTTAGAAAGCATGAAGCAGAGTCTTAGTCCCGGGAAAACCTCTTTTATTTACACGACTGTGAATTCCTTTCATTCACATTCCGCAAGGCTTGGCAAACAGTCTTTCAGAGGAATATTTATCAACACAAACCTTATCTCACTTGGAACGCTGCCAGAGAACTAGTTTCCAAACACAGGGCAAGTCAAAACTTGCCACGGAGTCTATTAGAGTCACAAACAGAACTTTCCACTCTTGAAACGACCAAACGAACTAATTGTTTCCTGCAAAAGCCCACACCCCATTCGCTCCTTTTTGTTTCCTATGGGAGAGGCCAATCATCTCCAAGGTGTGGTTTTACTCCCAAGTCAACTCTGCTTTCTTAGTTGTTCTTGTCTTCTGGCAGCTCTGCGCATGCGCACACTGGGAACAGGCTCCAGTTGTTCCTCTGCCTCACTACTGTCTAGCTCCCTCTCTGCCTCCGATGCAGAGCCCTCGTCCGAACTGTCCCCAGCCCCCAGGACTGGTCCATGTTCCTCCCCAACCTCCTCACTGTCCGACTCTGCTGCCAGCTCCACTGGCCGCCGGTGGGCCACAACAAGTGTTGACTCCTGGAAACTTCCTCAAATGGTCTGTGCAAGTTTCTTGGCAAAATATCCAGCCTGCTCTCGCCTGCTTCCTAGGGTTGAGAGGGAGATAGTTTGGTGTAGTGATCGAGACACCAGGCTAGAAACCAGGAGTTCATGAGTTCTAGTCCTACCTTAGCCATGAAGTCAACTGGGTGACCTTGTGCCAGTCACTTTCTCTCAGCCCTAGGAAGAAGGCAATGGCAAACCACTGAAAACCCTTACTAAGAAAACTGCAAGAAACTGTATCCTTATCCTCCATGAATTGTGCCTGAATTTTCTGATTCCGTGGCTTTACTCCATTTGAACAAAATTGTCTATCCTTGGTTTCACTGGATTGCTCAGTGAATTTATGAGAGGATAAATTGTGATTGCTTCGTTCTCACCATTAATAATTTTATGAATCTCTATCATATGCTCCATTTACTGAATTTTTCTTCTTCTTCACTGTTATGACTTCACTGGTAATGGATATTCTAGTCACTTGATCATTCCAGTGGTCCTTTTCTCAGCTTCTCAAGCCTTACTATTCTTTTAAAAATGTGCTGACTCAGAGGTGTTTATTGCTCTTATTACTGTGTAATCGTTTTGATGTAAAGGTGGTTTTATTTATGTGCTAAAAGATAATCATTGTAGCAGTAGGGGAGGAAATTAATCTAGTTCAGGGGTGTCAAACTCGATTTCATTGAGGGCCGTATCAGGATTGTGTTTGACCTCGGGGGGCCGGGGTGGACATGGCCAGGATGGGCATGGCCAACTTGACGTCACTTATGTTGGGGGCTCCTGTAGTGGTCCGAGTGCTCTGCCAGAGAAAACAGACTCCCGAGCTCTGTTTTCAGCTTTGACGGCCTCCTGCAACCCTCTGCCAATGAAAACGGAGCTCCGGAGGGCTGCCCGTGGCCCTTGCAAGTGCCATTTTCGCTGGCAGAGGCACCGCGGGCCGGTCCTTCACTGTTTCCAGGGCGGCCCTGAGGGCCGGATCTAAGCACCCCGCAGGCTGGATCTGGCCCCCTGAGTTTGACACTCCTGATCTAGTAGGTCGTCTGCCTATTTAAATAATTAATATTTATTTAAATAATATATTATTTAAATATATTTAAATAATATATTTTTCTACTATTAGAAATGGACCTTATTTCTAGAACAAGGGTGTCAAACTCGATTTCATTGAGAGCCACATCAGGGTTGTGTTTGACCTCGGAGGGCTGGGGTGGGTGTGGCCATGGTGGGCGTGACAGGGTGGGTGTGACAGTGGGCATGGCCATGGTGGACGTGACACGGGACTCGTGTTGGGGGCACCTGTGGTGGCCAAGTGCTAAGGCAGGACTTCCCTGAGACCCTCCCTCACTCTCATTATAATCTCCTTCCTTCCTTCCTTCCTTCCTTCCCTTTTCATTCTAATTTCTTCCTTCCCCTCTTTCCTTATTTTTCCTTCCTTGCTGTCGTCCCATCTTTCCTTCTTTTTCTTTGTCTTTCCTCTTCCCCATTCTCCTTTCCTGTCCCTTCTTACATGCTCAAATGCAAAAAGGGAAACATATCTCCTTTTGTTTTGTTTTTAGCTTGTTTTGATAGCCCTTTGCCAGCGAAAACAGAGCCCGGGGGGCTGCGCACATCCCTCCCCCAAGCTCCATTTTCGCTAGCAGAGGCACCACGGGCTGATCCGTTGCTGTTTCCAGGCCAGACCTAAACAGCTCGCGGGCCATATCCGGCCCATGGGCCTTGAGTTTGACACCCTGTTCTAGAACCTGACAGTGATTGTTAGGATTGTGGATTAGAGGATCCCATCTAGGATTGGAAGTTTGAAGTGGATTTTGAGACTTTGATATTATTATAAATTGATTTTATTTGTTAGTATTTATTTATTAATTCATATTTCCTATGTATCCTTTAATATTACATACATAGGTAGTTCTCGACTTACAACAATTAGTTTAACTACTGTATATAAACGGTATGAATGAACGAATGAACGAATTCACCAAATGCGTCAGTGAGACATAGCATGTGATCTGAGAACATTTGATAAGGTTTCAATAAGAAATGCTCTTTCAATTAGCCGATCTCAAACTATTTAAGGTTCTATAGCAGGAGTGTCAAACTCAATTTCATTGAGGGCCACATCAGGGTTGTTTTTGACCTCGGGGGACCGGGGTGGGCATGGCCAGGATGGGTATGCGGCCCACCCAAGCTCCGTTTTCGCTGGCAGAGGCACTGCGGGCCAGTCCGCTGTTTCCAGGGTGACCCCGCTGGCCAGAGCTAAACACCCCGTGGGCCGGATCAGGCCCCCGGGCCTTGAGTTTTGACACCCCTGCTCTATAGATTACAACCATGAATATGCATCATGCCAAGTGGCTAATAGTGATCAATCAACTGTTGGGCTAATTTCTAATTTTTCTTGTTCTAGGCAGCCACCAACTTGCCATCATCCTTGTCGAGAGAAACACAGTTGCCATTTCGGCCCTTGCCCTCCTTGCCACCAGATCTGCAAGAAAGTTTTTGAAAAGTGCGGCCACTTATGCCCCGCTTCTTGCCACGACGAAGCACTTGTAAAGCAAACTGGCTTGGTGAGACAGAAGCTCGTAACATAAAAGTGTCTTCTACTTTTCTTAGGAAAGAGAGTTTAAAAGCGGGGAAAAAAAACACTTGTGCAGATAGATGCTGTGGGTTTGCTGGCTTTAGAAATTTAAAAAGGTTTGTTGCTCTCTTGACCCACATTGTCTAATTTCTGCTAGGTAACCAAGATACGTATTTACTTGGCCGGCGATATATTGCTGCTGATTAGATTGTAGGATCTAATGAATCGTGAGACTTTGATGGATGTCGTAATTACCCAAGCATCAGATAATGACTTATGCATCAGATAATGACTTATTTTGAAATAGTTTGAAAAGGAGAACTGTGGGAGGAGAAATGAAAATCTACCTTAAGTTCAATAACTTGAGCCTGGATGAGTCCAGATGGAATTGGCACCACGACTTGTAGAATAATGCACTTGTGATTAATCATCACAGTCTGCTTTGAACTTACCGTATTTTTTGGAGTATAAGACGCACTTTTTTTCCCCCTAAAAGATGATGGAAATGTTGGTGCGTCTTATACACCAAATACAGCCATTTTTGGCCTCCTGAAGCCCTGCCCTATGTCCCATTTTTGCGAAAAATGGGCCCGTTTTTCACAAAAACGGGCTGCACAGAGAGTTTGGGAGGCCTGCAGAGTGCTCCTGGGGCTGGGGGAAGGCAAAAATGCCCCCGTTTTTGCCTTCCCCCAGCCCCCAGAAGCATTCTGCAGGCCTCCCAAACCCTCTGCGTGCCCCGTTTTTTTCAGAAACGGGTGAAAAACGGGTCCGTTTTTGCAAAAAATGGGGCGCGCAGAGGGTTTGGGAGGCCTGCAGAGTGCTCCTGGGGGCTGGGGAGGACAAAAACTTTTTTTTTCTTACTTACCTCTTCGAAATCTTGGTGCGTCTTATACACCGGTACGTCTTATAGTCCGAAAAATACGGTAACTGTTGTGTATTAATTTCAATTAAATCAGAAAAGCCAAGCTTTGTTGGACTTTATCTGTTGATTTCTTTTTCTTACAGCATCAGCCCGCTGGCCCCTGGGAACAGTCCGCCACCCCTGCTTTTATTCAGACAGCATTGCCTTGTCCTCCATGCAAAGTCCCTATACCAACGTAAGTTACTTTAACTTTTTTGCTTTGCTACTTTCAGTGCATATCGTAGAAATACATAATACAGGCAATCCTCGACTTACAGCAGTTCATTTAGTGACCGTTCAAAGTTACAACAGCACTGGAAGCCATTTTTCACATTCACGAGCATTGCAGCATTCCCATGGTCACATGATCAAAATTCAGACGCTTGGCAACTGACTCGTCTTTATGACGGTTGCCATGTCCCAGAGTCACGCAATCCCCTTTTGTGACCTCCTGACAAGCAAAGTCAACAGGGAAGCCAAATTCACTTAGCCACCATGTTACTTACTGAACAACTGCAGCGATTCCCTTAACAACTGTGGCAAGAAAGGTCGTAAAATGGAGCAAAACCCACGTAACAAATGTCTCACTTAGCAACATAAATTTTGGGCTCAATTGTGACTGTAAGTTGAGAACTATTTGTATTGCAACTTATTTGTGTTTTAATTAAATGGGACACTATTATTGAAGGCCAAACTGAATCGGATAAAGTATATAAATTCCAATTTTCTCTTACCAACAGCACCTCCCTTTTTTCTGGTTTTAATTTTAGCTTACTCAACCACTGTAATTGCTCTTCCACCTCTGCAGGAATTTATAAGGGGCTACCAGCAATGTTCCCTGTAACAGTAGAAAACGCCGTGCGGCAGTTAGAAACTGGTGCGCGATGCTCTTTTCATGGGGGCGCAGGCGCGCAGCCTCTGCCATTAGAAAACGCCACGCGAAAGTTGGAAACTACCGTGCAGCGTTCTCTCGTTACGTGCGCGGCCGCGCGGCCGCACACCTTAGAGGGAACAGTGGCTACCAGTTTAAAACTAATCACACAGTGATCTGTTCACGAGGGTGGAGTTACAGGGAGCTCCTGGGCTTTCAGATCCCTGCTCCAACAATCAAACAGAATACTCTGATGATGAATAGGTGAGCCCAGAGCCCCATCAATTTTACCAGCAACTACCTGGTGTGCAAAAGCAGCATCTTTAAATTGGCAAAGGAATAATCTCTGTCCTTTAGACTTCCTTGGTTACAATGCAGCCTGAAAGAAAAGAAGGCCAACAAGAATCATAGAGCCAGTTTGATCTGGCTAGGAGACCATGAGTCCTTAGGCATGAAAGTTGAGGCTCGGTGGCTCAGCGATTAAGAGGCTGGGCTTGTCGTCTGGAAAGCCGGCAGCCCAGGTTCGAGTCCCGAGCTCCACGCAATGTGGTGAGCTCCCGTCTTCGCCCTAGCTCCTGCCAGTCTAGCAGCTCGAAAGCATGCAAATGCGAGTAGATAAATAGATACCAATTCAGCGGGAATTGGTATCTATTGTGCTCCATGACATCATGTTGGCCACATGACCGCAAAAGGTCTTCAGACACCACTGCCTCCATGGCCCTTGAAATGGAGATGAGCACCCCCCCAATCCCCACCCCACACACAGTTGGCAATGACTAGCGGAGTAAAATCCGCAGGGACTCCTTTACCTTTTTTTAAAAAAAAACTTAGGCATGAAAGCTGACTGGATGATTTTGAGCCAGTTGTTCACTCTCAGCCCAATTCACCTCACAGGGTTGTTGTTGTTGTTGTCGTTGTGAGAAAAATAAGGAATTTTAGATACGTCCACCACCTTGAGCTGTTTGTAAAAAGTAATAAAGGCAGGACAAAAATAAATAAAATAAATATTCTTCTTATCCAGTAGCGGCAAATTGTAGCCTCCTGCCATATCTTTCCTTGAGAGATACTGCAACTCTTTTAACTCCCAGAGTGTATTTCTTTTCTCTCATCTCCCTGATTCTTTCTATAAGAAGAAGCCCCATTCATAAAACAGGCTTGAACGAAGCAGGTTCTCCATGCTGAGACTTCAGACTCTTCTCTTTGTCCATCCACAAAGACAAACAAGTTGGCCCATCCGAGAGAACTCTCCAAAGTGTTCCCAAAGAAGCAATTCAGATGAACGAAGTGGAACCACATTTAAATAAATTGAGCTTGTTTATTTTTTCTTTGCAGGCAATGCCTTGGAAAACACGAGGTGAGCCGTTATAGCTGTCATTATTTGAAATAAAACTGAGCCATGCATAACTTGGTTTTAATTAGAGTCTCAGAATTAAGCTTTAGCATTTAATTGATTTGACGTGAAGTTTATTTGCAGCTGAAATGCTTTGCTTTTTGTTTGAAACCCACAGATAGTTTTTCATCCAAAAGTTGACATTTCCATCAGCAGAATAATGCAAAATTGTTCTAAAGCATTTGTAAGCGCGAGGTCCTCATTTGATTAAACCTTTGACATATTTCAAATAATGTGACACGTTGGTGAAATAACCTTTTGTTAATGCTTAATTAGCAAGAATTAAGTTAGCTTTTTTAATGGGGCTTTATTATTTTTTAGTGTTATCTTTCTTGGAAACAATTAAATGGCTTGTCAGCTGATACTGCTGGCATGATATATTTTGTGGCTGTTTCAAGAGCATCTGCAAATGATATTTTGAAAATGGATTTCAAATGTTGCATAGGGAAGTATGGTGACCAAAGTAGCTGAGAGCTCTCCAATTGCCTGATAGAAATAATATGTCTTAAGCTCAATATTATATAAGAGGTCCTGAAGTCATTCTGGATGGAAGATGGAGAGGGTTCCTTAAGCATCAGGTAATATGAATGGAAACCAACATGCACGCTGTGTTGAATTACAGTTTTCTAAAACAGAAAAAACTCAACTGAGTATATCAATTTTGCGCATAGAAAACAAGTGAGGTTCTTAGAATAAATTTAAATAACAAGGATATTTCATCATTAAAATGGCTTGAGATTTGTAAAGGGTGAATTGATCTCTTACAATTTCATCTGAGCAACTAAAGGTAACTGACAGATAAAAGTTTGGAAGGAAGTTCAATTTTACTATAAATATCTAAAAATGCAAGGTGTTTTTTTTTTTGAGAGAGAGAGAACACAGAAGGACTAGAATTTATAAATATGATTTATGTCCCAGTTGACATAGTAAACAGAATAAATAAATTGCTGTCAAATATATTACATCCTTCTAAATTGGACAATGCCATTTGTTCCTCTGGGACATTAGTTTCTTTTCCCTGTTAGACTTCTTAAAGAGGTTTAAAAAATTGTTTCTTGAACCCAGATGAGTTTCCGCAGGCTCCTTCCTTCCTTCGTTCGTTCCTTCCTTCCTTCCTTCCTTCCTTCCTTCCTTCCCTTCCTTCCTTCCTTCCTTCCTTCCTTCCTTCCTTCCTTCCTNCTTTTTCTTTCTTTCTTTCTTTCTTTCTTTCTTTCTTCTTTCTTTCTTTCTTTCTTTCTTTCTTTCTTTCTTTCTTTCTTTTCCAATTTTGGCCACAATTAATCTATTCTACAGGTATTCCTCGTTTAGCTATGATAATTAGGACTGGCAGGCAGTCACTAAGTGGAACTGTGACCCTGTTTATGATCTTACTTCAGCTTTTCTTTGCTTTACTGACTTGCAAAGGTCATAAATGTGAGGAATAGTAAATTTTTCGTCATTGCCATAACTCTGAACAGTTGGTGAACGAAACATCATCAAACGATCATAACCGGTGCGCTCAAAGTTTGCTATTAGAAAGAGTGTCTGATTTGATTATGAACAGTTTGAGAATATAAGAATGATGACAATTTAGGTGTCAAGTATGGTACATACCATATTTTTCGGACTATAAGACGCACCGGTGTATAAGATGCACCAAGATTTCGAAGAGGTAAGTAAGAAAAAAAAGTTTTTGCCCTCCCCCAGCCCCCAGGAGCACTCTGCAGACCTCCCAAACCCTCTGCGCACCCGTTTCCGCGCGGGGCGGGGCTTCGGGAGGCCAAAAATGGCTGTATTCGGTGTATAAGATGCACCAACATTTCCACCCTCTTTTAGGGGGGAGGAAACGTGCGTCTTATACTCCGAAAAATATGGTAATGTGTAAGGTTTCATACCATGATGGATTTTAGATGATGATGTGCCATGGAAATTCACCGTGGTTACTATTTAATGTAATTTAGAAAATAGTCTTCCAGTCCTTTATGAAATGAGTCTCAGAATGCAGTATGGTCTTGGGCAATTCTTCTTTTCTCTTTTGTACCTTTTAAAATGCTTTTCATCTTACTGACTTAGGCTTGAAGTATTATCCTCTCGTTCTTTACTCATTCTCCTCAGTGTTGTTCTGGAGTTGGGCAGCTTAGAATTTGGATAAATAAATATGTAATCTATGAAGTGTTCCATATTTTGAAGTGAATATTTAGAACTGCCAGTGTAACGGATTGGCAGCTTTGAAGAACCTTATTTTAAAAGTAGCATTTGTGCTCTGGAAGACTGATAAGCGATTCTGGGTCATTACAGAGAAGACTTTTGAGTTGCAAGATTCCCCCCCCCTCCCAAATAAATAGATATGGTAGAAAATGTTTGTTTTTCAAACGTACATGAGTTTGATCTTTTATTGACTTCCTAATTGTGTTGCTTGATACCTTTATCTGTCTCTCCTCCTAACATTGAAACCTATTCTTGAAAGCAATAATGTTCTTCATTGTCTTCATAGTCTTCTCATTTCTGAACTTCTTCCTTTAGTTTTGTTCTAGAGCAGTAATGGCGAACCTTTTTTTGCTCGGGTGCCAAAAGGGCGCTCGCGCGCGCTATCACACGCGCGTGCGTGCCCACACCCATAATGCAATGCCCTCCCCTCTGCACATGCACGCACAACCCCTCCCCATGCTGCTCCCCGTGCATGCGCACGGGGCTCACTGAAGCCTCCGGAGCCTGTGGATGGCGAAAAACGGATTCCAGCTGATTTTTGGCCTTCTGGAGGGCGGGGGGAGAGGTCGTTTTCGCCTTCCCCAGGCTTCGGGAAAGCCTCCGGAGCCTGTAGATGGCGAAAAACGGACCCAACGGCCCAACCGGAAGTTTGGAAATGAACTTCCGGTTGGGCCATTGGGCCTTTTTTCACCGTCCCCAGGCTTCAGGAAAGCCTCCTGAAGCCTGGGGAGGGTGAAAAATGGCAAACGACCTCCCCCCGCCCTCAAAAATCAGGCCAAAAATCAGCTGGCCAGCACGCACATGCACACTGGAGCTGACATAGGGCAATGCTTCATGTGCCCTCAGATATGGCTCTGCGTGCCACCTGTGGCACGCGTGCCATAGGTTCACCATCACGGTTCTAGAGCATAGAACGTAGAATAACAGGGTAGGAAGGGATCTTGGAGATCTTCTAGTCTAATCCTCTGCTTGAGCAGGAGACCCTATACCAGTGATGGCAAACCTTTTTTTGCTCGGGTGCCAAAATGGCGCGCGCGCGGGCGGGGGATAGCGTGTACGTGCGTGCCCACACCCATAATGCAATGCCCTCCCCCGCGCATGTGCGCACAACCCCCTGTGCTGCTCCCCCCATGCATGCGTGCAGGGCTCACTGAAGTCTCTGGACTTCCGGTAGGCCCGTTGGGCCGTTTTTCGCCCTCCCGAGGCTTCAGGAAAGCCTCCGGAGCCTGTGGATGGCGAAAAACAGACCCAACCTGCCTACCAGAAGTTCGGAAACGAACTTCCGGTTGGGCCGTTGGGCCGTTTTTCACCCTCCCCAGGCTTCAGGAAAGCCTCCAGAGCCTGTGGATGGTGAAAAACGGACCCAATGGGCCTACCGGACGTTCACGCTGAGCTGACATAGGGCAAGCCTCGCGTGCCCTCAGATATGGCTCCGCGTGCCACCTGTGGCACGCGTGCCATAGGTTCGCCATCATGGCCATATACCATTTTGGACAAATAGTTGTCCAGTCTAATCTTGAAAACTTCCAGTGATGGAGCACCCACTATTTCTGGAGGCAAGCTATTCCACTGATTAACTGTTCTCATCGTTAGGAAATTTCTCCTTAGTTCTAGGTTGGATTTCTCTTTAATAATCTTCTACCTGTTACTTCTTGTTCTGCCCTCAGGTCCTTTAGAGAGTAGATTGACACCCCCTCCCTTCTCTGTAACAGCCTCTCAAGTACTGGAACACTGCTATCATGTCACCCTATTCCTTCTTTTAATTTAATTTAATTTAATTTAATTTAATTTAATTATTTAATTTAATTATTTAATTTAATTATTTAATTTAATTTAATTTAATTAATTTAATTTAATTTAATTATTTAATTTAATTTAATTAATTTAATTTAATTTAATTATTTAATTTAATTTAATTATTTAATTTAATTTAATTTAATTTAATTTAATTAATTTAATTTAATTAATTTAATTTAATTCCAGAGACAGGATTCACACGTTAGGTTGTAATGGTTAATTTTTCTGCTAATTTTTCTTGGATTATCTCTTTCTCTTTTACTAATATTCCATAAAATACGGTGGTGTTTTTAATTCCTGAAAGTTTTTTATTTTTAGCGGAAATAATTATTTTTAAGAGTCAGTTAAGGAGAAGATTGTAGAACTTCAAAACATTCCTTGCATGCTATTCTTCCAGGCATGGAAAGAGATGTTGTTGGATGTTCATAGCAGAAAGTCTTACATAGTTTAATTGTTTGACCCAGTATTTCTTTTGCTTTCTTCATGTGACTGATACTACTTTTCTATCTAAAAACACATTGTGACCAGAAGAGTGGCTTTAATATTAAATAGTAGTAATAAATTTATTTATTTTGTGCTATAAATAAAAAGGTCGCCAGACACACAGTACAACTTAACAATATACAACTATAACAACCTAGTGCAGGGCTGTCAAATTCGCGGCCCGCAGGCCGGATGCGTCACGCGCTGGCCACGCCCATGCCTGGTTTAGCAAAGGGAAAAAAAGTCACGATATGTCACGTGACGCCACGAGTTTGACACCCCTGACCTAGTGGATTATGGAGAATCAATACCTCTGATCTTCCCCACCACTTTCTAGCTTGTTCCTTTTCTCTCCTTAACAACCTTTAAGTGTGTATTTCTGAGAATCTGGTACATGGGTAACACCACTCCCCAAGCTAAGCAAAAAGACTCAATTCCAGTTCCCAATTCAATATATTAAAAATTCACCAGCATTTACATGACACAACTTTAAGGAAACATTTAAACTTAACATGCTTCAGTTTTTGAATTTTGATAGTAAAATAATGATCAGTGTCCTTCAGTAAAAAGGGATTATTTTGATGAACTGAATTCCATAAGGCTGTAATCAGCCAGTCATCTAATTTCTTATTGCAAAACAACAGGGGATTTTTAAAAAATGACAGGGAGGTCTGAAGAGAATTAGTACAAAATGTTATGCTTTCGGTGATTACACAAGATGTCTCGTTCTGATGTATGTATATCTTAGAAAACATATGTAGACTGGCAGGAATGTAAACTGTTAAGGCTAATTTAATCATAATAATATCAATAAAAACAGACGTTGGTTAGTAAGAAATACCTTAACAACGGCATGTATTCAGACCACTCAGGTTTGGGAAAAAATACCGTTAATAATGGACTAGAACATCTGGCTTTGATTGTTAATTTAGAACAAGTGTGGATTATGTTTCAGGAGTGTAGATTGATACTCTTATTTCTCAACTTTCCAGTGGGCTGCTATTTGCAGATGATGTGATGTCTGGAAGGATCAGTAGAAAAGCTTTTTGGCTCATTTTTTTCAGATGGATATGAGTGGAGGTGGACATTAAAAGTTGGGAGTGGGACCAGGGGTGGGTTCCAACTTACCTCGCTGCCGGTTCACTCCCTCCCGTGCCGCATGGGCGTGCCTCGTGGGTGCGCGCGTGCTTTGCGCACACGCGCATGCACAGTAACAACCCCCCCAAAAAAGCCGAAAAAAAGATGGCGACCGCATGCACAGTGCCGGAAGTCGGAAGGAAAAAATAAAATAAAAAAAAAATTCAAAAAAAAAAAAAACCGGGGGGAAAAATAAAAAAAAATTCAAAAAAAAAAGAGATGGCGGCCCCCATGGACCGGCACCGACCGATCCGGTTTGGTGACATCATCGTGACATCACCAGCGGGCCACTACCGGAGAACCGGTCCGAACTGGGAGGAGCCCACCCCTGAGTAGGACGTGAAGAAAACTGTTATACCAAATATTCTCTATACAGGTAGTCCTCACCTTATGACCAAAATTGAGCCCTAAATTTATGTTGCTACATGACCCTGGGACACAGCAACCGTCATAAATGTGAGTCAGTTGTCAAGCATCCGACTGTAAATCAAGTAACCAAGGGGATGCTGCAACAGTCATTAGTGTGAAAAATGGTCATAAGTCACTATTTTCTGTGCCGGTGTAACTTTGAACGGTCACTAAATGAACTGTTGTACGTCGAGGACTACCTGTTGTAAAAAATTATGTACAAGTGCAGCAGACTAGAGCATGTTCTACACAAATGTCCATTTAAAATGTCAGAAGATGAAACAGGGTCAGTAATTTTGAACTAAACCTTTCAACATGTATTTCAGTGCATTTTAGAAATTATGGTTAGACATTTCCACCATTTTTGGTCAATCTGCTCTTAAAATTTTACTGCATTATATTTTCATGGGCAATGGAGACCATTGTTTTATTGTTGTTGTAGCTGGTCCATTTATAAGGCAATAATGCCAATTAACATCTAATTAGAGTTGAAAGACCAACAAAGTAAAATTGTCTTTCCAAATGCTGTGAGGGAGGGAACTTTATGAAACTCTGGAATTAATACTAATATTACTTCTTTGTATTGATAGAAAAATAAAAATACAAGTTTCCAGGTAAAATTCAGACAGACAATGGATGGGTGGATGGATGGATGGATGGATGGATGGATGGATGGATAGATAGATAGATAGATAGATAGATAGATAGATAGATAGATAGATAGATAGATAGATAGATAGATAGATAGATAGATAGATAGATAGATAGATGATAGATAGATGATAGATGATAGATAGATGATAGATAGATGATAGATAGATGATAGATAGATAGATGATAGATGATAGCTAGATAGATGATAGATAGATAGATAGCTAGATACATAGATGATAGATAAATAGATAGATGATAGATAAATAGATAGATAGATAGATAGATAGATAGATGATAGATAGATAGATAGATAGAGATAGATAGATAGATAGATAGATAGATAGATAGATAGATAGATGATAGATAAGAGATATAGATAGATAGATAGATAGATAGATAGATAGATAGATAGATAGATAGATAGATAGATAGATAGATAGATGATAGATAGATAGATAGACAGACAGACAGACAGACAGACAGACAGACAGACAGACAGACAGACAGACAGACAGAGACAGACAGACAGACAGACAGAGCATAGCTGATTCAGGTATGCTTATATGTTAATAGACGAAACTGTCTCTTCCTGCTTAATATTCTGAATAGGCTCCCAGCATTTATATTTCTTTTTTCCATGTATACTTTGTCCTTTCCTTTCCTTCTCTTCATTATTCCTTCTCAGATCAGCATTTGATCTCTAGCATAATTAGAATTCCTATTGGCTGCTGTCTTCATAAGCCGCCTCTGTATTTAATAACTTTGTTTGGTGTCTATCTCTGGTTTTTTCCTACTCTGTCTTCAGATTATTTTTATAAGAATTCTGAAATATAATCACTCTTCCAGATCTTTACAAGGAATTGTGAAGTGTTGATGACCAACCACATTCAGCATATATTCCTTAATGGAACAATAACTACAGAGAGGGAAGTATGCGGTGGGACGCTCAAGGTTCTGTCTTGGGCCCAGTACTCTTCAACATCTTCATAAATGAACTTGAATAATAGTTTACACCACATATCTATAATTTTAGATTTTTATAATAAAGAATTTGAATCTAGTATTGTGCAGTTTATTTTAATGATGCTTGTATCACTAACATTCAAAAACCAAATGAGTATCACAATCCTATTACATTCATAAATGTAGTTGTCCAATAAGTACTGCTGATTGTGCTGACCAACTTCAGAAGGAAATAGGAAAATGAATACATATATCTTGCTGAAAAAGGCTTTACTGGTCAGAGAAAAAGAGCTGATAATCAGATTAATAATGTAGCTTCAAACAGCAGCAGAATGAAACCACTTATTTCATTAGCCACAGTGAAAGACTTTGATAACATTTATTGCCAACATCTAGCTTGTATTCTTTCAAAATCCTAAGGATTTATTTACAATAATTTATCATTTTGTATTCTTTTCCAAAAGCTCAGGTGAAAAATTTATTCATGAGCAACAGAATTTTTGGAAAACGAGTGATAGACTGTTAAAAATTCAATCTGCCTCTTTACATTGCTCTGTACCCACAATTAAATGGTTCTAAATAGTTTGTCTAGTTCAGTGATGGCTCACACCCATAATGCAATGCCCTTCTCCCCCGCTCATGCACGCACAACCCCCTCCACGCTCCCCCCCCCCCGCGCATGCGCGCAGACCTCACTGAAGCCTCCAAACTTCTGGTAGGCCCGTTGGGCCGTTTTTCGCCTTCCCCAGGCTTCAGGAGGCTTTCCTGAAGCCTGGGGAGGGCGAAAAATGGCCTAACGGCCCAACCGGAAGTTCGTTTCCGAACTTCCGGTAGGCCCATTGGGTCCATTTTTTGCCATCCACAAGCTCCGGAGGCTTTCCTGAAGCCTGGGGAGGGCGAAAACAGCCTCCCCCCCACCCTCCGGAACACCGAAAATGAGCTGGCCAGCACACACATGCGCGCTGGAGCTGACATAGGGCAAGCCTCGCATGCCCTCAGATATGGCTCCATGTGCCACCTGTGGCACGCGTGCCATAGGTTCACCATCACGGGTCCAGTTTATTGAAACCTATAGTAACATCTTTATCAAAATTTGAACCATTTATCTTTCAATATTGTTGCATGAAATGTGTGATACCACAATAATCGGTTGCCTTCTACTGTACTAGAATTTATCGGAGTCGGGCAGCAATTATTAAGTAATAATAATACTTCGAACAATTTATATGTGATTTAACATCATCCAACAACTGCTCTTCCCATGTCTTAGGAAGGACTCAATAGGTGGATAAAAATGTTAAATCCAGTCTAAACATTTGGCTGACTGTGATCAACCTTAATAATTATGGTTTTACTGTTGTAATCTGCTTAGAATCTATGATTGAAGCAACATGTCCTAAATAAGGAGGATTAAATTTTATGCGTTAATTTGCCTTGTATGAAAGCTTGTAGAATTAATGTTGAAGGTTGTTTACAGTGTCCCTCAAGTAATTATCTCAATCTTTCAGATAAGCCCATTGCCATGTCATACTGCAGGGCCGTATTCCTGTAAAAGAGTCTGTGGAAGGTGGCTGGATTGTCAGAATCATACTTGCCTGAAAGAATGCCACACAGTTTCTGAAAAAGATGCCAACAACGATAGGCAAAAGGTAAGTAATCTTTTCAGTGGCAAACACAGTTGGTTTCATGATAAGACCAGAGCTTTTTTAACAGGTGCATTACATTATAACTAGGCAGGGGTGGGCTGCTGGGGGTTCGCAGGAGTTCGGGAGAATCTCTAGGTAAGATTCTGTGCAGTTCGGAGAACCTCCAAATCCCACTCCTGGCTGTCCCTCCCACCCCGCCCCTCCCAGGAGTCCCCACATGGCCTGTTTTGGATGTAGGTAAGTGCAGGGCACGCGCAGAGGCTCGGGAGGGCGAAAAACGGGCCTACCGGAAGTTCGGGAAGGCCGGAAACGGGCCCGTTTCTGGCCTCCAGAAGACCTCCGGAGCCTGGGAGGCCATTTTCGCCCTCCAGGAGGCTCGAGGAAAGCCTCCGGAGCCCGGGGAGGGCAAAAACGCCCCCTCCCACTGTGGTACAGGAGGCCGACTAGGCCACGCCCACCCAGCAACCGGGCAGAGAACCCCTTGCTAAAATTTTTGAAGCCCACCCCTGTAACTAGGGTATATATGTGTTGCATGTAGCCTCTCAATGTAAAATTCTTTCTAATAGTAATAACATTTGGAATAATGTTATTCATTCTTGCTTGTTGTACAGTTGTGGCATCAGACAGGGACCCCATGAATCAGATAGGTATTTAAAAATGGCAGAGATCTAGGCAGCAATTTAAATAGGATTGTAAATCTACTTAACTGTAGCCCTGTCTCTGTGTATGCTGAATGGAAATCTGTAGCTTGCTTGGGCTCATGAAGGTTCAATTTGTTGAATTTTTACTGGGTATTCTGCTGGTAGATGATAATAGTAATGGAGATACAAATTTGCAGATAATAATAGAACACTACTTGACAATTGCTGAGCCTCGTAACAGTATTTAGATCTTGCTGCAGCAATTCTATTTTGGCTAGTGTTGTTTTTTACTTTTCTTTATTCTTCCAAAACTACATAATACTTTAAACATTTCTGACTTTTAATATAAAAATAAAACTTTTCCCTGTTTAAGGCCTTGGCTCACAAAGTTCTTCCCTTAAACCATTAATAGTAGTTTTACAAATCTATGGCATTTTATTTTCCGCTTTAGGACAAATCCTGATTATTTATTTATATCCCAAAGCAGTAACTATATTGAATTCTACTGTATAATGTAATACTAATGCAGTATCGGGTTTTCAGTTCAATTGTATAGAATGTGAAGGATGTGTTTTGTTTTATTTTTATAGTTTTCTTATGTATGATGTACACTGAAGATGGCATTCAATTTTGTTGTACGATATGCAATGACAATAAAGTAAAGTAAACTAAATTAAATTTATTTATAAAATGTATTGGTTGCCTGTCTCACCATAAGGTAACTCTGGGCGGCTTACAGTCAAAATATACATATACATTAAAATCTAAGTGAATTAAAAGCAAAAATTAAAAACCAAGGTCACGTGGGGAGGGCAGGGGCAGAATGGAAGAGGTGAGATTGTTGTTACTCGATCAACCGCGTCTGCTTTCTCCCCAAAAAGGTATCCTGAACAGGGACTTGAGATTTACAGCAACACTTCTTTTTGCAGGAAATCTCTGGCTGCTTTCTAGGAGATGCTTTGCTCTTAGCCCTCTACTCCCTGCCTTGAGAATTCATCCCTTTCCTCCCTGTCTTCTTGCCCTTCGGTTGCCTGGCCACTGCCGGGGTTTTCGGGTACAATGTGCTGCTCTGGGCACTCCACTTCGCTGCCATTTAGCGCTGTGCCACTGCTGCCCAGCTCGTCCGCCTTGCTGCTCTCAGCCGCTTGTCCATTGCCACCTGGCTCCATTCCATCACTACTGCTCAGCTGGCCTCGTTTGCACTGGGCCACCGCCGCTCAACTGGCCTCCGGCTGCCTCAATGCCCGTCCTGGAATGTCCAGGCCTCTGGGCTGTCAGGCTGGGCCGTGGGCCTCCTTTCAGGCAGCCGGTAGTAATGGCTCCTCATGCTATAGCGTAAAACAGAAGACGTTGCAAATAGCAGGTCCTTGGGGACATTTTTCTTTTCAATATATTTAAATAGTGGTAACTTCATGACTCAACTGAAGCTTTGCTCAAAAGGGATTATAAAAAGCAATGCAAACACATTGACTTTGTGCTTAAATGCCACAGTTAGAGTCAGACAACCAGTTCCTTCCTTTAACCTTTCTGAGATTAACATTAACCATTCTTTGTTCTGGCTCCTGTGTTTGCCAGCTCTTACGCTAATTATCTCTTAAATTTTTTGAATGCGGACTAGCTCTATTTGGTTGTGAATTTAAAAAATGGGCTATGAGTTTAAAAGATGTTATCTCCTCCTGAAAGCAGTGGTCCTTTCTGAGTGCTTTGCCCCTCTCACTTGTCACCCTGGGATGCCATTCACACCAAGGCGATTGCTTAATGTGGAAAAAAGCAAACAAAACATTCTTTCTCTGCTCAACAAACAATTCTTCATTAAAACTGCAGATTCATTTAGGTCGCACAGGAGGCTCTCCCCTACCCATCCTTCTTTAGGAGTGACTTTCAGGGAGGAGGTTACAGGAAGAACAAAAGTCGACATGGCTTCTGCATATGTGTTTTTTTTCAGGTTTCAAGCCAATATATTAACTTTCTGTCACTTGAGCGAGCCAAGCGTCTTTACATACGTTTAAATGAACGGATGGTCCTAAAAAGCAAATAAATGATAAATCACATTTTGCTGTTTTACTAGGCGGGTCCAGAATGTTCTCAGTGTGAAGAAGGATGTTCCAAGCCACGACCAGCTGGGTGCTCTCATGCGTGCCCTCTTCCATGCCATCCTGGAGAATGTCCAGCATGTGCCCAAATGATCCGAATAAAATGTCACTGCAAACTGACAAGCCTGTACATTGAATGCATGTACGTAATTAAATGACCTTTTGTTTGTTTGTTTTCACATCTTTTGGTAATTAAGCTATTTTTATTTAGTTTTTACACTGCTATGTTGAGATGAGGTACACAGTTTCCTTCTCTTTCTGGATAAACAGTCAGAATCTTCCAGTGGGAGGCAACTGCACTCATGGGATGTTAAATTGTTGTGGTTAGTCCCAATTCTCTTGTTGTTTGTGTCTTAATTGTTTTCATCTCATATTATACAGGGTTATTCAAAAAGAATGAACCGATTTCATGATGCAATATTTTATTAAGGAAAAGTAATACAAAACTCCAGCCAAGTCACAAGTATTCTACTCACAATCAACTTTTATTTCCTGTTGTATAAGTGTTCATTGTGGCCTTCAACACTTAGATAACTCCTCTTTCAAATGGTCACTGACTCATTACATGACGATGTTTGAGAACTGAAGCAATGCGTCATGAAATCGGTTCATTCTTTTTGAATAACCCTGTATTTTGTAGGCTGCCCATTAGAATGGGTAGCTGTAGATGATGATGATGATGATGAAGAAGAAGACGACTTGCAAACAAATTGTGCGTACATAGATCTGAGGGGTGCTTGGTGCTCTCTGAGCTTGCTTGTTTTTTTGCAGACGTTTTATTACCATAACTAGGTAACATCATCAGGGTTAGTGATATATACATATACATAGGTCTATTTGGAACTGTCAGCCAGGCTTACTCCTCCAACCCCATCCTATAAGCAGGCTCTTTGCTCCAAATTGGTTTTATTGTTTTTGGGGGGATGGGGGCCTGTTTGGAATGATAGATGGCGGTACCAATTTCTGACGGTCTTCCTTCAGCCTTGATTCAACTTGATATACTAGTAGAAGTAAAAAAGAACTGTCATTTTACTGCACTAGCACTTTGTACTGGCTGGCTAATCTGTCTTTCTGACTTCTTTTTGCTTGCTGCTTATGTTTCAGATATAAAAGGCCTGAAAAACTAGGTTTAAAGGTTAAAACTAGGACTATTGTTTTTGGGCATGCTGGGTTAGTGGTCCGTTTATCCTAATTATCGGGCTAGTTTGAATCAGAGCATTTTTTTTTTACCAAATTTAACCTGAGATACAGTTGGCATTTCAGGTGTTGCCTTATAAAACCTCTTCATTTTATTCTCGAGATTATCACTTAATCTGATATTAAATCACTTGACCAGGCTTTATTTGATTGTTCAAACTCAATCTCCTTTTTTAAATCCTCACCTGTTTTATGTCTGCTTTCTCAGTTCAACATCGATACGTTGATAGAAAATAAGACAATGTATAACTTGACTTGCTGTTTATTTTGTCTCTTTTTTTTATGAATGACCATTGATTTCTCTTTCTTCAGAAAAATCACTAATGCTGATGCAGAAGAAAAAGAAGAGCTGTGTTCATGCAAAAATCAGTGCCCCAAAGAGGTAAAATCTAAAAGAAAAAGCATTTGAAACTATGTTTTTTTGCATTGTTTTTTTTTAAGTATATGTTTTATTGATATATTTTTCTTTAATAAACATAGAAAACTCAATAGCTATATGAACAGTGTGTTGTCTGAGTACATTTTGTTCTGAATAACAAAAAGACAATAAACATAGTACCGTGTTTCTCAGAAAATAAGACTGAGTCTTATTTTCTTTAGCACTTGGGCTTATTTTCGAGGCGGTCTTACTTTTTTTGAGGTGCAGCAGGCCAGACTCGGTGAGCTGGACGCACCGTGGATGCACCGTCGCCTCCATTCCGAACCTTCAGCGTTTGGAATGGAGGCTTTTTAGCAAACGGGAGGAAAATGGGGAGGGGGAATTTTCCTGCCTGCCATCCTTCCCTCAGTCTGTGCTGAGCTTGAGGAATAGATGACAGGCAGGAAAATCCCCCCTCCCCATTTTCCTCCCGTTCGCCAAAAAGCCTCCCGTTCACCTCCCAAAAAGAGGGAAAAAGCAAAGCAGCTGGCCACGGAGCTGCTGGCTTTGGGGAGCGGCCCAACAAACAGAAGCGCTGTGCCCAGAAAGAGAAGGGCAAAAGTGGTATTTGCGCTGCCCCAAGGGGCCAGCAGGCTGCAGCTGCAGCCAGACAGTTGCCCCCCCCCGCCCACGCCACTACTCGTGCTGGCCATGCCCATCCCCCCCGGACTTATTTTCCGGGTAGGGGTAATATTAGGTCCACCCCCCCCAAAATTAGGGTTGGGCTTATTATTGGAGTGGGTCGTGTTTTCGGAGAAACACGGTAGTAGTCACAATAGGCATATTGTTATTTGAATAGTAAATTCTGAAGTAACGTTTAACATCTGGTGACTACATGGATTAATCTACATTATTGTCTTAGTATCAGCCTGGAAAGAGTTTTGCATTAAAATGAATTGTATAGAAAATGTCTTCGCATCCTTGGCTCAAAGTACAAGGAATTTAAGTATAATAACCAACAAATGCAAGTAAGCAAAACCGAGCATTTATGCTTCATGCCAGACACATATATTTCTCTCTGATATTACAGCTACCTTGTGGTCATCGATGTAAAGAGATATGTCACATAGGGGACTGTTGTCAGAATTGCAATCAGAAAGTTAAGATCCGTTGTCCTTGTAAGAGACTCAAAAAGGTAAGCTATATTAATGAGGTAAACTATATCATAAACAATGTTATTGTATTTTGTATGTATTCATTCGTGAAATGTGATTTACCACTGAGGGACTTCTGAAGCAATTTTAAGAGGTCACACAGGGAACCCTTGTTCCATGAGGAGAAATCAGCTCATGATTTACTACAGGTAGTCCTCAACTTACGACCACAATTGAGCCCAAAATTTATGTTAAGTGAGAAATTTCATAAGTGAGTTTTGCCCCATTTTATACGGCTTTTCTTGTCACATTTGTTAAGTGAATCACTATAGTTGTTAAATTAGTAACACGGTTGTTGAGTGAATCTGGTTTCCCCCTTGACTTTGTTTGTCAGAAGGTCGCAAAAAGGTGATCACATGACCCCAAAACACTGCAACCATCATAAATATGAATCAGTTGCCAAGCAACTGAATTTTGATCATGTGATCACAGGGATGCTACAGTGTGAAAAATGGTCATAAGTCACTTTTTTCAGTGCCGTTGTAACTTTAAACCGTCACTAAATGAACTGTTGTAAATCAAGCACTACTTGTATACTGCTTTTCCGTTTTTAAAAAAATAGTTCATAATAATATGAACATTTTATTGTATTTTTAGTTTTGTTTGTTAAATTTAACTAATTTGTAATAAAGCTAATAATAAAAGCAGAAACATAGCAAACAAATTATACATTGTATAAATTAAATGGTATAAATTACTATATTTTTAGGTCTGTAATAATAATACAATAGTATTATTAATTAACATTTTGAAATTTAATAATTTTATTAAATTTATATGCCACCCAACTGGGTATATACACATTTAAGTGCAAATTACAAGATGGGTCTTAGTGTGGTCTTTTTTTTTTTAACTTATGTGTGCTTTTCATTTTTTTCATTCTTGAAAACATCCTTAATTAGAAAGAATTTTCCAAACTCTTTTCTTTCAGCTCTTCTTTGTATTTTTTTTTAGCTGCTTTGTATAAGACTTAGATAAAATATTATAGATGCTGTTGAAATAGTGGCAATAGAAATTCTTTAAGCCCTGCCTAGGATATTTATGGCATAATTAATGTGGAACTGAATTTAGGTATGGGTAATTTTTCCATTTAATCACTTGTATATGGCTGGATGTGATTTTTTTAGATTGGTGATGACACGTTAACCAGATAGAGAAAGAAAGGCAGAAGGTTAAATTCCATTTCATGACAGGCATCAATTGACTATCTGTCTAATTACCCATTAAAAATTGTATGTTTTTCTTCCTTGAATGCTACTAATTATGCTAATAGGATATTCTGAAATTAGCCAGGCAGCACACTTCTGAGAGTTAAGCAGAGGCATATGTCATAAACCAGTGTCCTGTATTAATATTCATAATATAAATATTATGCATATGTTTTGAATATTGAATTAAATTAAGAATTTAATTCAGTCTGAATTTAATTCAATTCACATTCTGCTAGAGAGAAGTTCCCTGAAGACGGGCTCCAGCACGAGTCCCAAAACTCGGAAGACAAAATCTCTGGTCCCAATGACCGACCCAGACTGGATCCTGTAAATTAGGAATTCATTGTGGGAAATTGTTTAAGTTCTTAATGTGTGTTGAATATCATCTAAAACAATCCAATTAAATGCCAGTGATGCTTAACTTAATTTCATATATTACTAAGTGACATGAATGAAAAAGGATGTTCAGTTCCTAGTAAAAAGTTAGATTATGTTATATGGGTTGTGTGTGTAATGTAATATTAATTATTTGCCAGACTATTGCCAGGTAGTGAACAACATAACAATATATTTAGTACAATATAAATTTAATAACAACAACAACAACAAATAAAATTAAAGCCAGATAATATGAGAGGGATGGATGCCATAATTAAATTAAATATAACAATAGTGATGGCCATTTTGGCATCTGCATTAATATGATATGAGTAACGGTAGGAAGTAAATTTCTGAATTTTAATTTATTTTGAGACTAAAATATAGCAAGATATAAACTGGTAGATATATTTTTCAGCAGTTAGTATGGCAAACAATCTTTAATAGATAATTTCTGAAACAGAATTACAATATTGATCTTTCCACCTGAATTAACTTTGAAAAATATTAATGTTGCACACAAAACAGGCAGAGTTTTGATTGCAGCCACCACTTTGGCTTTTTATTACAAATCCTGCAGATACCCCTATGTGTGACTTTTCGTTGTGCACTACTAACGTTGGTTGCCATTCTCTTCTTGTAAGAAGAATGCTGGTTAGGCCCTTTAATGCATGGGAGACACCTTTAATATTTCCCCCCAAGCGATTCCCTGTATGTTTATTATTAGTTATTTCTTACTTTCGTGGGTTCTACTTACAAGACATTTGTTGTATGTTATCTAATGATCTAGCACAGTAATGGTGAACCTTTTTTGGTTCGCGTGCCAAAAGGGTGTGTGTGCGCGTGCTAGCGCGCGCGCACATGCCCACACCCATTCCCTCTCCCCCATGCATGCGCACACACACCCCCCGCTGCCCCCTGCGCATGCGCACAACCCCCCCGCGAATGCGCAAAGGCCTCACTGAAGCCTGGGACGGTGAAAAACGGCCCAACGGGCAAACCGGAAGTTCGGGAAAATGCACTTCCGGTTTGCCCATTGGGCCCCAACGGCAAACCGGAAGTGTGTTTTTCCGAACTTCCGGTTTGCCCATTGGGCCGTTTTTTGCACTCCGGGGCTTCAGGAAGCTTCCCTGAAGCCTCCGGAGGGCAAAACGGCCTTCCCCAAGGCCGAAAATCAGCTGGCCAGCGCACGCATGCGCACTGGAGCTGACATAGGGGAACGCCTCGCGTGCCCTCTGATATGGCTCCGCGTGCCACCTGTGGCACACGTGCCATAGGTTCGCCATCACTGATCTAGCAGATGGGTGGGTAGATCTTCAATTCCCTTTATTCTGTCCTCTCCTCCTTCCCAAACCTCCCACTTCGGAAGGATATGGGATGTAAAAAGAAGGGAAATTGTGGTATCTATCCAGCTAGCAGATGAGTACAATAGGATCCCTTCCTTCCTTCCTTCCTTCCATCCTTCCTTCCTTCCTTCCTTCCTTCCTTCCTTCCTTCCTTCCTTCCTTCCTTCCTTCCTTCCTTCCTTCCTTCCTTCCTTCCTTCCTTCCTTCCTTCCTTCCTTCCTTCCTTCCTTCCTTCCTTTTCTGACCTAGGCTTCACAAAATCACGAAACAGACTCCTTGTCCCGAAAAAACCCCTTTTTATTTGGCTAATGTGAATTCCTAGCATTCATATACAGAAAAGTCCCGGCAATAAGCCTATAAGCCTTGAATTGCAACAACAGACCTTATCAGTCCTGGAATAGTTGCCAGGCCGTTAGCTTCCAGGCACAACGCTGTACAATGAAATACTTGGCAAGGAGGCTCTGTGAGGCACGAAGCAAATCTTCACACTAATAAAGGAACTAATTGTCTCCTGCAAACACCACTCCCCTTTTGCTCTTATTTATTCCCTATGGGAGGGGCCATTCAGCATCCACTTGTGCCTTTACTCCCGAGTCGACCCTTGTTCCTTAATTGTTCCCTTCTCCTGACAACTCTGCGCATGCGCACATCGGGAACAGACTCCAGCTGTTCTTCTGCCCCACTTATCTCTGACTCTGAAGGTAGCTGATAACTGTCGGACGGCCCTAACCCCATCTCTGCCTCTGACGCAGAGCACTCATCAGAGCCTTCCCCACTCCCACTTCGTAACCATTGGTGCTCCCAAAAGTACGGAATGTCTGAGTCTGCCGCAAGCTGCGCTGGCCACTGGCGGGCTACCACCCTTCCTTCCTTCCTTCCTTCCTTCCTTCCTTCCTTCCTTCCTTCCTTCCTTCCTTCCTTCCTTCCTTCCTTCCTTTTGACTGCCCATCTTAATCAAATAACTTGGAGCAGCTTAGAGCCCCTCTTTAAAGGAGATGAGCAGTTTAGAAATATGAAATATAAACTAATAGTTATAAGTGTACTTTTGTTTGTTGGAAGAATAAAATAGTTTGTTTTGAACATTCTTTGTTTGTAGTAAATAACGTTATATTCAGAATTTTTTTGGGGAAAAGTAAGGATTAATTTTTTAAAAAATTCAAATTGTTCTCCTAGGAACTTCTGTGCAGTGAAGTTCGCGAAGGTCAGTGTTTCTTAGAATGTGATGCGGTATGCAAAGAAATGAAACGGAAAGCTTCTGAGGTAATTTGCCCTTTGCGATTACAATATATTGCTGCTATTTTGAGTGATGAAAATGTGTGCAGGATTACTAACCACAATTGTTGGGTAGGCCAATTAAACAGCAATTGCATGTTAATTTTAGTTGGTTTGTATGTAGTGCGAATAAAGCAGAGAGTCAGCAAATGGGATTGAATCTGGCTGAAACTAAGCTGAGCCAAGAACAATGCAGAATTAGATGAAATATTGTAGGGGGGTCTGCCTTGCTATATAATGTAATGTAATCCATATTCCATTGTCTTGCTCTTTAATGCTATGTGCCATCATACATTTTAGGTTGCGGTAATTTTAACTCTTATTTATTCCTCTGTTTTTTCTATAATTTACGTTGGGGTGTTTCTTGAGCCTTTATATAGGAGATATACATTTCCATTTAGTGGGAAATGCACTGCTTACTCTGACTTGCTATTCTGCACTGTCTGGTCTGTTATATTTTATGTGTAATAATTTACTGAGTGTATCTGTTGTCATTTCAAAACTCTGTCAGTTAGTTTATGCGTGTGCTTGGCTATGGTTTTTATCATTGGACAATTGAGTATGTACCCCATCCATTTTGTGAATGTAATTTCAGTTATAAGAGGGTGATGCAGAATAGTAGTTTGGTCTAGTGCCGTGATGGCGAACCTATGGCACGCGTGCCACAGGTGGCACGCGGAGCCATATCTGAAGGAACACGAGGCGTTGCCCTATGTCAGCTCCAGCGCACATGTGTGCACTGGCCAGCAGGTTTTCGGCCTTCCGGAGGGCAGGGGGGAGGTCATTTTCGCCTTCTCCAGGCTTCAGGAAAGCCTCCGGAGCCTGTGGATGGTGAAAAATGGACCCAACGGGTCTACCAGAAATTCGGAAATGAACTTCCGGTTGGGCTGTTTTTCACCCTCCCCAGGCTTCAGGGTGAAAAACAGCCCAATGGCCCAACCGGAAGTTCGTTTCCGAACTTCCGGTAGGCCCGTTGGGTCCGTTTTTCACCATCCACAGGCTCCGGAGGCTTTCCTGAAGCCTGGGGAGGGCGAAAAACAGCCCAATGGGCCTACCGGAAGTCCGGAGGCTTCAGTGAGCCCTGTGTGCATGCCCGGGGGGGCAGCATGGGGGGGTTGTGCACGCATGCATGGGGGGGAGGGCATTGCATTATGGGTGTGGGCATGTGCGCGTGCTCCCTTTGGCACCCAAGCAAAAAAAGGTTCGCCATCACTGGTCTAGTGGTTAAGGCATCAGGCTAGAAGCCAGGAGACTGTGAGTTCTAGTCCCACCTTAGGCATGAAAGCTGGGTGGGTGACTTAGGAACAATCGCACTCTATCAGCCCAACCTTCCTCTCAGGATTGTTGTTGTGGGGGAAGTAGGAGGAGAAAGGAATATTAGGTGCATTCACCACCTTGAGTTATTTAGAAAATAGTAAAAGTGGCAAATAAATAAATGAAATAAACCCTTTACATTTAACAGCCAACATGTGACGAGCATGAATCAGGCCTCTGTGCCATTTCATTTTGAACGATTTCAGCTATTTTTAATGGGAACTAAAGTTACGTTGAAAAAACTCTAGTGTAGGAATAATGATATTAATAATAATATGCCTCTGTATGTGGTGATCATCATTCTGAGCGATTTAAAAAGAACACACATTTGTTTTAAGGCTGGAAAAATTCCGTCTAGTAACTACGATGTTTCTGGCAGGACCTTAGATCAGCTTGCTCTGTTCTGTGGAAATTTTACTGGGCAGCATATCAATAATAGGGTGAACTATATAGCTTTCTTAATAGTTATATTTAATGAATAGGCATTGCCAATGCAAATAAAAAGCATTTGCATTATGGCATTCCAACAAAGAAATAAAAACAGGCTGTGCGTTACAAAAAGTTTGCCTTCTAAAGTCGAATGGACTAATTTGGAACAGATTTTAATTTATTCAATGAGGGCACTATGCTGCATTCCCAGTTTGTCACTTCTGAGCCATGTTGCATGCCAGATGGCAGTGCAGCAACTTGTGCCAAAAAAGAAAGGAAATATGTAGTTATTGATGTAAAACACGCAATCTGGGAACAGAACAAGTGGGAGTCCTAGATACGGAAACAAATACATTTGCCCTCAAATCTGCCATCCCTGTGATCAGATCTCTGCATTTGAGAGCAGTGGAGCGATCTGGAGGGCAGATCCTTACTTCTGCTATTTGTCCACTTCAGGAATCTTCGTCCATCGTTCCTAGCAGTTGCACACAGAATTTGTCAACTATTTGGCTGCTTTATAAACTTGACTGACTCGTTTTAGGAAAAGACCAGTGAATTAATTTCTTGCATCCCACCTGCTCCTAACAATCAGCCTTACTGCCTTGAGGGAAGAGACACGACCCCGACTACTCCTCCTCCTCCTCCTGCTCCTCCTCCTCCTCCTCCTCCCATGCATGACACACAGTCTATTTGCACAGCCCACTGTCAGGCAATTTGTTTGAAATCTATAATGGATATTCCACACAATAGAAATCATGATCATATTCTACATGTTGGAGAAATTGGCATTTTAACAAAATCAGAACTTGAAGCAGAGACGAGCAGTTTTTTTGGTGACTAAGAGCCACACTTCAGGTTTCAGGGGCTCCAAGGGTCACATTGGGAAGGGGATGGCCCTGACAGTCTGAGATCTTTGCGCATATGTGGGTGAGGCTGGAATGTCTATGAAAATTGTCACTCATCCAGGCCATGATTGTCCCAAAGGTGCTTTTTCCAAAAGACAACTGTACATCCTTGGTTTTTGTTTGAAAGCATCAAGGAGGCCCTCAGAACTTGTGGCTATCCTAACTGGGTCTTCATCAAATCCACAGAATGATCCAGTGGGAGCTCTTTCATAACAGACAAAGAAGAGCAACAAACAGCAACGTTGTCATTCCATACGTTGCAGGAATATCTGAAAAGCTCAGGAGGATTTTCAATCAATACAACATACCTGCACACTTTAAACGCTGGTATACATTAAGACCGAAGCTTATCCACCTCAAGGACAAAACACCCAGACACAAATAGAGCAATGTGGGATATGCAGTGCAGTCTAGCAAGGCATGTACAGACCTGTACATTGGGGAAACAAAACAACCACTTCACACAGGAGAACAAAATAGGATTCAGCAGTCCATCTGCATCTGAAAAACAAGGGTCTTTTGAAGACAGTAAAGTTCATTTACTGTACAGAGTGGACCACTGTTTGAAAGAGGAGTTAAAGAGGCCATCTATGTTAGAATTGTACAAATTCTCCCTCAACAAAGGGGGAAGAATACGACACCACCTAACTTCTGTTTACAATGCAGTCCTTTCAGCAGTCCCATGAAGATTCCACACCTGTTTATACTCTGATTCAGGTAACTCTGTGGATACAGACAAAGCTCCCCCCCCCCCAACAGTGGTCTCAACAACTCTCAGAGAGCTAACCACCAGACGACTGCAAATAATATAAATCCTTCCATTCCCCACCAGTCAGTTAAAATGGAAGAAGCTTCTTGGATGAGAAGCGAAACATTTTCAAACAAAAAGTCCAGTTGCCTTTTGAAAAACGCCATTGGGATGTGAGGCTAGAACCGTGATGGCGAACCTATGGCACACTCTCTGCGGGCATGCGAGCCGGCGCCCAGCTCAGCTCCACTGCGCATGCACGCGTGCCTCCCGCCGGCCAGCTGATTTTCGGTTATCTGCCACGCATGCATGGAGGGCAAGACGCATATGGGAGACGCGCATGCGTGGGGGGTGGGAGTGTCGTGTGCACATGCATGGGCGGGTGAGCGCGGGGGGTCATGCGTGCATGTGCGGGGGGAGCGCGGTGTCACACACGCATGCACAAGGGGCGGGAACACGGGGTCATGCATGCATGCACGGACGGGGCACACGGGGGGTGTTGCATGCGCATTGCATTATGGGTGCCGGCACGCGCGATATTGTGCACATGCGCGCTTTCGGCACACAACGAGAAAAAGGTTAGCCATCACTGGGCTAGAATATTCTACACTGCCTGAATGTAATGTAGGCATTCCCCCCCCCTTATTAAACCAAGTTTTGCCTAATTTGCCTTGGATGGATGCATGGATGGATGCATGGATGGACAGTCATTTGGGCAGGTGGGTTTTTTCCCATGCTAACTGGGAGGAGATCAGACCTCTTGTGTTTGAAGCTGCTTCTGATTCAGCAGATAAACTGGGCCAACCCAACCAGGTTGGGCCATTTCCCGAGCTCCAGATGTGATCCTCAAAAATTGTGTAGAGTATATGCTTAGATCACATACAAAAAGACGTAAGCAGAGATGTCCACAGATACCAGCACTCTGCAGTACAGGCCCCACCACTTTGAAGATGCCTGCAATGTCATGGAGCATGTAAAGCAGGCTTAGAATTTTTGTCACATTGGCATAATGCTGCTTTCCTAATTTGCTCCCCACCCCCAAGTGTGTACATTATTTGAACTAATTTGTGCACTGATGTCATTATAATAATTGATATAAAATGATGGCAAATAATGAAATTTGTATGATAAATGTTGCTGTATTCTCCAGTTGAATGGACAATCAAGAATAGCATGTACACTCTCCTCCCAGTTTGACAATTAAATCAACATTTTACTTCTCTTAATGAAGTTGAGTAGCATGGCTTAGAAAGTTCTGTGGCTATAGCAATAGCAATAGCACTTAGACTGCTTCACAGTGCTTTACAGCCCTCTCTAAGCAGTTTACAGAGTCAGCATATTGCCCCTAACAATCTGGGTCCTCATTTTACCCACCTTGGAAGGATGGGTCAACCTTGAGCCAGTCAGAATTGAACTGCAGAACTACTGGCAGTCGGCAATCAGCAGAATTAGCCTGCAATGCTGCGTTCTAACCACTGTGCCATCATGGCCCTAAACCCTATACCAGGGGTCGGCAACCTTAAACACTCAAAGAGCCACAAAGGTCCTAACCGGAAGCCCCCTGTTCAATTCTGGAGCCAACCGGAAGTCTATTTCCCCCGTCATAGAGTCTCCTCCTAGCGTGGCGTCCTTTTTCCTCTGCCAACCGGAAGTCTGGTTCCCCAACCATAGAGTCTCCTCCTAGTGCGGCATCCTTTTTCCTCTACCTGTCCCTACCGAAAGCCCTATCAATTGTGGAGCCGACTGGCAACAGGGAGCCGCAGCAGAGGGATGAAAGAGCCACATGCGGCTCCAGAGCCGCGGGTTGCTGACCCCTGCCCTATACCTTAGCTTACAGAGTTGCTGAAAATACTGTCATTTTCTAATGTCACACAATATGAAAGTGTGTTGTAGTTAGATAATCTATTTGGAACTATTTTTGCAAAAAGCAACACAGTAAGTTTTACATTTTATTCACACAGATTAAGGAAGCAGAGGCTAGAGCTGCCATCGAAGAGGAAAAACGAAGACAGCAGGTTTGCACCCCAACTCTATTTCCATCGCATAGAATAAACTTTTAATACGTTCTTGCCTTGAACTACTAGACATTTCAGATTGAAGTAAACTCGTGAAATTCTAAACAAGCCAACTTCATTCTGCAGATTTATTGTGTTTGAGCAACCAGTTGCACACCCTTACTCAGTTGATCCCGCTTAGCTCCTTGTGTCAATCTAGATTGTTCCATGTTATGAATAAGTTTCTCCATCTTATTGGGATCTCTCTTTTGTTGCCCTTCTGATAACGTAGACTCTGACGCCAAGGGTCAGAGGCGACCTTATCAGAAGGGATCCTGCGGAGAAATAATGCTAAACAAAGCACACATCAGGCTCCCTAATTTACTTAGCTGTTCTTGCTGGCAGGAAGAGGCAAATGGAACGATTGCATATTAGTTATAAATGCCCACTGCACAATCACGATAAGGTGTAATTCGGAAGAATTTTGGCTTCTGTGGGCAATCTGACCAATGTGTTCAAATATGGTTTGATAATCACCTCTCAGAGCTCCCGCATAACAAATGTGGCTACATTTGGCAGTTTTCATTCTTCTAAATGTTCCTTCCCTTTTTCATGACGAAGAGGATCTTCATTTGTTGATAAGAGTGTTATTTATAATTGTGCCAAATGCTACTTGTATTGCATATGTGATCATGGAAAAAGAGCAGTACCCATGTGTTGGGTTGGCTAAATATTATTGCATAATTATATTTTTAAAATTGTAGTGCCTGTTTTGTCTAGTAATATCCTTTCCTCTAACATCTTCATTCTTTGCTGATTAAAATCTTCATGAACAAGCTTTGATAATACAATTATCAGAAATTCTTTTTCCTTATGATGGAATTTATTTAATGCAATCTATATCAACCATAACACTTTGATATATAGTAAATTCAGAGTTTCTCTTTTTTCCTTCCCCTGCAAGTTGCTCATTGCAGCAATATTAAACTTTCAATGTACATCTCATGAAAATATACCATATACTTTATATATAGATGGTTCTTTAAGTATGGGCTAGTGCTAAAGTCATAATGTCCTTCTTAAGGGCCGTGGTGGTGCAGTGGTTAGAATGCAGTATTGCAGGCTAAATCTGCCAAATGTCAGCAGTTCAATTCAGGTTGACTCAGCCTTCCCCCCTTCCAAGGTCAGTAAAATGAGTACCCAGATTGTTGGGGGCAATATGCTGACACTTAGAGAGGGCTGTAAAACATTGTGATGCGGTATGTAAGTCTAAGTGCTATTTAGAGTTGAAGCTTCTCCCCGAAGAAACGTTGAATGAGTTTGTTGCATGTATCTTCTCACATTAATGTCCATGAGCACACAAATGCATTTTTTAAAAATGAAGGCTGCAATTGCTGGAAGTTCCAGAAATCTGTTGCTTATTCCATGACCTTGAAGAATATAAATACTCTAGACTTTTTGTTTCACTCCAAGTGAGCTTCCAGTTGCAGTATATGAGTAGGGTCAAAGTGTGCATGTATTACCATATGCTTGTAGTAGAAGAACTTTTTTCAGTCTGATGTTCTCAAGGTAGGTTGGACTATCCCATTTCTTTCCTTCATAATCATCACCAAGTCAGACCTTGGCATTATTCCATTTACACAGAGCCATTATATCATACAGTATATTATTTTGAGAAATAAGCGGGGGGAAATTGGTAAGTTCTATTGTTAAATTTTTTTATCATTTAATGTCATTTTTTCCCCTCTCTTCTGCAGGCAGAACTGGAGGCTTTTGAAAATAGGTTGAAAGGACGTCGGAAGAATAAGAGGAAAAAGGATGAGATTGAAGTGGAACAACCTTTATGGCAAAAGTATAAGAATGTGATTTTGCTGCCAGTCTGTGGAATTATTGTCTTAATGGTTGCCTGGTTCCTAGCATACAATAATTGAAGTCTTAATTACTTCCGCATGCTTCTATGTGAAGAATTGGTAAAATGTTCTGTGTTCTATATTGAGAATTAATGGTCATTGGTGTTTTTCAGTAATTTCACTGTTTATTGATAGAACAAAACCTATTTCAGTTTTTACCTCAAAATCACTTCAAAATATTTTGTGATGATCATACCATACTCAGTCCTAGGCAAATATGCCAAGTTCTTTAAAACGTTTGCATAAGATTAATCACGTATTGCTTCTCTGACATTATTTTGTTTCAGGTTAGCTGTGAGAGTTGCCAGTGCTTAGTTATTTTGAAGGGTGTTCATAAGCATGATCTCTTGGTGATTTAAACATTATATGTTAAAGTTGGTTTAGTACACTTGCGCAGTCCTGCAAGTGGGTTTAGCAGCTAGCTAAATGAAATTTCAGAATTTTATTTTACATTTAGTTAAATTAATATAGGTCCTCAAAGGAAAACCTGAAGCTGTATAGCAATTCTAATTATACTTTGTCAAAGGTTGTTTATTTTTAAAAAATCTACTTCAAGCATTCTGTGCTCTAAAATCCATTTCTACTAATTATATAATCAAATAGCATCTCTTTCTGTATTAGACAATTTCTACTGTGATTTCCACAATAGTCTATGTAAATGGCTTCTTCTTTAGATTTAGCTGTCTTCAGCTGAAAGACTTCCAAACCATAGTATTTAATGCTAATATCTCTGCCTCTCTAAAAAGACTGTTTTCATAATGAAAATGTACTTTAAATAAATTATTATCTCTGTCTGTTTTGTGTATAAAGTGGCACTCGTTTTATCAATATATGCACGCTCACTCATAGAAAAGACTTACCTGATTCAGATGTGTTAACATGTTAAAAAGACTTAACTATCATATCTTAAAATTGTGCCTTCTAAGTGAACAATTAAAAAGTTGTTTAAATGTTCAACCAACCTGATACATATTTACAGTATATTAACATTAACACACTCCTTCAAACCTTTCAGATATTTGGTTGCTCGTCAAAATTCTATTAAATGTTTTAAACAGAACATTAAAACTACACAGTATAATAAAAAGTAAAAGAAGAATTAAAGAAGAAAAATGCAGAAAGAACTATAAAAATATATAAAAGAAATAGAAAGAAGCTTCCAATCAGGGGTGAAATGCTCCCGGTTCGCTCGTGCCTATCGGTCGCCGTAGAGCCGGTCGCCAAGGTAGCGCGAGGTTCCGCCCACCCACCCGGCTGCCGCCATTTGGGTTCTTTTACCCTCTGCGCATGCGCAAAGCGTTCTGTGCATGCGCAGAGGGTAAAAGAACCCAAACGCTGGCATCTGGGTGGGTGGGCGGAGCCTTGCGCTACCTTGGTGACCGGGTCTATGGCGACCGACAGGCACGAGCGAACCGGGAGCATTTCACCGCTGCTTCCAATATACCTTTTCATTATTATTTATTAGATTTCTGTGCTACCCATCTCTCCTGGAGGTTATATTTTCAAATATTAATGAAATGAATTAGATGAGATCACCATTATAAAAGTATTACACATTAGAAAAGTATCTAGGCCCAGAAAGTGGGTATATAAGTATGTGTATGCATATAACTTTCACATTATATATTAGAAACATGGTTTGCAAATACTGTAATTTATTTGAGGAAGTGAAGACATGGTTGCATGAAGACAAAATTCATGGTACAAAACCCAGAAGACTTACTGTTTTCATATATAGTTCCATCTTTTTACACATGGGTTGCAATATTTTATTCCAGGGGGGGGGTGTTCCCTTCAGTGCAGGGGTGAAATCCAGCAGGTTCTGATAGGTTCTGGAGAACAGGTAGCGGAAAGTTTGAGTAGTTCGGAGAACCGGTAGTGGAAATTTTGAGTAGTTCGGAGAACCGGCAAATACCACCTCTGGCTGGCCCCAGAGTGGGGTAGGAATGGAGATTTTGCAGTATCCTTCCCCTGCCATACCCACCAAGCCACACCACGCCCACCAAGCCATTCCCACAGAACCGGTAGTTAAAAAAAATTGGATATCACCACTGCTTGTGCATTTTTGGCCACAATGGATTATGTTTATCCTATATATCACAATGACTTTCACTCATTGGAGGCTAATATAGCATTTCTTCTGATAGGCATTTAAATCAGCCAGGTTTTCTATCAGTTTGAAAACAAAGATACCAACCATAAATACATAATAGTTTTTATACACATGGAGGACTGTTTTCTTATAAGTGGACAAACTATTTTCCAAAGCACCTGAGGGTAGAACAAGAAGCAATGGGTGGAAACTAATCAAGGATAGAAGCAACTTAGAACTAAGGAGAAATTTCCTGACAGTTAGAACAAATAATCAGTGGAACAACTTGCCTCCAGAAGTTGTGAATGCTCCAACATTGGAAGTTTTTAAGAAGATGTTGGATAACCATTTATCTGAAGTGGTGTAGGGTTTCCTGCCTAAGCAGGGGGTTGGGCTAGAAGACCTCCAAGGTCCCTTCCAACTCTGTTACTCTATTCTATTCTATTCTATTCTATTCTATTCTATTCTATTCTATTCTATTCTATTCTATTCTATTCTATTCTATTCTATTCTATTCTATTCTATTCTATTCTATTCTATTCTATTCTATTCTATTCTTTTGCTAATAGAATGTGTTTTTTGAAAGTGCAAGACCAGATAGCACATGTGACCTTCTGGAACTATGGAAAGTCATAAAAGCTGAAAGTTTCCCTTCATAGGCAGATTAGGGCCAAGAACAGTTTTAAAGAGTGAGTGAGTGAGTGAGTGAATATGAGTGAAATACATACATACATACATACATACATACATACCTATAGTTTCAAAAAAACCAAGTAAACATAAGAGATCATGTAGAGCAGGGGTGTCAAACTTTATCCCATTGTGTGCCGTATCAGGATTTTGTTTGCCCTTGGGGGGCTGGGGCGGGCATGGCCTAGTCATCGTGGCCGACTGGGTGGGCGTGGCTGGGGCGGCACGGGCCGGTCCCTCACTGTCTCCGGGACGGCCCCATGGGCCAATTCTCGGCCTATTGGCTGGATTCGGCCCGTGGGCCACGTGTTTCACACATCTGATGTAAAGTAACAGAATCCATGACCCAAGGCCAGTGATGGCGAACCTTTTAGACACTGAATGCGCAAACCGCACGCGCGCATGCCCAAACTGAAAGGTGCATGCCCACGCGCGAATGCGCGCACATGCAGACAGGCGCGCACATGCGTGCACGCATCTGCAGTCATGCATGTGCAGCAGAGACCCGAAGACCAGCTGGCTGGCGGGGCATCCCAACACCGGCAGCGCGGCAAGAGGTAAGGTCTTTTTCTTTTGTGAGCTTCTGTTTCGTCGTTTGCAGGGAAACAGAAGCTCACGAAAGAAACACCATGGAGATCTGACCAGGGGCGATGGCATGCATGCCAGCAGAGAGGGCTCTGCGGGCCACCTCTGGCACGCATGCCATAGGTTCGGCATCACGGCCCAAGGCTATTTTTCATTTAGATGAGGGCAGGGGTGGGCTGCTGGGGGTTCGCAGGGGTTCGGGAGAACCTCTAGCTAAGATTCTGTGCAGTTCGGAGAACCCCCAAATCCCACTCCTGGTTGGCCCCGCCCCGCCCATCCCAGGACTCCCCACGCGGCCCGTTTTGGATGCAGGTAAGTGCAGGGCGCGCACGGAGGCTCAGGAGGGCGAAAAACGGGCCTACTGGAAGAGGGCCTCCGGAGCCTGGGGAGGCCGTTTTTGCCCTCCCGGAGGCTCGAGGAAAGCCTCCGGAGCCTGGGGAGGGCAAAAAGCCCCACCCCCGGCTGTGGTGCAGGAGGCCGACTAGGCCACGCCCACCCAGCAACCGGGCAGAGAACCCCTTGCTAAAATTTTTGAAGCCCACCCCTGGATGAGGGACATCATCACAAGTGGTGCCAAAGCTCAGAGATCATCCATGATACTCTCCAAACAACAAAAACCATCTGAAACAAGCAAGCCTCTCTTCCCCCCTTCCCCAAAGAACTGCAGCTGCACACTGGCTGCCTTAAGCATATTCCAGTTTGGGCCATTTTTTAAAGGGACCAGGTGACCCAAATAGATTTGCACTTGCAGGAGACAGTCTTTGCAATAACCTTCAGGGGTACCAGCTGAACTTTTCTGCTCAAGGTGTTTAGTGGGTTACGCACAGCTCCGATACAGGATGTGATCCTTGCTAGCATGCTTTGTATGCACTGCTGCACTGCTATCTATCTATTCATTTCTCTTTATGTATGATTGGTTGCTTAGAACTTTAAGAATGTTTTGGATATTTGGCACAATCACATTTTTTTCCATAAACTTAACTGCGCATAATTTTTCAAGAAAAAAAAAGAGTATCCTAGAAGAAAACAGGTAACAGTGCCATTGCTGTAATTCAATACTTTCAGTACTAACAGCCAGAAAATCTTTAAGATTTTAGAATGAAGGCTTTCTCTGCTTTTGACTGGGAATGTTGTACATACAGAGCAAAAGTTCTATATGAGCTTTAAGGGAAGCATTTTGACAAACTAGCAGTGGAAACCGTAGTGAGTGTTTAACAGTGGGAATGAGGGGAAATGGGTATAAATGCAGAATTGTTAAATTAATTATAATTAATGTTATAATTAAATTATAAACCACTATTTTTGGAACACCTTTTGCTGTTACAGGTAATTCTTGACTTATGACTGTAATGGAGTCTGCCAATTACGGTAATAAATTGTGACGGATGTAAAGCAGGTTGACTTCCCCCCCCCCGAATGGTTGTTAAGTGAATACCATGGTTATTAAGAGAACCATTTTTCATTATAGGGTGTTTTTGCTGAAAACCAGAAGTAAATGCCAGTTTTTGGTAAAAATGTTGTAAATGTGTCCGTGGGATGCTGCAAATAGCCATAAATGCGGGCCAGTTGCCAAGCTCCCACTATCAGAAGCTCATAAGTACTTTTTGGAGCGTCCATTGTAACTTCGAATGGTCTTTAAGTGACCTGTTGTAAGTGGAGGACTACCTGTACACTGTTTCATTATCCCCTTTTCTTCATCTACTAGTATAATACAACTTTTGCATTTCTTGAATTTTAACTTGTACAAAAGTTCTTGCAGATTCTGTTTCTGGTTGCACACTTAAAAAGAAATGAAAGCCAGGGGTGAAATGCTACCGGTTCAGCCCGGTTCGAGCGTACAGGTAGCGGTGGCCGCCGGTGGTTTGGAGAACTGGTAGCGGCGGCAGCGCAAGGCTCCGCCCACCTGCCCGGACGTCACCATTTTCTGGTTTTTAACCCTCTGCGCATGTGCAAAGCCTTCTGTGCATGCGCAGAGGGTGAAAAACCATGCGCAAAGCATGCGCTTTCAAACCGGTAGGGAAGGTAAGTAGATTTCACCGCTGATGAAAGCGTCAAAGAATGGCTGTTTTCTAATAGTGCTGGCAATTGAATACACTGAGCAACAGTCAGGTGTACCAAGATAGGCCACTGTTACGTTAAGTCTGTTCCCTTTTTTCCAGCGTGTAAATCTGTTGCCTAAAACTGTCAGGAGCAGACATCCAACAAAGCTGCCCAGTTTTTCCAATTTAATATCACTTGGAAAGGAACGTAAATGGATACTCAATCCAGATTAAACAGTTGAAATCTGAGTGGCAGTTGAATGTCATTTTGGAAAGAAAGGTACAAAATTAATTAATTAGGCATGGCAAACTGCTTACCTTTGCTTGCAGTTCATCTCTAGATTCCTTGGTAAGAAACGACAAACTTTAGCATCTTTCCCAAAAATTAGAGAGGAAAATATGTTAATTTCTGAATAGTTGTACAGGTAGTCCTTGACTTACAACAGTTTGTTTAGTGACCATTCAAAGTTACAACGGCATTGATAAAAGTGACTGATGACCGTTTTCCACACTTACGACCATTGTAGCATCCCCACAGTCACATGATCAAAATTCTGACACTTGGCAACTGTCATGTATTTATGACTGTTGCAGTGTCCTGGGATCATGTGATCACCTTTTGCAACCTTCCGACAAAGTCAGTGAGGAAGCCGGATTCACTTAACAACTGTGTTACTAATTTAACATGTGCAATGATTCGCTTAACAACTGTGGCAAGAAAGGTCGTAAAATGGGGCAAAACTCACTTAACAAATGTCTTGCATAAATGTTGGGCTCAATTTGGTCGTATGTCGAGGACTACCTGTACTCTCAGTTGCTGAGAGAAAGGAGTTTCATTTCAGATGAAAACAACAGGAACGTGTGCAGCCCAGTAATGGGTTTCACTTACCTTTGCTACCGGTTCGGAGATGTGTGCGTGCACGCCGCTTCTGCACATGCGCAGATTGTCCGTGATGATGTCCGGGCAGGTGGGTGGAGCCTCCCGCCGCCGCCGCTACTGGTTCGCCCGAACCGGGGCAAACCGGTAGCAACCCACCACTGGTGCAACCATAATTTTGTACTACTGTAGAATCTCTTCTGGTTTTCTATGAATCTCATTTTCTCTTTAATCAGCTTTAAGCACTACAACCACCTTTCCGTAAAAACAAAAACAACGCCTAATAAGAAAAAAGTATCATATTCATTTTTCTAAGCTGACTATAGCTCACACTCTAGAGAGCATGGTCATGCTTTTTTTGCAACTTATCAGCATATACTCTCTTAGGAGAATATAAAGTTACTTAGAGGGGGCAGGTCCTACTTCATTTACATTTCTGTGCCCTTGGGAAAAACATTTGTGCAGTATAAAATGTGCAGGAGAAACCCAGCTGCACATCGTGAACATTGGAAAAACAACTTGCACAAATACTCCTTGACTTATGACCGCAATGGAGCCCAAAATTTGTGTTGCTAAACAAGTTTTGCTCCATTTTGCGACCTTTCTTGCCACAGTTGTTAAGTGAATCACCGCAGCTGTTAAGGTAGGAACACAGTTGCTAAATGAATCTGGCTTCCCCATTGACTTTGCTCGTCAGAAGGTCGCAAAAGGGGCTCACATGTCCCCAGGACACTGCAACCGTCATAAATACGAGTCAGTTGCCAAGCCTCCGAATTTTGATCGCGTGACGATGGGTATGCTGCAATGGTTGTAAGTTTGAAAAATGGTCATTAGTGACTTTGTAACTTTGAACAGTCAGTAAATGGTTGTACTGCCTATACAGGAGGGACGTGGTGGCTCAGTGGCTAAGACGCTGAGCTTGTCTATCAGAAAGGTCGGCAGTTCGAATCCCTAGCGCCGCGTAACGGAGTGAGCTCCCGTTACTTGTCCCAGCTTCTGCCAATCTAGCAGTTCGAAAGCACGTAAAAAATGCAAGTAGAAAAATAGGGACCACTTTGGTGGGAAGGTAACAGCGTTCCGTGCGCCTTCGGCATTTAGTCATGCCGGCCACATGACCACGGAGACATCTTCGGACAGTGCTGGCTCTTTGGCTTTGAAATGGAGATGAGCACTGCCCCCTAGAGTCGGGAACGACTAGCACATATGTGCGAGGGGAACCTTTACCTTTGCTGCCTATACAGGACTGCCTGCACTGTCTAACATTGTAGCAGTTGAAGAGTAAAGGGTTAACAAAGGAATGAAAGCTGGGCCACCGAAGGATTTTGCAAAAATATGAATTTGTAACTAAGAAATTACGTACCAGAAAAAGAAAGCTCTCCAAATCTGAGCAAAGCTATTTATAAAATAATCCTGGTGTTAAATAAGAGTTCACTGTGGCAGGGTTTTAGTCTCTAGAACAGGGGCTGAAGAATTTAAAAGCAGAGTTAAATGTTCAATGTGAACCCTTTCCATCCTTTCAAAATACAAAAGTTTTTAAGGTTGCTTACTATTTGTTAAAGGTCTGGTTTTTTTAAATCTCAAGCCTTTGATTCTCATATTTCCCGAAAGTGAGTGCAAATGTGGAATTAAAATCTACTGCGATTGCAGAAAGAACATTGTAAAAGACCGCTGATTGAATATAATATAGCATCAACAATCAAGGTCTCTTTTAAAGACAAAAAAACCCCCAAGTATGACAAGCTACTGGCAACTGCAGGAAGAGTCGCTTATGATGATTTGAGAGGTGGAGAATCATACAGAAAGAAGCCTTTTCTCCTTCCTGCACTGCCTCGAGCAATAAACTTTCTAAAATAACAGTGGGTTCTATTTTGTGTGGAGATTCAGAATCACCTCCTGACTGCATGCCTGCTTCTTCTGAGGGCTTTATGTATGCACTGTTTCCTGAAAGTTTCTCATCCAGTGTGTATTACTTGTAGGAAGTTCCCCATGTCTGAAAGCCTACGTGGGAGTTTCCTAACCAGAAAACATCGTCCCAAAGTGGAATTGGATGTTTTCTGCCAAGTAGACAGTTGGGACATTGTTTCTCCAAAAGGATAATGGCAAAGGATTTTGCCCTTAGACTGACTGGGGAATTCTGGGAGTTGAAGTCCACACATCTGATAATTGCTAAGGTTGATAAACACTTAGACAATCATTTAGAGAAGCCTTAAGACTAAAGATGATCAGTGGCTTTGCTGAATTTAGTAGTTGCAAGGGATGTATTCTCCCTTAAGAATGGGCAAAACTGGCTGGAGAATTATTCAGATGGGATCTAGGTTCATGGAATATGCTGAGACATAAATTATGATTCACAGACCAGAATGGCTAAAAATATCAAGCAAGCAAGCCTATTTGTTTAGAGTAACTTTTGTCCAACAAGTCGAAGCATGGTTAACCAAACCACAGTTTATTTAATTAACCAAATATTCTGGTACACGAGGTCTCGAACCATAATCTTGATGTATATGAGGCTTTCCACAACACACCAGCCTAAAATCCTGGTTTGTAGTCCATGTGTGATTCAATCACACCTAATCGGAAAAGAACAAGAGGCTCCATTGCCCTATCTACATCACAATTGGTAGAAACCCACACTTTGGAGTGATGCAACCTTTGATGGTGGCGGTGGGGATTAAGGGGTGGTGGTGAATTGCATATCACGGCTTTAATTTTATTAGCAGGAGGAGGAATAAGTGTTTTTAGTGAGCGTTTTGCCGTCCGGAGGGCATTCTACTTGTACAGTTCTTAGTCCAAAGGATTGTGCTTTGAGAGATTCTGAAGTGTGGTGTATCCTGAACAATACAAATCTGAAATTTATGTAACCCTCTGTGTGCTTTCTTCAGGCCTAATCTAGTTAACTAAACCTCTGCAAGGAAACAACCAAACCCAGAGAGCATTGAGGACTCCCTAATTCAACTTTGCACTACAGATATTCCCTTCAGTTCCCTCTGTCTCTCTGTCTAACTAGCTAGACTTTTCTCCACCTAGTTTTATGGATGCAAAGTAAGGAGAAACATGCCGTGTTGCGTGCGTGTGTGTGTGTGTGTGTGTGTGTTTGATAAAAGAAAGGGAACTTTGTTGAAGTCCTTTTATACAGGTAGTCCTCGACTTATGACCACAATTGAGCCCAAAATTTCTGTTGCTAAGTGAAACATTTGTTAAGTGACTTCTACCTCACTTTGCGACCTTTCTTGTCACTGCTGTTAAGTGAATCACTTCAGTTGTTACGTTAGCAACATGGTTGTTAAGTGAATCTGGCTTCCCTATTGACTTTGCTTGTCAGAAGATTGCAAAAGGGGATCCCATGATCCCGGGACACTGCAACCATCATAAATTTAAGTCTGAATTTTGATCACCTGACCATGGGTCGTTTATTGTGAAAAACGGTCATAAGTCCCTTTTATTTCCAGTGCCCTTGTAACTTTGAACTGCCACTAAATAAACAGTTGTAAGTTAAGGAGTTACCTGGTCGGATATTCTTTTCAGTTCCCTCAGTCTCTCTGTCTAACTAGCTAGGCTTTTCTCCACCTACCGTAGTTTTATCGATGCAAAGTAAAGAGGGACAGGCCGTGTTGGGGGGTGGGG
>QLTV01000983.1:181758-201903 GCA_003457575.1 Thermophis baileyi
TGAAATGGCTTGCAGCAAAGTTTGACAGCTAACAAAAGCAGAGAGATAGGATGAGAAGCAGCCCCTCACCCAAGATCCAACACAAGACAAAAGCCATTAGCCACAATAGGAATTGCCCAACACCCAGAGCAGTCCAAAGCCCCTTCATTGCACCACCCCCAGAGCAGCCCAAACTTCAACCAAATTAGCTCAGACAAGCACCTAGGATTTGATTTCCCCTTTTGCCTATAGAGCCAGCTATGATCCCTACATAACCCCTACATGACCCCATAGGAATCTGACAACAGCCAATAGAATACATGTTCGTGCACAGGAACAGGAAGCTCAAATACAAAGCCCAAAAGAAGGTATAAAAGCCACCCACTCTCAACTCCATTTTGTCAGCTGTCCAGAACAACAAACCCATGTGGTTCTGCTTCAACAATAAAGCATCTTTCCAATCAGCCTCCATGTTTCCATTCTCCCAGCTTGGAGCTGAACCAGATGGATATTTCTTCCAACACCTTGTTCCACTTCAAACCTTCTCAATTACAAACTGCCTTCGCTGTTGTGTGGGCTACATTTGGGCAGAAAAGTCCCGTGGAATTTGCTGAGTTAGTTAATGATCAATCAGGCAATAGAAAATGTATGTCAGTCAAAGGAATGTTTGGCCAATGACATTACGCGCAATGGTGATAAGTACTGTAGTCTAGGGCGGGACACGCCTTTGGATGCAGCTTCTCTGATTCTCCCAACTTTCCATTGGGAGGACTGAGCCATGCACACAATTGGAAGAGGATCCACATTCCAGGGTCAGGTGTCCCCTCCCCTTTTGCGTTGCTGTTTCAGGGCACAGCAGGAATCGGGGGGGGGGGCTTCGTATGAGAAGAGGGTTAATCTAAAACTATCCTGAAAAGGCCAGATTGAGATCTGTCACCACAAAACGCTTAGCCATCTCCCATGTCTGCATGGTGGCTTTTGAACTCCTGAACTCTTCCCTTCCTTGTTCCTAAAAATAAGATGGGGTTACCCAAGTTAGCTGCGCTTATTCACTGCCTAAATAAATTCCCCTGGCTTAACAATAGCTACTGCTTTAAAATTATCAAGTGACATGTAGGTTTTACCCCTCATTAAGCCTTTAAAGTTTTGAGAAAAATATAAATACAATTAAAATAATACTACATTATTATTGAAAATACTGTTTATTTATTGAACTTCATAGCACAATCCTTGAAGATGACTTACCTAGTTTAATTATACATGCTTTTAATCAGGTTAGGTATCATAACAATTAAGGTTTCCGCTTCTATTTAATTCCTATTAGTTCTACAAATTCCACTAAAAATCTAGGAATTGCAACCGAAGCATTGAGGAATTCTCAAAAACATTGGATTGTTATTATTTTTACAGGGAACAAAAACTCATTTTAGATTCTGAAGTATTGTGCTGTATTTATGTATTAGCTTTTATCCTGCTTTTATTACTTTATAAGTAACTCAAGGTGGCAAATATACATAATACTCCCCCCTCCACCTAGAAAGTACCGTGCAGTGGGAATTCCCTTCAAATGTTTCGTTGGACTGGAACCAAAAGGAAACCACATACCAAAGACTTTTTCTGCTCACAGGAGGCTTGATATGTAGTTCCCTTGTTGGCATGAGTCCAGCAACATATTTGCAAAGGAATTCCACACCAACAGGAATGAAATGGCAGATGTGAATGGATTCTAATTTCGGCACCTACAGTATTTGGACTAAAGCACCCACTGGAGACCAGTCAGTAGAAGAAGAGCTGCACTAGTAAAATAAAGATTCTTGTCTATCAAAGCTCTTCTGGTATGAGTGTGTATTAAATTAGATCGATTGGGATAAAACCTGATAATGAATATTTAAGCTATAAATATTGGCTCTGTGCCAAGATCTGATGAATAGTGTGGCAGGCCAAAGATCCAAACCTCTTCTAGGTTTATAAAAACGCTACCCATATTCTTAACGGACTGTCAACTTGTCTGATTATGAGAAAGTGGTCTAGAAAGATTTATCAAGCTTGTAATTCCTGGGGAGGAGATGAATAGGTTAAGAGAGGAGAATCTTTGGTGGTTAGCCTATTAATTGATGATTCAGAATTTGGGCCATCTTTCTTTCTAGCTGTGTTGATTAGTAGAAGTGTGTAGAGCAGCGGTTCTCAACCTGTGGGTCGCGACCCCTTTGGGGGTCGAACGACCATTTCACAGGGGTCGCCGCACGCGTTAGCCCGCCATCTTGGTGCCACCGTCACTGCAGGGGTGAAATGCTCCCGGTTCGGCCGTGCCTGCGGGTCGCCGGACAGCCGGTAGCTATAGAAGCGGGAGACTTCACCCACCCGCCCGGATGCTGTCATTTGGGTTCTTTTACCCTCTGCGCATGCGCAGAACGCTTTGCGCATGCGCAGAGGGTAAAAGAACCCAAATGGTGGCGTCCGGGCGAAGTCTCCCGCTTCCATCGCTATCAGCTGTCCGGCGACCCGCAGGCAAGCCCAAACCGGGAGCATTTCACCCATGGTGCCACGCCCCCTTTGTCACCTCATCCCGCGTGGGGAGGGGGCGGGGAGGGTGTCGCGGCGGTGGGGGGGTCGCGGCGGCGGGGGGGTCGCGGCATTAGAAAGGTTGAGAACCACTGGTGTAGAGTTTAACCATGCCATCTCTTATTATGGATTATTTGATTCACTAGTTTTAATTCCTTCCTTTTCTCTAGGAGTGAAAGTTAGCTTACTTTAGGATGTCCCTTCAGTTTACCTGCATAATCCTGCAGGACAGGCCATTAATGGGTTTCACTTACCTTTGCTACTGGTTCAGAGGTGTGTGCGCGCGTGTGCGAAGCAATCTTCTGCGCATGTGCAGATCATCCTTGATGACGTCCGGGCGGAGCCTCCCGCTGCCGCTGCTACCGGTTTGCCCGAACCGGGGCAAACCGGTAGCAACCCACCATTGGGACAGGCTGGGCTGAGAAACAGTGATTGGCTCAAAGTCACCCAATGAGTTTCTGTGGCTTAGTGAACTTAAACCAGCACCTGGGTCTTCTGAGTCCTAGGTGACACCACATTAGCTGTGCCTTGCCACGGTGAAGGGCCGTATAAAGACACATCACTCAGCCTCCACCAAATATTTAGGCAGGATTGATTGGCTGTTCTGCTGTCTTAGGGGCAGTTTCTGTGCGCAGGCCACCTTTATAAAGTAGTTGAAGTCTCTTTGATGGTTAGAAGTAGGGCTACTACTCTAAAGATACAATTTGCTGTCACTCTTGACATAAGAAAACTAGCAAATATACATCTCAGCTTTTTAAAGTGTTAATTGATTTCAGTATTATTATTTGTAAAATCAGTTTGTACAGGTAGTCCTCGACTTACAACAGTTCATTTAGTGACCATTCAAAGTTACAACAGCACTAAAAATGTGACTTATGACTGTTTTTCACAGTTATACCTTTTGCACTATCCTCCTGGTCATGTGATCAAAATTCAGATGCTTGGCAACTGGTTCATATTTATGACCATTGCTGTGTCCCAAAGTCATGTGATCACCTTTTGCGACCTTCTGACAAGCAAAGTCAATGGGGAAGCCAGATTCACTTAACAACCAAGTTACTGGTACTAACTTATCAATTGCAGTGATTCACTTAGCAACTGCGGCAAGAAAGGTGGTAAAATGGGGCAAAACTCACTTAACAAATGTCTCACTTAACAACAGAAATTTTGGGCTCAGTTGTGGTCGTAAGTCGAGGATTACCTGTACTTTGTATTAAATGTTCATCTGAGCAGAAAAGTGAGAGGAAGGAAGGAAGGGTTTTTACAATTGCAAAGAAGATCTTAAAACTTTAGAAAAACTGATTTGAATTTGCAATAAAATATTAAAAGTTTATTTAAGGGTTGTTATTAGTTATGTCAAGTCTATGTCAATTCATGGCTATCCTGTGGATAATTGATTTGAATTGTATTTGGTCTTCAGCCAGGCAGTTAATTGTTGCTAGACTAGCATGCATGTCATTGCGGATATCACTCATATCCTAGTCATCTCCTGAATGGACCACTGTAACAAGCTGTCTGCTTTTAAAGAGTATCCTGGAAGCTTCAGGTATTGCAAAATGCAACTGCACAAGCAGTTATGTCAGAGATGGTATTCAGCCGGTTTGGACCGGTTCGGGCGAACTGGTAGTAGCGACCAGCTATGCCATCCCATTTAAGCACATTTTGAAGCCGTGCGCATGTGTGCTAGCCGCTTGCGCGAGCACAGCGCATGTGCGAAAGGCCACGCATGCGCGGAGGAGGATGCGCGCCCACATTTGCAAACCGGTAGGGAAGGTAAGTGAATACCACCTCTGAGTTATGTGTACCTCAATATCTGCAGACATTACTTCTCTGCTTTGTGAGCTGCACTGGTTGTCAACTGGTTTATGGATCCAAAGTTCTGGATATAAGCTTTAAGGCGCTACAAGACATAAGACTTGGATATTCAGGGGTTCTGCCTCTCTTCGATTACATGTACCCACCTCTTCAGGTCTGGCAGGAGAGGCATGTTGCAAATTATGTTTGTCAGGGAGTTCAGTCATATAGAATCTAGGAGGAAGGGTTTTTTTGCCAAGGTCCCTGCCATGTGGGGCGTCTTTCCCTTCAAGATAAGGCTGGCTCAGACTCTGTTGGCCTTCCAGAAGGCCCTTAAAATATGGTTCTGTCAACTGGCCTGAAATCATTCAAGGGACCTAAAATACTGTATATATTCTTACATTTTTCTCTCCACAAACCATGCACTTATATGGCACTTGAGAAAATAATAAGGAAACCTTAGAATCTGAAAATAGACACCAGAAAAATAACAGAGAGAGGTTAGGTTGGAAAACGTGAATAATGTTCTGTTAGGAATAGTCTGTAAGGAAGTTATATCACTCTATAATTATACAAGAATTCTGTTTTGTAATAGCCCTTCAGCAAACCCAAAGAGTTTGCTTTTAAATATCTTTTTTTCTTTATGCATAAATGCCTTGAAAACAATTATCCTCTTTTTCTTTCCAAAAATCAATGCTCATTCAATTTTCATGTCCTGCTGAGTTATTTTAATGGTTTCATGTACTACTTCTGTTAGCATTAACAATATTTGCCATTGTAAAGGTTTGTGCTCATAGGATCCAAACCTTCAGAGCTTCTCCGTTGCTGACTGGGGCTTGGAGAAACAGTAATAGAGTCGCAGCCAGCTTGCAGAAGTTCTGTGAGAGATTTAATAAATACTTTTTTAAGTTTAACTCATCGGATAATAAAATAATGTTTATTATTTTGCTGAAGCCGAAATACTATATTGGGCACTTTCTCTCTCTCTCTCTCTCTCTCTCTCTCTCTCTCTCTCTCTCTCTCTCACACACACACACACACACACACACACACACACGCGCGCGCGCGCGCGCGCGCGCACACGCACACACACGCACACACACACAGACAGATCTGCAACAGCTCACAAAAGTTTAGAAATAGTGTTTTGACTGCTGTACACAGTTTTATTATGATTTAAATTCCTACTTCTCAATTCTAAGTTCAGAACATGTTTTCGGCTCTTGGTATATGTTGGGGACACTGAGTGAAAAGAATGGAAAATTTATTGTGGCTGATTAGAGAAGACAATTCGAAAAAGAAACAAAGCACAAATAACTTAAATTTTGAAGCCTTTGCTGACACAGGATGCTGGTAGAAGCCAAGGAAAGACAGTGCCGGCAAAATATTTCAAACTTCTTTGGAACATGGGTTTTGACCAGATCTTTTTTCATATCTGCCAGCAAGATAAAATTAACACGGATGCATTTCACTCTTGGTTCTGCCATTTGGCATCCTCTTCCAAGATTTCTTGCACCGATTAAGAAACATATCATCCAAGGTTGCCAATCATCCGTTTTAAGAAGGCACAATTTGGGTATTCCTCACATAACTTTAATTTCAGTCTTGGACAGATCTAAAGTTGCAGAGATGCCAGATGAAGAGATAGGGTCAGGGGACTTGTCAATCAAACTGTGAGTCACTCAGCAGTTTACACGTGATCTTGCTTCACAAATTCTGGATATTTGTATTGTGGTGGACCATTGGCTCACATGAATCTCAAATCAGCCAAGGATGCCCCTTGTTGTTCAAACAGTAAAGGGAATTGTTTTCAGAGATGCTCTGAATACAAGTAGTCCTCAACTTACAACAGTTCATTTAGTGACCGTTCAAAGTTACAACAGCACTGAAAAATGCAACCATCATAAATATGAATCAGTTGCCAAGCATCTGAATTGGATCATGTGACCATTGGGATAACAGTCATAATCGTGAAAAATGGTCATTTTTTTCCAGTGCTGTTGCAATGTTGAATGGTCACTAAATGAACTGTTGTAAATCGAGGACTATCTGTAGCTGATTTAAAATGTTTAAAGTTTGCATGAAGTTGTGATGTTTCTGTAGACCCTTCCTATGCTACCGTAGTAATTTTAATTTCGGATGCCTTTTGACGTTAGGGGGGAAATAAGGCAGTTGAAGCATACTAGAGCCATCTAGTGGTCTGCTTGGAACATTTTTTCGTGTGCATTTTTTTTTTTATAACTAGCTCTGACATTTATAATTACTGACACCAGTTTTAATATCAGATAAGCTCTTCCCTAATTCACAAGGAGATACTTGAAGAGTGGGAAGCACATTCAGGCTTGTTCATATAGCGGTTGCAATGCGAGTACTCCTGATCTATGTGGGGTTGATTTCCTGGTTAAGTCATCAACTGAAGATAGACGATGGATGTTGTGAGGCACCTCCTGAAAGATTGGTAGTGGCAGACAGAATGATGCCAAGACAGAATCGGAGTACAGACAGTCCTCGATTTACGACTACAATTGAGGCCAAAATTTCTGTGGCTAAGCAAGACATTTGTTAAGTGGGTTTTGCCCCATTTTACGACCTTTCTTGCCACAGCTGTTGAGTGAATCACTGCAGTTCTTAAGTTAGTTAATAACATGGTTGTTAAACGAATTTGGCTTTCCCACTGCCTTTGCTTATCAGAAGGTTGCAAAAGGGGATCACATGACCCTGGGACACTGCAACCATCATAAATATGAGTCAGTTGCCAAGCGTCTGAATTTTGATCACATGACCATGGGGATGCCGCAGTGGTCATAAGTGTGAAACATGGTCATAAGTCACTTTTTCCAGTGCTGTTGTAACTTGGAATGGTCATTAAATGAACTGTTGTAAGTCGAGGACTACCTGTATTCAGTGGCTTCTGGCCAAGAGAGTTTGAGAGCTCCAGCTTTTTACCTCAGCCATTTCTGCTAGAATTTTTATTTTTTATTTTTTTATTTTTATTTTTATTCAGTGGCAGTTTTCTATTACAGAGTACATATAGAATTATAAGTCTCGGTCTCTCTGTGTTTCAGGTTCCAGGAACAGATGAAGATAAAATGGAGGATGGCTGTTCTCAGAAACTGGCCTCCGCAAAGTACTTCAGGCTCTTATTGCTAATACTAATTCCTTGCATCTGCACCCTTATACTTTCGTTTGTGATTCTTCTTTCATTTGTAGGTGAGTATCGGAAAAGATGAGTGAAGACATAAGTAAAGGACGTTGAACTTCATCAATATTTGTTCGCACAAAATGATGACATACATGTTTTTCTGCAGTGTAAGAAAGCCATCCCTGAGATAACTAATTTCTGTCTTGAAAGGCAAGCAAAACGAACTCTTTGTGGAGCTACATTGTCTTGAAGAAATTGCATTAAGAGGCAATTGCATTAAATTTCAATCTGCATAAATTAAAGCTTTGCTGGAATCGTTTCTTTTTAACAGCTTCCAGGGTGAATTTGATTTAAATCACGTCGATTTAAATCACGATTTAAATCACTAGTAAAAAGGCTTGATTTAAATCAACTCGATTTAAATCATAATTTTTCAAGAGCAACTGTCATCTCTGTCCCGCAGCGGCTCCTCCTCTGACCTGCTGTTGACTCACCGACAGTCCCAATATTCCAGAATATACAGCCTCATGCTACATAACTAAGCTCCATTTTATGCTGAATAAACTAAATTATTAATGTATCTTAAATAGAAAACTATCTTTAGATAGATTTTTACTCCAAAAGCATTTTATTAAAATAAATTTGATAAAAATAAAAAAAATCCGATTTAATTAAAAAAGTCCGGTTTTCTTTTTTCTTTTTTTTTTTAAATCGATTTTTATCCACCCTGACAGCTTCTGAAATGCTAGCACATTGAGGAGGAGAGTTCTAGCCAACTGATATATCTCAGTGATACATTTTGGATAAGTTTTGAAAGCCTAGGCTAAATATACATTTATAAACTATGATTTGTGGCTTAGTGTGATGTATTCACTCAACTGTGTCTGAAAAATGTGATATACAGTATTTTTTTTCCTAAATCCACAGTATAAGGACAGTGAGAGAATGAGGAAATAATCAAGTATTATTCTGTGGCTGACAGCTCTAGCTTGTTCTACTTCCAGTTGCAATGCTCTTGGTGGCAGTTTGGAAGCTGAAAAAGAATGCAAAAATAAAGCAAATTCTGTTTCTGTATTTTTGCTGTAGACTGAGCAGTGCCGAAGGCTCCCAGGGATACTTAAAGGCCAATAAGGAAATTATTTGGAGGCACTACTTTTTCTCCACTGGGTAGCTGTTGTTGAAAATTGTGTTTCCATTATTAAGTCAACCTCCTCCAGGTTCTTGAGAAACGGGGGAGGAAATTTTAAATTACTATAGAGTGGTACCTCGCAGTGCTCATTGTTGTTCGGTTCCGGGAGGCGCAATGAGTACCAAAAATGATGAGTACCAAACAATTTTTCCCCATAACGAATTATGTAGTGAGTCACAAGGCAGCTGACACCGTCAGGTTCTAGCTTGTACGTCGAGTACCAAACGAACGATGAGTACCTGGACAAAATGTTCGCCTCAACATGCGTTGAGTACCAAATTTGATGAATTTCAAAGCAGTTGAGTACCAAGGTACCACTGTAATTACGTGAAGCTGAAATATTCATTTACCTTGTGTCAAATCACCATTTAGCTTAGCAACCTTGGCAACTTTAAGATATGCTGGTTGGGGTATTCTGGGAGTTGAAGTCCATATCTTAAAGTTGCCAACATTAAGAAACACTGCTTTAGCACTCATCAGTTAGTGCTCATCTGTTTCCCTGGACTGATTTGGATGTTTGCATCTGTCTGGCTGTTGGTTGTACCAGTCTGAAGACATGACGTGGCCATTCTTTCCTCCTTAATAGATATTTTTGCAGTATAATATGGAGAAATTAGCAAAAAGACAAGGAAATGTGATAAAAGAAAGATAGCATGGTTGACATATATTATCATTGATATGTATTATATCCGGGATATATTTCTTCGGTGAATAGCAATAGCACTTAGACTTATATACCACTTCATAGTGCTTTACAGCCCTCTCTAAGCGCTTTACAGAGTCAGTATATTCCTCCAACAATCTGGGTCCATATTTTAACTGACCTTAGAAGGATGGAAGGCTGAGTCAACCTTGAGCCGGTGAGACTCGAACTGCTGGCATTCAGCAGAATTAGCCTGCAATACTTCATTCTAATCACCTGCGCCACCACGGCTCTTAATCAGCTAATAGTGTTGTAAAAAGATTATAATCTACATTCAGTAGGGACAGTGGTTCGTATTGTTGCTTTGTGGTTTGAAAGATTTTGCAAATGTTGGCCAAGTGTGTTGTATAAAACCCAGAAAATTGGATCATTTCCATCTTTATAAATCAACTTGATGAAGCCTTTGCTTTTTCAATTGCATTCATTAAGTTTGTAAATGACTCTACCAGATCCTCAAGTTCTTTGTGCTATTGCGATAGTAACACAACTGGACTGGGTGTTCTTCCTGAGCTGATTTGTTTTATCATCTTTTTCACTTCTTGAAGAGTTATGAAGTATATATAATATTTTACTTAGTTGGTCATTCAATTCTCCGATGACCATTTTTTAAAATATTTACTTGGTGAATGAGACAGGAGATTGGAGGTGTTCATGAAGAAAGGATCTTGTAATGAAGTTCAGAGACACAGAAGAAACTTCCTACTAATTCACATAAAGGTTCATCGAAAATGGGCAGAGCTTTAGTTGCACAATTGTAGTTGTCACCTTGGCTGTTTTTTTACCCATATCTTGCAGAAACCCCTGTGGAAGAAAGACAGGAGGTTTGTACAAATCCAGAAAATTGGATTATTATTATGATTATGATTATGATTATGATTATTATTATTATTATTATTATTATTATTATTATTATTATTATTATTATTGCTAATTGCATATTCAGCTAGATATTTAGATTGGATTTGGCATTTTTATCGACCCATCAAATCCTTCCCAAGGACCTGTTTGATGATGTTAAAGGTATTGTTGCAGGACGTAAGCTTTTCCAAGTAAAGCTGCCTTTTGCAATTGACTGATAGTGATTTTTATCAATGCCTATGGTGTTTAAATAGTGCTCCAGTTCTTTTAGAATTGCATCCAATATGCCTATTACTGTTGGTAGTACATTTGATTATTTTTTGCCATACTTCTATTTCTATGTCTTTGACCTTTATTACCTTCTCTTATATTTTGCTGTCTCCAAGAACTGCCATGTCCACTATCCAGACTTTTGTGTGTTTCTTATTGTTTCTTGTTGTTGAGTGTGGGGTGTTATATGGCAGGTGCCTGTCTATTTGATTTCTACAGTCCCAGAGCATTTTAACTTCTTCATCAGCTATTATTTTCTCTATTTTATGGTCCCACCAGTTCTTGCTTGCAGGCAAATTATATTTCTTGCAGATCATCCAGTGCACCATCGTTGTTATCGTAGATATACCGGTAAAAAGTCTATACATCCCTGTTAAAATCTCAGATTTTTGAGATGTAAAAAAAAAAACAGATTCAGGGAAATCATTTCAGAATTTTTTCCACCTTTAATTATACATATAAGCTGTACAATTCAATTGAAAAACAAACTGATATTGTCTAGGGGAAAATAACAATAAAAAACTGCAATAATGTGGCTACATAAGTATACACACAGTATATCCATAAAATTCCTTCTTCAAGTGAGAAGATGGTGGGGGACAAATCATAAAAGTTACTAAATTCTTGTGGAATTCTTTGAACACACCATACATCAAACAAAGGATTGTACAGTATGTTTTGTGTACTGTACTCTTTAATTATGGTGTTGTAAAGTACATTTTTAAAGGTACAACTGGCTAGATGAAGACTAGGAAAGTAAACTATACATGGAAAATTATTGGTAACCAGTTGCCATGATGGCTAAAATTAGAACAAAAGAAAATAAAACATGTATCTTATCCTCCCAATATTGCAGTTTTCAACTCTTTTTTCATAGAACAGGTTGTGTATGGAATGTATCCTGGAAGTTAATATACATTTTAGATACGCTGATTATGCTTTATTATTTTTCTTCAACGCAGGTGTGTTGGGTAAAAAGTGCCTTCATTCAAATGGAAGTGACATTCATTTTCCTAACATGAATAAGAGTGATTCAGTTGTGGTTCCATCAATGGACAATAAAATAGAGCTGACCTCTTGGACAACGAACCAGTCTTTTCATGTCAACAAGATGCACCCAAATATTAGTATATTTAGAGGAACCTCTCAGGTTGTCTCTGAAACTCCAGCAGTGAAAACTAATATTACAGATGAAAGGATTTTGACCAATAAAAACTGGTCAACGGCAGAGGAGGCAGTAGAAGAGGAGCTGGGGTCCGCTCACCCATCCATCAAAGTCATGAGCAAGACATTTTCTGACCCTACTGAGAAACCTACAATATCGCCCACTGTGCAAGACGTGGGTTTGAAAAAAGGTAAGTTTATATTAATATGGATTCTTAATTAGGGCACAAGAAAGTGGTGTGATGATTGGAAACATTCTTACACTTGCAGGTACTGTTAGAGGTAATCCTCGATTTACAACAGTTCATTTAGTGACCGTTCAAAGTTACAACAGCACTGAAAAAAGGGACAGGACCATTTTTCACGCTTAGGACCGTGGCAGCATCCCCATGGTCATACGGTTTACATTCGGATGCTTGACAACGGGTTCGTATTTATGACGGTTGCAGTGTCCCGGGGTCACGTGATTATCTTTTGTGACATTCTGGTAAGCAAAAATCAGTGGGGAAGCCAGGTTCACTTAACAACCATGCTACTAATTTAACAACTGCAGTGATTTACTTAACAAACGTAGCAAGAAAAGTCATAAAATGGGGCAAAACGCACTTAACAAATTTCTCACTTAGCAACATAAATTCTTGGCTCGATTGTGGTCGTAAGTCAAGGACTACCATACCTGTACTTAGCAAAGGTGGTTTCCATAGCATCCCTTTCCTCATTTGAATTACTGTATTTTTCGGAGTATAAGACGCACCGGAGTATAAGACGCACCTTAGTTTTTGGGGAGGAAAATAAGGGAAAAAATCTGCCTACCAGGTATTCATCTGGCTAGCGTCCTTAGTCTGGTCAGCTTCAGCACATTATTTTATCCCCTGGTTAGGGCNCTGGCTAGTCCTTAGCCTGGTCAGCTTCAGCACATTAGTTCGCTCGCTGGTTTTGAGGTTGGGGCTGGTGGGGAGTCAGCTTCAGCACATTAGTTCGCTCGCTAGTTTTGAGGTTGGGGCTGGTTGGGGCTGTGCTTCTAAAGCACAGCTGATCGTCGGAGGGAGCAGCAATTAGAAAAGCAGGCAAAGCTCGGAAGATCTCGTGTTGGGGCTGAAAAACAGCTTCAAAAGCACAGCTGATGGAGGGAGAGCCAGTGACTAAAGCAGGCAAAGCGCGGAAGGGGTAAAAGAAGGCAGCAGCTGGTCCGGGTAGCCATTTTGGGCACCGCGTGTCAAGCGTTTGGAGGCTGAAAATGCAACGCGGAGCCCAAAAACACAAGCCATTGTCGGTGGCAATCTCTGCAGCCAGGAAGAGAACGCCCGGAGGCCGAAGGGTAGGGGCCGGCGGGTGGGCAGGGCTACATTCAGAGTATAAGACGCACCCAAATTTTCAGCCTCTTTTAGGAGGGAAAAAAGTGCGTCTTATATTCTGAAAAATACGGTAGATAAAAGGTACTTAGTAATGTTGAGTCCCTCACAGCCAGATACCTAAGTGGTTATTGGGAACATGTTTATACAAGCAAACTGCGGATCCCAACCAGGGCAACAGCAGACCAAGCTGTTTATTTTTGGAAAAGTCAACAGCAGAGGTATGCTGTCGCTTAGGAAGTACCTCTAAGCTTCTTAAAGTACATTAAGCAACTTGTGCTTGAAAAGGGCAGCTGCTTCACTTCTTAAAACTATATGTTTATTCAAGGGCCTGGCTTCATTGGCCGGAGTTCCAAAATAATTAGTCTTGTTTAACTCTAATTAGAATTAGAATTCTTTATTGGCCAAGTGTGCTTGGACACATAAGGAATTTGTCTCTGGTGCGTAAGCTCTCAGTGTATGATTATAATTATAAAATACATTCGTCATAAATCATCAGATACAACACTCAAGTGATATGCATAGGATACTAAATAAACAAATAACATAAATCATACTAAATAAAACAATATAAATCGTAAGATACAACCAACTAAGGTATAGCCATAAAAAGATAAGGAAAAAGATAATAGGAAAGATGAGAAAGATAATAGTAATATAGCCCTAGTAGGTAGTTTGACAATGTTGTGGGAATTAGTTGTTTAGCAGAGTGATGGCATGAGGGGAAAAAACAGTGTCTAGTTGTTTTGGCATGCAATGCCCTATAGCATTTAACTCTAGCATTTATTTATAGCATTTAACTCTAATTGAAACAAGCTATATTGTTTTTAAACTGAACTTTAGCATAAGTAAGTATGTTTGAAATAGCAATTTTCTTCTAGCAGTCTAACCCTTCATTTTGGCATAAGACTAGGGCATGTTTTCATACTTGTGTTTACATTCATACATGGATTTTGAGAACTGCTCTGAAAAAAGTCAAAAAGAATAAAAAACTGAATAAAACATAGTACTTTATTTTGGAAAATACCATTAAAGAAATTGTCCTTGTTATTTTGATTTCTTTGTATAGCATTTCTTAGTACTGTTCAACAACAGTAACAGATATCCAGACTTTCTAGCAAAGCAACAGAAAAAAGAAGGAACCGGGAAATTGATGTATCAAATATTATAGTGTTGCAAATAACTTATCAAAAGCAGGCAGGATGTAAAAACTGAGCTCTGCTGACCAACTAGAAACCTTGAACAGATAATCCTCAATTTACAACTTTACAACTTTAATTGGATCAACTTTAATTATGGTTGTAAGTCTTTGGGGTTGTAAGTTGAGGCATTATATGAGGGGGTTTGAAATAGCTTTTTTTTATGATAGTTAAATGAATGCAGTAGTCATTAAGTGAATCCATTTTCTCTCATGTTTTTATTTTTTATTAGTTTATACTTTATAGTATAAAAGACAAAAATACAAAAACAAGTAGTAGGAAAAACAGGGGAGGAAAAAGGGAAGGGAAAAGTGCAGAAAAGAAGGGGGAAAAAGAAAAGGCGTTGACTTTTCCATTTTCTCAAATAAGTATTTTGTTGCCAGAAATCAGAAATAAATGCCGGTAACTGCCCCCCCCACCAATCATAGTCATGTGACCACAGGACACTGCAAATGGCTGTAAAGATGAGCCAGTTGGCAAATGCCCAAAATGCCCTCACATGATGGCACATGACACAGTGTGTGTGTATGGCAGTTGTAACTATGGGTTGTAACTATGAGGAGGGTCTGTTGTAATTTCAAATAGTCCCAGAAGAATATTTATAGCTCAGGGATTGAACAGTGAGGTCCTTGGGGCTCTCTGCAAGAGAAAAGTTCTCTTGCACGCATTTCATATCCAACTACCAGGTAATACCCATGCTAGAAGGAGTTTGCTCCTTGTTTACGTTTAGGTGGCTTGTCCTGTCAGTGTTGTTGGGAGTAATTCCTTGATTAAGTGGGTGTTTACTGAGTTGGTAGTTCCTTAATTGGGGTATAATTTACTGCTCGGTGTTAATCTCTGCTTATCTGAGTGTTGATTGTTGGTTGGGAGGTGGTGTGGTGTTTTGATGGTCACTTCTGAATGGTATGTAGATGTCATTTATTTCTATGTGCCTGTTTATGGCTGATATGTCTGAGTGCCAAGCTTCCAGGAATTCTCTAACGTTTTTTGGAGTTAGCTTGGCCTAGGAGGCTCACCGTTGAAACAATGGTTCAATTTGTCCATTTGTTGTGCAAATAAGCAGTTTTCATCATGTCTTCTGATGGCTAGTTGGTGTTGATGGATTTGCATTTACCATGAAATTAGTTTGGTTAACCAGAAACAATCCATAAGGATGGCCAGGCCACAAAACATTTTATTTTATCTAACACTATTTTCATTTTTAAGACGTAGATTGAGTTCACGCATGGTTCTAACTTAAAGCATAAGGAGGTATGCTTGTTTTGGACTTAATGTGTTATGCAAAAAAAAAAAACTATTGTGGTTAGGGTGGTTAACTATGGTTAGCCATAGTTTGTCACTTACCGCGGTATATGACTCCAGCCTCTTCTGGCTTATTCAGCAGGCCATGGCATAAAACATATTTTCCATTTGATCACCTCACACCCCCAAAAATTAACCTAATAAGTTTGTATCTGACTGGAAACTCATTATGGCAAATAATTCTTACATATTGTTTTGCTAATGCCTGCTTGATTCAATCATGTATAATTTCAGTTTTACATATAATATGCTTGGCATTCCATTGAGTTACATGCATGGACAATTAAACAACAGATAGTACCGTAATTATCTATAATTCCTTACCGCTATATGAAGTTACAGGTTTTTTTAAATATTTCCAATGCTTTACTCATAATGGCATGAAATTGAGCAAAAAATAAATAAATCTTGACGCATTGTTGAGTACAAGAATAAACTTCTTACTTAACTCTCTTCTTCTCCCTGCACAGCTCCTTTCTTTATGAGAGATTTTATAAAGTAGCAAAACTGGAGACAGAGAGAGAGAGAAAAAAGGAGACAATTAATGAGAATTTCCCCAGACCTTTTGAAATGGCTCTCTGTATTACTTCAAGATGTTTTTTATGGGTTTAGAACAACTCTGTATAGGCAGTATTATAATTCCTTTGGTAACTTAGAATGCAAAATACAGGATTTTATCTTCTGAAGGAAGAAAAGCAGTGATTGGTGCTCAAGGCACACGAAGCAGATGATACAGAATAAATCAGTGTGCAAGAGAAAAACTGTCACATTCCCTTCATCCAAATTCTGGTATAATTCGTCCATGATAGCAACCATAGATTCTTGAGGAGTCAGCACACCAGTGGCCCTTTTAGTGCTGGTGGAACCCACTGTCTTCAGGTGAGATAAATCTCACTGAATACAATGGGACACTCAGTTTGTAACTGAGTTTGCATTGAATTGTGCAGATAATGGCCACAGGGATAAGTAAAAGTGCATACAAACTTCATCTTAGTCAATCTAATAATTCTGAAGGTCGTTATACCTGCTAATGTGCATTTATAATAATTAGCTATATTGAGTATTCTAATCCTGGAATAAGGAAATAGTGTTTAGTGGAGTCTCTAAGCATACATAAGATGTGTTACGTTACTTAATAATTTATTCAGTAATATGCAAAAAATTAAGATCAACAAATACTGATCACTTGGCTAGAAATCTTGGAACACATAGAAGTTTGAAGTTACTTGTGGCAACTGGGAGGTTGTAGAACTAGAAATTGCTTACAAATGAGAAAGCTTTTGCAGGAGTAGCTACTAAGACTACAGGGTAGTCCATAAATAATGCATTTATAGTAAATGATTATTTTGTTCTTGGTTGAAAGGCCTAGCTACTTTGAGAATAGTTATCTTCTTTTGGCACAAAATTAAACAAAATAATAGACCTCATGGCAATATTTTTTTTCCATTGAGAACATTTCTATTTTTTTTTTTTTTTGCTCCAACTGGGATCAAAGAAGTCCTAGGGGAAAATTTACCCAGTTTTGCTCTTGAACTTCTATAGTGGATATTGGTTTGATTAAATTGAGTTATGAACTCACACTGTGTGAAACAGTTTCCTTCTGCAGACTTTATTTTTCGTGTACGAAAAGTATTATACTCATGTATTTTGTTTTTTAAAATGTTCTTTCTTCCAACAAGACAGACATCTGGTGGAAATGTATTCATTGCAGTGATTCAAATAGGAAGACACACATTTGCCTAAGTAGTTTACTGACAGGAAAAAGATAAAACTAAAATTCTCACTTGATAAAAATCTACATGTCTGAAACGATATTCTGGGCAATCAAAATATAAAGTACACTGCAAAATATATTCCTTAAGTAACATTATCACATTAAAACAATTCATAAACAGATGTGATAGCATACATTGAATATGACCCCATCATTCATTATATTTATAGAACAGGTTTTAGATGGTTACCTTTAGAAACTCAAATTACAGCTGTTGAGTTTTATTACCTTAATGTTTCCCTGTGTCTATAAGGGCTAATTTCCAATATTATAGCTATAAGTACATTAGATATCTTCTCCCTTATTTAAGGAAGAAGCAATAACAAACCTGCAGGTTTGTAGTACATTAAGCAGTATCTTATTCTGCATATATTCTGCAATGTATTCTGTAATACATTGAGGACTCCTTGACTCATGCTATCTTGAGCTACTTGGCAGAGTTATAAAATATAGTAGCATCATTTTTTTTAACAAACTAACTGAAATGTTTATGCAAATAAAGATTTCTTCAATCCAGGCTGTAGGGCAGGGCTGTCAAACTCCCGGCCCATGGGCCGGATGCGTCACGTGCTGCCCACGCCCGGTTTAGCGAAGGGGGAACAAAGTCCTGATACGTCACGTGACGCGGCTGTGACGACGTGAGTTTGACACCCCTGCTGTAGGGTGTGCTACAGATTATCACCCACAAGGGGACCAGATGAGGAGGACCTGTAAGGTATCTGTTGCAGCAGCAGCAGAATAACAGTTGGAAAGGACCTTGGAGGTCTTCTAGTCCAACCTCCTGCTCAAGTAGGAGACCCTATGCCATTCCAGACAAGTGGCTATCCTGTCTCTTCTTAAAAACCTCCAGTGATGAAGCACCTACACAGCTTCTGGAGGCAAGCCGTTCCACTGATTAATTGTTCTCACTGACAGGAAATTTCTCCTTAATTCTAGGTTGGGTCTCTCTTTTTCATCCGTCATTTCTTGTCCTGCCTTCAGGTGCTTTGAAGAATAGGTTGACCCTGTCTTCTTTGTGGCAACCCCTCAAATATTGGAAGATTACTATCATGTCACCCCTGGTCCTTCTCTTTGTTAGACTAGACATACTCCGTTTCCTCAACTGTTTATCATATGCTTTAGCCTCCAGTCCCCTAATTATCTTAGTTGCTCTCCTCTGCGTTCTTTTTAGAGTCTCGGCATCTTTTTTATATCATGGATCAAATTCGACACAGTATTCCAAGTGTGTATAGTACTATAAAGTGATACTAACATTTCCCATAATCTTTATACAATCCCTTCTGTTGTTGCATCCTAGGACTACATTAGCCTTTTTGACAGCTGCCACACACTGCTGGCGCATACTTAGTGATTGTCCACTAGGACAACAAGATCCCTCTCACAATTACTGCTGTTGAACCAGGTATCCCTATATAGAGTAGAGTAGAGTATCAATAGAACAGAACAACAGAACAGAACAGAATAGAATAGAATTCTTTATTGGGCATGTGTGATTGGACACACAAGGAGTTTGCCTCCAGTGCTCTCAGTGTACATACAAGCAACAAGTGATAAAGCATGATTATAATCATAAAATACATTCATCATAAATCATGATACAATACTCAGTGATAGTCATAGGATACTAAATAAGCAATCAACATAAATCATACTAAGATACTAAATAAAACAATATAAATTGTAAGATACAAGCAACAAAGTTATAGTCATAAGAAGATAAGGAATAGGTAACAGAAAAGATGAGAAGGATAATAATAATACAGCCCTACTAGGTAGTTCAACTGTTGTGGGAATTAGTTCTTTAGCAAAGTGACAGCATGCGGGGAAAACTGTCCTTGTGTCTAGTTGTTTTGGTGTGCAATGCCCTATAGCAGTGATGGTGAACCTATGGCACGCATGCCACAGGTGGCACACGGAGCCATATCTGAGGGCACGCGAGGCGTTGCCCTATGTCAGCTCCAGTGCGCATGTGCGCGCTGGCCAGCTGATTTTCAGCCTTCCGGAGGGTGGAGGGAGGTTGTTTTCGCCTTCCCCAGGCTTCAGGAAAGCCTCCGGAGCCTAGGGAGGGTAAAAAAGGCCCAACGGCCAAACTGGAAGTTCGTTTCCGGTTGGGCCGTTGGGTCTGTTTTTCGCCATCCACAGGCTCCGGAGGCTTTCCTGAAGGCGAAAATGACCTCCCCCCGCCCTCCAGAAGGCCGAAAATCAGCTGGCCAGTGCGCATATGCGCATATGCGCTAACATAGGGCAACGCCTCGCGGGGCCTCAGATATGGCTTCGCCATAGGTTCGCCATCACGGTTATAAGGGGGGTTGTGCGCGCATGCGTGGGGGGGGCATTGCATTATGGGTGTGGCACCTGAGCAAAAAAAAGGTTCACCATCACTGCCCTATAGTGTCGTCTTGAGGGAAGAAGTTGAAACACTATGTTATGTTTCTTGGCACTTGGTTTTTCCTTATTTTCTCACCATAGAATTGCATTTTGTTGGATAGGACCTAGTATTCAAATCTGTCAACATCCTTCTGGAACTTGAGCCTATCTTTTAAAGTGTTGCCTATTCCCCCCAGCTTGGTGTCATTTGCAGATGTGATGAATTCCCCTTTTGTCCCCTCATCTAGTGGCTGTCTGTATGTGTCCTGGGTCCACAAGATGGGTTTACAGTTTTCCAAAAGCTATACAAGGAAAAATCTCCTGAATTTCTCAAGTTCCATAATCCAAACGCTTTGCGTTCCTTGACCTTCTAGCCTTTCTGGATGAAGTATCCTGAGTAAATTTATTAGAAATATATTATTAAGCAATGAGTGGAGGAATAGAATAGAATAGAATAGAATAGAATAGAATAGAATAGAGAATAGAATAG
>QLTV01000983.1:202518-221814 GCA_003457575.1 Thermophis baileyi
GAGGGTAGGAGTTGAAACAGTTTGTGTCCAGGATGTGAGGGGTCTGTAAATATTTTCACAGCCCTCTTTTTGACTCGTGCAATATACAGGTTCTCAATGGAAGGCAGGTTGGTAGTAATTGTCTTTTCTGCGGTTCTAATTATCCTCTGAAGTCTGTGTCTGTCTTGTTGGGTTGCAGAACCAAACCAGACAGTTATAGAGGTGCAGATGACAGACTCAATCATTCCTCTGTAGAACTGTATCAGCAGCTCCTTGGGCAGTTGGAGCTTCCTGGGTTGGCACAGAAAGAACATTCTTTGTTGTGCTTTATAGAACAAGGTTTATAGAACAAGGTGCAGTCCCTGAATTTAAACTTTAAAACATGTTACACATAAAATATTAACTTAAGCATCTAAATACCTCAGTAGACAACATGGTTGAAATAAATGTTATCCATTTGTTAATGCAAAACAATCATAAAGCAGTCTGTTCAAAAAACTACATGCAAACTTGTGAATAAATGGAGGGATGTGAGGAAGAGGAGTAGATATAAGCATTAGTAGTTTCTTTAAAACACCTCACTCTAAATAAAGTTTAAAAAGAACTCTTGCAAGTATCAAATGTTTCTAGTTAAACTAAAATCACAATCTTTTATAGCTTACTTGGGACAATTAAATTTAACCAGACTTTATTTTCTGAGTGGAAATTGATAGAACTGTACAAGAAATTATTATTTTTTGTTGAGTTTTGAACTAGATTTCCCAGTACAAGGGGAAAGGGGAGTATTCCCCTTTCTGAGGGGAAAGGATAGTATCGTAGTTAAGATGGCTGCTTCATATACTTTGAACTAGCTAGTGACTTTTCACTTTTAGTAGACCCTTGCTCTTAGTATCTATCACAAACATGTTCTTATTTTGCAGGTTTGTGCATAAACATCAACTACAGCCAATGTGAAATGCTGCCATATAACCAGACCACTCTAAGATCAGTTCTTTCCATTGTGAGAAGCATTGAAATGGAAAAATTTCTCAAGTTCTTTGGTTATCTCAACCGCCTCGGCTGTTATCAACACATTATGCTGTTTGGATGTAGCCTTGCTCTTCCTCAGTGCATCAGTGATGGTGTCAACAGGTATTTGGGAAGCAAAGCTAGTTAGTGATTAAAGATTAATTATGGCAGTGGAGTAAGTGTTAGGCTTTACAACCTCTGGGAGGAAACTCACAGCTAAGACTGTTTATACCAGAAGATTATCAGAAAAAAATAGCTGCAAAGAGTATATATAATATGTTTGTTTGTTTAGAAAAAAACCTATTTGTAGTATTGTACTACCCTGAATAAAGCAAGCTTATTGACTAATCTTATTAGGGATTAAGGGTTATGATTTTGGCACAGATGTTTCTAATCCCCATTTAATTTAAAGGCAGAATGAATAACGTGGCATTTTGAAATCGAGGGCTATCTGTACTTGCTTGTTTGCAACACAATTAGCACCGATTCAGAAATAATATCTTTATAAAATTATTCATTTTTATATGATTACTTAATAGAATGTTCCTCAGTGCAATCCCCCTGATTGCACAGAGAAGTTAAGTATAATTCTGCGTTTACAGTGGTACCTTGGTACTCAACGGCTTTGAAACTTATCGAATTTGGTACTCAATGTATTTTCATACAAAAATTTTGTCTTGGTACTTGTCGTTTGTTTGGTACTCATCGCACAAGCTAAAACGTCTCGGTGTCAGCCGCCTTCTGACTCACTACATTATTCCTTATGGGAAAAATTTGTTTGGTACTCATTGTTTACTCATTGTTTTTGGTATTCATCGCGCCTCCCAGAACCGATGAATGATGAGTACCAAGGCACCACTGTATTTGGATATTATCCAAAGTTGTGCATCTGAATTCACTGGAGCTAACTTCCCGGGGTGTAGATTTGGGATTGCTGCACATTTGTCATGTGGAGACCAGATTTTTGTTGTTGTTGTTGTTGTTGTTGTTGTTGTTGTTGTTGTTGTAAATTGTGATTTCTTGTTTCTCTGTCTTGGGATGATATCCTCCCAGAACACCAATTCTTGTCTCTCATAGCAGCCTTTGTGTTTCAGGCTCACTGATGTGGGTGAGTCAGTCATCAGCCATTAAACATGTTCATTTAGATCAGGGGTGTCAAACTTGCGGGCCGGATGCGTCACGCCCTGGCCACGCCTACCCCCAGTTTAGCGAAGGGGAAAAAAGTCGTGATACGTCACGTGACGACAACGTGACAACGCGAGTTTGGCACCCCTGATTTAGATAAAGAAAGAAGTGACAGGGTTAAAACTCTCTGGGCCCCAATATTCCACATCTGCAGCTGTGAAAATTGAGGGCAGGTGGGAGAAAGTGAGAAGAATCTCTCTCTCTCTCTCTCTCTCTCTCTCTCTCTCTCTCTTTTTCTCTCTCTCTCTCTCCTCATCTTACTCTTTGGCAAAAAGTATCTCTCTGATTGAGGAGAGGAAGAGGGGGCTGCTACTGACAACAATAGCTTAAATTTGAAGTGCCAACCGAGGAAGAGTTGATGTAGCAGCAGTAACAGCATCTCTTTCCTTCCTTCGTTTTGTGTTCTTCCTTCCCTATGGCTCCTATCAGGGCTATAAAACATTGTATTTAAGATTGAAGGAATGGAGCAAAGGAAAAGCTGCAGTTGATGTTCCATCTTCCCCCTTCACAATTTGTAAGCTCCAGTACAGAAATCAGCAAAGTTCAACTTTCCTTACCAGCCAGACAAAGTTAATTTTTTTATAAATACAGTAGCCTATTTTTTTTATGAATTTCATTATTCAAGGAATGCACTGTATACTTCAGATACCAGAATTTACGTTAGAAAATGAAACATTGGAGATTAAGGAAATGTGACCTGAACATTTTTTCTTCTAAATCTCTTGTGCAAAAGTTGAAGTATTTTATAACTTTAAAAAAAACCTAGTTGATAAATATTTTATGCCTGATTTGATATTATTGGTTACCTGCTAATTGACTACAATATTCAGAATGAGAATAGTTAACAATGACAGATAGAATCGAATGTTAGAGAAAGTATATCACAGACAACTTACACCCATTCTTCCATCTCATAACTTTGATATTTTGTGTTTATGCTTTTCAGCACAAATGAACAAGGATGTTACTAAGTCTTATGTTTATTATTGTTTTATTATTATTTATTATTGTTTTAGCACGGAGGTGTCACACTCGATTTCATTGAGGGCAGCATCAGGGTTGTGTTTGACCTCAGGGGGCCAGGGTGTGTGGCCGGGGGGGCGTGGCTAGCTCGACGTCAGTTGTTTCGGGGCACCTGTGGTGGCCCCGAGTGGGGCTAGGGGATCCTCCTGCAGCCCTCTGCCAGCAAAAACAGAGCTCGGGAGGGCCACGTGCGGCCCTCCTGAGCTCCATTTTTGCTGGCAGAGGCACCACGGGCCGGTCCTGCACTGTTTCCAGGGTGGCCCCACAGGCCAGATCTAAGCACCCTGGATCCGGCCTGCGGGCCTGGAGTTTGACACCCCTGTTTTAGCATTTACAAAATTAGGCTAGAATCATTTCAAACGGAGATCAAGCAATGAAGCAGAACTATGATCAGCATTAACAGTAGGAAGCTTCCTTAGCACAATGTTCTACAGATGTTTTGGGGCCAACTTCCAAAATTCCTAACAACAGTCAAAGGAGGCTAGAATTCTAGGAATTATAATCATATTTATCATACACATGGAGCATATTATACTGGGAAAGATTGATAGGTAGCATATGAAAAAATCATAAGAACATCTGCTAAACTGATTAAAAAAAACAGATTTTTCTTAAACGATATATTGACCACGCTCCAAAGAATTATGCTTAACCACCATCAATAACTACCAGCATGTAACAAGTCTGTACATGCTCAGAATTAATCAAAGGATTACTCTTTTATTTCAGTAATGAAATATAAAATAATAAAAACTCAATGTTTTAAAATAAAGGAGACTCCCCACCGCTTGTTCCTGTGGAATATCAGAACCATGATTTTAAAGTTATCAAGAAATGGTGTTGAAGTGACAAGTGAGGACCACATCAAGAATAAAGTTATTAAAAGCTTCTTAAAGTGCCTGGGAATTAGGATATGTGTCAGATAAAGAGTAGAAGTTGAGTGATGAGGACTGCTGTCAAGGAAGCATTATATGTGAAATGGAGAACTGGTTTACAGATACAGGAGTCTACGGAAAAAATATTGCTTCTAAGTATAATTGTCAAGAATTAATTAACATGCACATATTGACACAAATCAAAACATACATTAGTATGAGTAATTTAATTCTTTAAAGGTTTATTATGTTATTTCTGATGTGTTTCTTGTGGAAATAAGGTAATTTTTCCTTTGTCAAGCTTGATGGAGTTTATGGACACATGAAGCAACAGTTGGAAGAGATGTTTCCATTGCCATCTTCCATTGCCATGGTAGTCACTCTAATCTACAGTCCTGATACTCTCTTGAGACTTCCAATCTAGGTGTTACTGTTGGATATCCTGGAAGATACCATGAAAATGAGGAGTTCTGGTCTACTACTCCTTGGACAGTGCAACTAATCTGGTTGATTTCATACTGGGCACTGTACTTCTTCTTCTGTCCTGTGTACCTACTCAACTGAGTATCTGATTCCTAGCTGATCTAGAAAACTCTTGGGTTAACTCTTAATTAGCAATAGATGGAGAATCATCTGAGAAAACAGGAGGGGTCAACCTATTCTCCAGAGCTCTGGTAGGTAGAACAAGAAGCAAGGGATGGAAACCGATCAAGGAGAGAACCAAGAGGAATTAAGAAGAAATTTCTTGACAGGTAGAACAATTAATTAGTAGAACGACTTGCCTCCAGAAGTTGTGAATGCTCCAACGCTGGAGGTTTTTAAGAAGAGATTGGACAATCATTTGTCTGAAATGTTACAGGGTTTCCTGCTTGAGCAAGGGGTTGGACTGGAAGATCTCCAAAGTCCCTTCCAACTCTGTTATTCTATTATCTACGGATGAAGGTTTAACTGGGAAGTAAAAACTCAGAGCCAGAGAAGATATTTGCAAGCTTGTTTCCATAATGCTGCAAAAAAAGATTTGTATGGCGATATCTATGCTAGAGCTGACTAAGGGTTCCCCCCTCACCTTTTTATTCCCATATTCAGATATGCACATTTAAATCCTAATCAGGAGAAAAAGTCATAGCAATAGCACTTAGACTTATATACCGCTTTACAGTGCTTTACAGCACTCTCTAAGCGGTTCACAGAGTTAGCATATTGCCCCCAACAATCTGGGTCCTCATTTTACCCACCTCGGAAGGATGGAAGGCTGAGTCCACCTTGAGCCGGTGAGATTTGAACCGCTGAACTGCTGAACAGTCAGCTGAAGTAGCCTGCAGTACTGCACTCTAACCACTGCGCCACCTCGGCTCTATCATGGCAGACCCTTGCAACTCTTACTTCCTGGTCTGTAAAGCCTTCTCTAGGATAAGGTAGAAAATACGTATTTCTCCATTCCCAGACCAAATTTCTTGTAGGCGACTGCCATTTTCGCATTCAATAGACTACTACAGCCCTCAACTTATGACCACAATTGCGCCCAAAATTTCTGTTGCTAAGTGAGACATTTGTTAAGTGAATTTTGCCCCATTTTACAACCTATTTAGTCACAGCTGTTCAGTGAATCACTGCAGTTGTTAAATTAGCAACTTAAGGGAATTTGGCTTCTCCATTTACTGTGCTTGTCAGAAGGTCACAGATGGTGATCACATGACCCTGGGACACTGCAACCATCATAAATATGAGTCAGTTGCCAAGCGTCTGAATTTTGATCACATGAACATGGGGATGCTGTAGTGGTTGTAAGTGTGAAAAATGGTCATAGGTTTTTGCTGTCGTAACTTCAAACAGTCAGTAAATGAACTTTTGTAAGTCAAGGACTAGCTGTAATAAGCTTCAATTTTGTAGGATCATTATGAAGCAATGCCCCCAGGTTGCCTGAATTGGGAGAACGGCTGAGAGTGGACAACATCCTTATGTTTATATTTCTGTATCACCAGCTGCTGATCCCTGCTCCTGTTACCTTGCATTTTCCTATCATTGTGATAGCACAATTCCTCTACATAAAGGCAGTTGACCACCCAAAGCAAAACAAACTATTCATTCAGAAAACTTTGTCTCCCTCAAAAGCAAAATCACTGTGGGAAACACTTTTCTATGGATCATGTTCTAGATTTTGAAACAGTAGTGTAACATTTGGGACAGGTGGCTGTTTCAGGAAATGCTTGTTTCTGGGGGGAAAGCAGCATTCTTTGATATGATGATGGAATTTCTCTGGAGCTTGAAGCCAAAATATCAAGCAACAAAATGGAGTTGTGTTTTTCTTCAATTTCGTGCGAATGATCTCCTGACAAGAAATTGAAGAGAAAAAAAACTTTGTTCCATTGGGAACTGGCAGAAACTAAGCAACACAGGACTTTAACAGCTGATTTTATGTTTACTTAACTTGCTATTTTAAGATAGTTGGAATACAAAGATCATACTGTACAATGTTATTCCATATCTTAAGGCAGTACCATTTCAATGTATATTTTTAAATGTTTAAAAGTTATGTTTATGTTTAAAATGTCAGTATTTTTTTTACTTCAAGTTTTTTATTTTTTATTTTTTACAAACATCAATGCGTGAAAAGTGTGGCACCTGAGTGTCATACATTTTGATACAAATAAAATAGTATTAATCATATTTGTTTCATTTAACAAGCTTATATAATTCTAGTAATAATATACGTATTTTTATTAAATTACAATCTTTCATTAGTTATTCAATATTTTAGCAAACTTATATAATTCTAATAATAATACTAACATTTATGTTAAATTAAAATCTTCCATTATTTGCTTGTTCAACTTATAATCCTTCATTATTTAGTTATTCAATATTTCAAATATGTTATTTTTATGTCAATCACCATATTCTGCATGTCATACATTTTAATACAAATAAAATATTTTTTAATCATATTTGTTACATTTAGCAAACATACACAAATTCATCTTGAATTATAATCTTTCACTATTTATTTAATCAATAGTTCAATATATTATTTTTATGCCAGTCACCATATTATTTAAGTATACTTAGTATACTTAATTCAAATTCTAATTTCTCCTCTTATTATTACTTCTCCTTATTATATAAGAATGTGTATTCTATTAATCCCCCTCTCTCTAGTTTCCATCCCTATTCTAACTTTGATTATACCACTACTATATTTAAACATATTCCCTTTCTAACCATCATCTCATATCCACTTTAAAGCTTTAATTGTTTGTTTCTTAGCTTGCCTCCCGTATTCCTCTCTTGGATCTTTATTTCTGTCTGCTTCCACATCTTGGCTACTCATTTTAAACATTTCTCCCTTCTCTGCCCTTCTCCGTTGTCTAGTTCCCAAAATATCTATTCTTGCCCCTATCTCTCTCCCATAAGAATCTTCCTGGTTCTCCGGTTCCTTTTTTAATTCCCTTGGAATACTCTCCCCTTGGCTTATGTCATCAATCATTATTTTTGTTATTATCTCATCCTTATCATCTTGTTTCATTTGTTTTGTCTGTTCCATTTTTTCATCTACTCTTTCAGTTGTCTCCTCCTCTTCCTGGGCGTCTTGATCACTCATTGTCTTTTGTGTTATATTTCCCGGCATTCCATCCATGCTCTCTATTCGATTCATAATTTCCTTAAAATGTCTTATCAGTTTCTCCCTTGTACTTTGAATTGCCGACGCCATCTCTTCCCAAATTCCACTCCTTTCTCCTTGATGAATTCAAAAAATTCAATATTCTTAGTTCTTTGTATCCCAAAGTTGATCAACCTGTTCCTCTGGATAGTCCCATAAGTTTTCCAGAACCTCCTTAAGCCCCTCTATAAATTCAGTCTTGTATTGTAATCTTCAGGGGTCATTTTAATGATAATGTCTTTCTTGTTATCACATTTAAATCTCCAATAATCAAATATTTCCAAGATTTTGGGAGTATGTTATTCTTCCTTTTGTCAGCAGGTGGCACTCTTAGATTAAATTTCAATATTAACCAGTTTTTCCATTTCCCACAATGTAAAAATAACGTTGCTTTTAAAGTAGATAATTCCAGCATTTCAAAATGCCTATCCGAAGCAGTGCCTATCCAATTTGAAAGTCCAATTTTCTGTATTTTAATGATTTTTCTGCCTTTTCCCTTTAATTCTTTTCCTTCAATTTCAATCTTAAAGTTTTCTCAAAGTGCTAGATCGCTGCTACTTTTAAAAATAGTTGTGAGCCTCTTTTCCTGAATATACTTTTGGGGTTAAAATTTGAATAAAAAGAATTCTTCTCACCCAGTTCACACACTGTTCACCAAAATCTGCTCCTACATTGTGCTTAGATGGTCATCAGCTGTCCCAGCTTCGTGGCAGCCATCTTAGACTGTCTCTTCTCCTCGTCGTGGCATAGAGTGAAAAAAGCCCTGGGGTTCAGCAGGAGAGTTGCGATCTCTCCTGCGACCTCTCAGAGCGCCCCTCCTTAGCTTCGCCGCCCCTACAAGGCAGCTTTGGCTCCTTTCGGAGCCCACAAACAGGGAGAAGCCAGCACAGGAACGGAGAGCTCCGTTCTCTGTGACTGGTAACCCTGCGAAGCTCCACCCCTCTCCTCTAAAATGTCAGTATTTTATTGTTCCATCTCCTTTATGGTCTCATAATTTCTACGTGGTTATTAAGTTGTTACGGGATATGAGGCACTACGAGAGTTAAATACACTGAGCTCTTCAGCTGGAGAGCTGACAGTTTAGGTTCGAGACCCGAGCTCTACACAATAGGGTGAGCTCCCGTTCCTTGCTCCAGCTCCTGCCCATCTAGTAGTTTGAAAGCATGCAAGTAGATAAATAGGTACTACTTTGGTGTGAAGGTAACAGCGTTCCATGTGCCGTGGCATATAGTAATGCTAGTCACATGACCATGGAAATGTCTTTGGACAACTGGCTCCTTCGGCTAAGAAATGGAGATGAGCACTGCCCTCTAGAGTCGGACACAGCTGAACAAAGGAAACCTTTACCTTTATTAAGCTGTTTGTATAACTGATTGGTTATACTTTTAAGTCTGAGTTTTCCCCTCACACTAGGGTTTCCCAAACTGTGAAGTGTACCTTCCTTGGAAAAGTACAGACAGAATCCAGGGGAGATGCGAAAAAACCTTTTAGTTGTACATTGTCATAATACTGTAAATCCACCTTTTCCAAAGTTTCATTGTATTGTTTTTTATTCATTTGTGTTCATTTTGGTGTTTGGATTTTTAGGGGAGTTGTAACTGCAAAAGGTTTAACAACCCCTGCCTTAACATGTTCATTTTCATGTAGAGGAGAGTGAACACGAGATGGGTCTTCAGATGTTGTCAGGTTACCTTCCTCATTGTCCTGGCCTCCCTCACAATCACACCTGGATGAGACAACCTCAATCCAATAATGTTGATTCCCTATTCCAGCATAATTTTATAGATGAGAATGCGTAAAAACTGACAAGTATGATAGAGTACTTGATTAGCACGGGGGCGGGGGAACCAATTTCAGGTCCATCTTTCCAGGGAAAGCTACTTGGTCACACTCTCCCAGTGCCTCCTACCCCACAAGGGATATAATGGAGATTTATTTATTTATATCCTGCCTTTATTATTTTTATAAGTAACTCAGGGTGGTGAATGTTCCTTCCTTCTCCTATTTTCTCCACAACAACTGTGTGAGGTGGCTTGGGTTGAGAGAGAGTGATTGGCCCATAGCCACCAGCTGGCTTTCATGCCTAACATGGGACTAGAACTCACATTCCTGGTTTCTTTTTTTCATAAATTTAGTTTATTTATGTATTAACAGGGGTGAAATGCTCCCAGTTCGGGCGTGCCTGCTGGTGGTCGGAGAGCCAGTAGTGATGGCAGCACGAGGCTTCACCCACCCGCCTGGACACCGCCATTTGGGGTTTTTTACCCTCTGTGCATGCGCAGAATGCTTTGCGCATGCGCAGAGGGTAAAAAACCCCAAATTGCGGCATCCGGGCAGGTGGCCGAAGCCTCGCGCTGCCGTCGCTACCAACTCTCCGACTACCGGCAGGTACGCCCGAACCGAGAACATTTCACCCCTGTGTATTAATACTATAAGATACAAAAATACAAAAGAAAATAATAGAAAAGATAGGGGAGGGAAAAGGGAAGGGGAAAAAGAAGGAAAAGGCATTGACTTCTGACTTCCTTTGGTGCAGTAGAATAACAATAATACCAAACCTCAACTTTTTACTTGTACATAATAGTATAAACTAGCCATTTCTATAACAACAGAGTCTCCTGGTTTCTAACCAGGAACCCATTCAAGATTCCCATGCAATCTGCCATGAGCACTTGAGGAAAGATTAATAAATCTAACAAATTCAAAAAAACTCACTCATTTGAAATGCAATAAAGCTTCACTCTTTCTCCTGTGCGCTGCTAAGGATAGTCCAAGCATGGGTTAAACTTCGGTCGGTTGCCAAGGGACTGAGTTAAAAATAGATACAAGTACGCCCTCTCTCTGCTCCACGAGTTAGTTTTCAAACTCAGTCGAGACCTAGAGGGACGTTTCAAAAATTTTTCTTCCTTCAATCCCTTGGAAAACGAAAACGAATTTCTAACCAGCTTGGACTCTCTTGTTTCTTATCTGAGGCTTAGATTGCTGGGGTGATTGCGAGGAGCTTCCTCGTAGCCCTGCGGCCATTCTTGCTGCCAGCATGTGCGCTGGTTGGTCTGGTCTGCCGGCAAGAACCGCCACCGCTCATCAGCTGAGGCAGCCGGAGTCTCTGCTCCACGTGGGCTATACTCCTCACAGCGGAGCAGCGCGAGCTTACTTGATTTGGAACGAGCGATTTTGGAGCGGAGCTCTCCACGCAGGAGACTGTGAAGTCGGGCGAGGTAGCTTCGTCATTAAGTCGTTTCGTTGCCTCGTATTGTGCCGGTGGCCATTTTGGAGCTGTTTTGACAGCTGGTGGCCATTTTGGATTACCTCATCCTTTGCCGGCAACCACTTGGAGCCTTGTTGCTTCCCGGTGGCCATTTTGAAAGCTGTTACAGTGCCGGTGGCCATTTTAAAGCCGCATCGTGACCGTTGCTGTCGGAGAGGCTTTTCTGACTTGCTCGCAGCGCTGTTGACCAATTTAGATCTCCGCTTGCCGCCTTTGCAACCAGGTCCGTGGTGAGTGCTAGTCCCCGGGGCTCCGCTGGGCAGCACTACCACTGACTGTCTCCTGCACTCAGTGTCTAGGAGTCCCTGCCTAAGGGCATTACTCCTTTCCTCCTTTAACTCTGACCTTCCTAAGCTTGCCTGTACAGGTCAGTTGTTGTTCTGACCCGGCTTCCTGATAAACTCACACAGCACAAATAGCATCTCACAAACCTCTTTATTAATGATAACATCTGCTAATTGTCTTCATTAACAGTCGTTCTGAGTTCAAATAAAGTAAAACAAGTCTTTTCTTTGTAACGTCTGCTAATTATGCTCATTAGCAGACGATGTGAGTCCAACAAGGCTGATGAAAAGTCTTTCAGGGAACAGCAGATAACACCCACGAACCTTGATATTCGTTGGCAAACTGCCCAGGAACAATGTGCAGGAAAACTGACGAGGTCACACAGGAACCAAACAGAGGCTTGAGTTGCAAAGACCAGATCTAGAAATGAACGAAGTTGCTTCCTGCAACTTCCTCATTCATGTTCATCACTTAAATAGGCTATGGGAGTGGCCAATTATCCCCAAGCCTTACTCCCGAGTAGTCCTTCTTCTCTGGAACCATTCCTGCCTTTTGGCAGCTCTGCGCATGCGCGCATTGAGAACAGGCTCCTCCTGTTCTTCTTCACTCCTGTCATCCTGTGGAGGTTCTGGAGGCCCTGGCTGAATCCCTGCCTCTGGCACCGAGCCTTCTTCAGACTCCAAGCTTGGCCCAGGTTCCTCCTCAGCCTCCTCGCTGTCCGACTCTGCTGCCAGCTGCACAGGCCGCTGACGAACCACAACACCAGCCTCCTTGCTGTTTGGCTCCGCTGCCAGCTGCACAGGCTTCTGGCGGACCACAACAAATCTATCTTGCAGGCTACTGGGACGAATATGCCAGGCAAGCCTGACAAAAGTGGGTCTTGCAGAGGCCTCCACCTCAACGGGACCCAAAAAGGCCACCTCTAAAAGCCATGTGTCAGGAAAAGGGGACTCTAAACATTCTAAGACCCCAAAAGCCTCGTCTAAACAGACTTCGCAAGCGTCTCTTAAAGACGCAGAAAGGCGGCTTCGGGCCTTAGAGAAAAAATTCGCTAAGGCCCAAAAGCAGGCCGAGGGAGCCCAGGGTTGGTCGCCTGACCATCCTTCTCCAACCCAGGTCAGTGAACTGGGGGAGACAACCTTGCCTGAGGGACCAGCACCAGGGCCAAGACTTACCTTCCCTACCGGTTCGGAAGCGCTCGCTCCGCACACGCATGCGCTTTTTCGCCCGTGCTCCGCTCACGCATGGGCTTTTTTACCCTCTGCGCATGCACAGAACACTTTGCGCATGCGCAGAGGGTAAAAAAAAACAAAATGGTGGCGGGTGGGCGGGGCCTCGCGCTGCCGTCACTACCGGTTCTCTGAACCACCGGCAGGTGGCGCTACCGGTACGCCCGGGCCGGGCCGAACTGGGAGCATTTCACCCCTGCTTTGAGGATAAATAGAGAGTGTGCTTTATACATTAGGGCATCAAATAAATGAAATACAGGTAGTCCTCAACTTACAACAGTTCATTGAGTGACTCTTTGAAGTTACAACACTGAAAAAAATGACATGACTGTTTTTCACACTTCCGACCATTGCAGCATCCCCATGGTCACATGATCAAAATTAGGACGCTTGTCTGTCTTTATGACAGTTGCAGTGTCCCAGGGGTCATGGGTTCCCCTTTTGCAACCTGAGAAGCAAAGTCAATGGGAAGCCAGATTCACTTACCAATCTTGTTACTAACTTAACAACTGCAGGGATTCACTTAACAACTGTGGCAAGAAAGTTTGTAAATGGGGTGAAACCCACTTAACAACTGTCTCACGCAGCAACAGAAATTTCTGGCTCAGTTGTGAGTCGTAAGTTGAGGATTACCTGTAGCACCATGATTCTTTGGAGACCATGAAGCAGGGGTGAAATCCAGCAGGTTCTGGAAAACCGGTAGTGGAAATTTTGAGTAGTTCGGAGAACCGGCAAATACCACCTCTGGCTGGCCCCAGAGTGGGGTGGGAATGGAGATTTTGCAATATCCTTCCCCTGGAGTGGGGAGGGAATGGGGATTTTGCAGTATCCTTCCCCTGGAGTGGGGTGGGAATGGAGATTTTGCAGTATCCTTCCCCTGGAGTGGGGAGGGAATGGGGATTTTGCAATATCCTTCCCCTGGAGTGGGGAGGGAATGGAGATTTTGCAGTATCCTTCCCCCAGGAGTGGGGAGGGAATGGGGATTTTGCAGTATCCTTCCCCTGGAGTGGGGTGGGAATGGAGATTTTGCAGTATCCTTCCCCTGCCACGACCACCAAGCCATACCCACAGAACCGGTAGTAAAAAAAATTGGATTTCACCACTGCCATGAAGTACCAACTTGGCCCATCAACTGCAATACCTGCGCGAATAATGAAATCATTGAAGACATTTGGGGTTGCTTAAATCACATCATCTCTCCTTCTTGGCTTAGTTTGTGTCTTCCACTTTCATACTTGGATATGCAGAGGGTTAAACGGGAACAAGAAGGGACCGTAGAAATATTTCTGTGGTGGCTCTGACCTTGCTTGGGAAACCACAGATGTTTATTTTTATTTTCAAACATCAAAGCATAATAATACCTTAGCCAGTGGTGGGATTCAATTTTTTTTTACTACCGGTTCTGTGGCCGTGGCTTGGTGGGTGTAGCAGGGTAAGGATACTTTAAAATCTCCATTCCCACCCCACTCCAGGGGAAGGATACTGCAAAATCTCCATTTCCTCCTGATCAGCTGGGACTCGGGAGGCAGAAAATAGATGGGGGCAGGGCCAGTCAGAGGTGGTATTTACCGGATCTCCGAACTACTCAAAATTTCCACTACCGGTTCTCCAGAACTGGTCAGAACCTGCTGAAACCCACCTCTGATTCCTTAGCAGTAATAAAAAAGGAAGTAATATTAATATTANCATTCCTCTGTTCGCAACAGAATACCTGATTCCACAAGACTTTAAATTTTGGTCTTAGACAACTTAAAACTACGTCGCCTTAGAACCGATCTTAATGTAGTTCATAAAATTATCTGCCACAATGTCCTCCCTGTCAATGACTACTTCATCTTCATCCACAACAATACACGAGCACACAACAGATACAGACTCAAAGTGAACCGCTCCAAACTCGATGTCAGAAAATACGACTTCAGCAACAGAGTGGTTAATGCCTGGAACTCACTACCTGACTCTGTGGTTTCCTCCCCAAATCCCCAAAACTTTACCCTTAGACTGTCTACTGTTGACCTCACCCCATTCCTAAGAGGCCAGTAAGGGGCGAGCATAAGCGCACCAGCGTGCCTACTGTCCCTGTCCAAACGTTCCCTTTTATTTGTACCCATCTTATGTATATAAATAATGTTATACCTATGTATATTACCAAATACGTACTTGACAAAATAAATAAATAAGTGCTGGCTGTTAGCCATGGCAAATATGGCTGAGATACTGCCAAATATTAAAGGTGACCAACAATCTTAACTGGACATGTTTGTCATATCATCTAGCAGAACACTGTAGATAAGTGCTTAGCATGAAAATATATTTTGTGTATTCATGTGATAATGGCAGTTTGTAATTTATAAGGAGAGATTATATAATATTTTAATATTGGAACTTTCAACATAATTTTATAAAGTGATGAATGGTTTTGTTTTGAAATTGTCAACATCTAAAAGGTTTGGACTGAAAAAAGGGATTTATCGCTTGTCTCACAGATGAGTTAAAAACTATTTTAATTCAACTTCATGCATTGTTGCTTGCTTGCCAATTCAAACCTTGTTATCTGAGCCAGTAGCACTTTCAGAGCCAATCATTCAGAAAACAACACTTCTGTTTATGAGTGAACTTTATTTTTGGATGGTAATAGAACTTTGACTTATTTGATATTTGCCAATATGTATCTTTAGGGAGATCTTAGAAAATATAACTTTGGGGCAAATGGAGTAAGACAGTGGCATATTTCTCTTTTATTTAATTTTTCAAAAATAATATTTTTAAGCTAGGAAATTATTCATCTGAGTGTGATACATATCAGTTCTCGTGGCTATTCTTTTATCATTTCCTGTGTCAAGAGGTACATGACATCTACTGAAAAACACCTATGAGAAAGTTTTCAGGAAGCCTTTTGATACTGTCATTCAGTTTATATTAACCCTGAAGAATGAGGTAGAAAGCAGATAACAAGGTGTGGACTTGCACTTTGAGCAGACTTTTATTTATTTTTATTTATTTTATTAGTTTGTCAAACATGTACAAGATAGCAGGTATGAATATAAACATGGACATGAATGAAGGAAATGAATACAAATAAATGGGGACAGTAGGACAGGGACGGTAGGCACGCTGGTGCGCTTATGCACGCCCCCTTTGCGGACCTCTTAGGAATGGGGTGAGTTCCACGGTAGACAGTTTAAGGTTGAAGCTGTGGGGGTTAGAGGATGTAACAATGGAGTTATGAGAAGGAGTCATCTTGTAACATTAAAACAAATCCAATAGAAGAGAATATATGTAATTAGGGTTGAATGTGGAGGCTTGAGTACTCTCTTGAATCTGAATGTTTGCTTGCAGATGTTTTCATTACCCAACCTTTGGTGCAAATAAGTTAGTTCCTATTTGTATACAGTAACTTGCCCTGCCAATGTTGGTATGCTTTTCTCTTTAGTAGTTTCTTGATTAGGGTATTGTTTTTTTGTCCAATTTTGTCTGGTGTTAATCCCTGCTTATCAGGGTGTTGGCTGGTGGAGAGGATGTGTTCTGGCCTTTTTGTTTTCTTCTTAGCTTTTCAAAATTGTCTGATTTGAATAGTGTGTTAATACAGTTTATCTCTAAGATAATCAGGGATTTTGTTAACCTTCCCTGATGTGCAATTTGTATTCAGGCTTTGATTTGTTTGCCTTTATTGTTTTGAGTTGCCATTTTTTAAAACATTAATACAGGTAGTCCTCAACTTATGAATGCAATTGAGCCCAAAATTTATGTTGTTAAGTGAGACATTTGTTAAGTGAGTTTTGCCCCGTTTTACAACTTTTCTTGCCACATTTGTTAAGTGAATTACTGCAGTTGATAAGTTAGAAACCTGGTTATTAAGTGAATCTGACTTCCCCATTGACTTTGCTTGTCAAAAGGTCGCAAAAAGTGATCACACGACCTTGGGGCACAGCAACGGTCATAAGTATGAACCAGTTGCCAAGCATCTGAACTCTGATCACGTGATCATGGGGATGCTGCAAAGGTTGTAACTGTGAAAAGCGGTCCTAAGTCACTTTTTTCAGTGACGTTGTAAATTTGAATGTCACTAAATGAACTGTTTTAAGGCGAAGACTACCTGCATGTGAATTGTCTAGCATTATGTAGGTGGCATATAAGGGAGGAATGAAATAATGTCAACTCAACCTTGAGAACTTTAAGATATGTGGCTGAGGAATTCTAGAAGTTGAAGTCCACACATCTTAAAGTTGTCAAAGTTGAGAAACACCAAACTAAAAAATGATACACTTCTGCCATTTTTAAATGTTAAAACAAACGTAGGTACTGAAAGAGAACAATAACCTTTCATTTTCTTTTCCTTTGTAGTCATGGACGTCTGCCTTGTAGATCATTTTGTGAAGCTGCAAAGAAAGGATGTGAACCAGTCCTTGCAGTGGTCAATTCTTCTTGGCCAGAGTTCCTCGCCTGTTCCCAGTTCCATAACAACACTAAAAGTAACAATATCACCAAGGTCTGCTTCTCCCCACAAGGGGAAAAATGGAAAGGATGTAAGTTTCTCTCTTTTTTTAAAAAGTGTGCTTTTAGCCAGAGTAAAACTGTGATGTGATATATTTTTATGGAAAATTAAATATTTTTTCTGGGAGTAAAAGTAATGGGAAATGTTTAGCAAGCTAATAGAAAGAAATAGGCAATAGTTCATCAAGCAGTTATTTGCTAAAACAAGAACAGAAACTACTGTTGTGGGGTATTATGAAAAGTGAAGCAAGAGATGCACAAAACCTGGTCTTTTTTTGTTAAATATACAAACTGAAATACGTCTAATTCATAGTCAAAACTAAATGCCAGTCAGATATCATTTATCATATCAGTACTCGAGGTTTGAATCAAGTACTGAAATTCACATGCGGTTAAATCTGGGACATCAAAAGCACTGTTGGCTGGTAGCTCTTGAGATCTGGGACATTTCAGAAGCTAAACAGATCAATATTAAGTAGTACTTGGATGGGGAAAATCCAGGCCTGGAGGAAAGAATGGGAAATTAAAAGACATTTAGGAAAAAAGCAATGGCAAACCTTTTCCACATGATGCCAAACACACCTCATGGAAGTTTTCATGAATTGAGTGTGACTTGAAGGTGGAACTGATTTAGAATAGAATAGAATAGAATAACACAGTTGGAAGGGACCTTGTAGGTCATCTAGTCCACCACCCTCTGCTGAAGCAGGAGACCCTACACCGTTTCTGACAGATGGCAGTCCAATCTCTTCTTGAAAGCTTCCAGTGATGAAGCTCCCACAACTTCCGAAGGAAACTTCTGTTCCATTGGATGATTGTTCCCACTGTAAGAAAATTCCTCCTTATTTCTAGGTTAAATCTCTCCTTGTTCAGTTTCCATCCATTATTCCTTGTCTGGCCTTCAGGGGCTTTGGAAAATAGGTTGACCCCCCTCCTCTTTGTGACAGCCCCTCAAATATTGGAACACTGCTATCATGTCTCCCCTAGTCCTTCTCTTCACTAGACTAGCCATGCCCAGTTCCTGTAACCTTCATATGTTTTAGCCTCCAGGCCCCTAATCATCTTGGTTGCTCTTCTCTGCACTCTTTCCAGATTCTCAACATCTCAACATCATCAACATTTAATAGACTGGTTCCATGCGTCATTTAAAGTAGCGTTTCTCAACGTTGGGCACTTGAAGATGTGTGGACTTTAACTCCCAGAAATCTACAGCCAGCATAACTGGCCGTGGAATTCTGGGAGTTGCAGTCCACACATCTTCAAGCAGCCAAGGTTGAGAAACACTGATCTAAAACATAAAACACTATTTACAGAATGGCTGGGCTCATCCATTGTATAACTCAAACCAATCACAATACTGTTATCACTTGATTCTCCTATTGTGCCAAGTCATAATATGTTTCATATTAGGTTAGCACAGTGCCATTATGGTTATTATGACTGAGTCACGGTAAATTGTAATTTATTCAATAAACCACAGATAAGCAAAACTATAGTTTAGTATGATGGATATATATTGCATGAACTTAACCAAAACGTAACATAGAGGGACACAAAATCCTGCCACCCGTAAGAGATTCCTTTTGTATTATATATGAACTGGATTTTAAAGGAGGGTAAATATGTAAATATTTTGTGGTTCAGTCAATGCGTTTTTGCTAAAGTAGCCTCAATAAAATAAATGGAACGATAAAAAAATCACTAGGATAAATCTTTTGTGTCTAAGAGAAACTATGTTTCGTTGTATTAATATCTCTGTCCTTGCGTGACACTGAAGCTATTTTAAAAGTCCAAAGCCTCATTTGAAAAATTTGAGAGCTTGTGTTCTGTATCTTCAGATGATAAAATCTCTTTTTCACAGATGCATTGTTTTTAGAGATGATGCTCTTAGAGCAGTGATGGCGAACCTATGGCACGCGTGTCACAAGTGGCACGCGGAGCCATATCTGAGGGCACGCGAGACGTTGCCCTATGTCAGCTCCAGCGTGCATGTGCGCGCTGGCCAGCTGATTTTTGGCCTTCCCGAGGGCGGGGGGGAGGTCGTTTTTGCCTTCCCCAGGCTTCAGGAAAGCCTCCGGAGCCTGTGGGTCCATTTTTTGCCATCCACATGCTCTGGAGGCTTTCCTGAAGCCTGGGGAGGGCGAAAAACAACCCAACAGCCCAAGCGGACTTGTATTTGTATTTGTATTTATTTGTTTGTCAAACATGTACAAGATAGCAGGTATAGGTATAAACATAAACATAATCAAAGTGAATACAGATAGATGAGGACAATAGGACAGTAGGACAGTA
>QLTV01000983.1:242549-253382 GCA_003457575.1 Thermophis baileyi
CAATAGTCTGTTTATTAAATCTTGCCATTTTATATTAAGTTTATGATACTGTACGAAGGCCAAGACAATCAACCAATTTGGAAGAATGGAAGAACACCACCAAGAATGAATGTTGTATTCTAGGTAGTGAAGAAACTGCTGCCTTCTAGATCATTAGGAAAAAAATCTCAAAACAGATTGAAAAGAGCCTCCAAGTCTTGCTCATATTTATCGTACTTATTCTTCCATAAGCAAAGAGACCAGATTCACTGTTAATATAGAATAAGATACAGTAATTTTTATCAGTGACTGATATATAACACAAAAACCCAACCTTCCTGTTATGTTCTAACTGTTTCAACTGTGTTGCATGGTTACAACCACGTCCAGCGTTTGAGCGGGAAAATGCTCAAACGCCATTGGCTGGTCTGTCTGACAGCTCCCTATAAAAGGGCAAGCTGTCAGACTGCTTTCTGCTGGTTGCTGATACAAGAGCTGAAATAAAGAGCTGTTTGGGAAGTCTGTCTCCTGTCATCTCTACCCACTATCTAACAGATTTGCTTCTGTAACAGGGGGCTGATTCCCTCACAGCTAAAACGTGGTGGCCCATCTTGCAAACTTGTGGCAGGTCCTGTCTCCTCTGCAGATACTGGAGAACATTCTGTCCCTGGAGTTGCAAGGTCAGAACGTACCGAGCTCTCCTCCAAATTGAGTCAGACAGGCCCATAATCAGGGAGATTTCATTTTAATGTTGCTTGTGACTCATCAGGAATAAGCGTGATCCCCAGACATCGCTGTGTACATGATCTCAGTAAAATGTATTATTTTCCCCAGCTACAGTATATTGCACTAGGTTTTCCATAATCCACAGCACAACATCTATAGAGAAGATCTGGAATATAGGCCACAAGATTGTGGAAAGTCAGTATTTTTCCATATCATCAGATTGATTAAGATATTCCATACCATCCTAGCTGTGCAGGGGTGGGTTCTGCGTTTCTTCGCTGCCGGTTCGCTCAGTGACGTGCCGCGCGGGCGCGTGCTTTGCGCATGCGCAGTGCTTTAAAAAAGAACCGGTTCGGGGGCGTGGCAGGTCTGGGTCGCTGCCGGTTCTAGCAACCCAGGCCGCCAAGTTACTACCGGTTCTATAGAACCGGTCCAAACCGGGAGGAACCTACCTCTGTAGCTGTGACATGCATTAGGTGGGAGGGGGGGAAGATTAAAAAAAAGGCAAGATGGCAATTGTGGGAGTGTAACTAAAGCTATGCTTGTTTTTATGTGTGACATCATTGCACATACCAAAGGGATTTCGACCTTGTTGTTGTGACCCTGTTAGATCCAGTTTGGTCTAGTAGTGGTTAAGGCACTGGGCTAGAAAGCAAGAAAGTTGTGAGTTCAAGCCCCCGTCTTGGCCATGAAAGACAGTTGCGTGACTTCGGGCCAGTCACTTTCTCTCAGCCCAACCCATTCACAGGGTTGTTGTGTGGGAAACAGGAGGAGGAAAGGGGATAGGATATGTTCACCCCTTGAGTTGTTTGTAAAAATAATAAAGCTGGGATAAAATTAATAAACGCACTCTTGCTGATGCTTCCATGACTTGCAAATTGTCTACATCTTAACAAAAGGGAGGGCATTTTTGGGGCTTCTGCATAATGAACTGTGTTGGGTAAGTCAGTATTTCACAAGCTTGGCAACATTAAGATGTATGGACCTCAACTCCCTGAATTCACCAGCTACCCATTGTTGAGAAACAGTGGGATAAAGAATGCAAAAGAGATGAATTATGAAAATGGATGGAGTTGGATTTACACAACAATAGAATAAAAGCCATTATACCCTCCCATATAAGCTGTGAAATTTAGGAACGCTGGTGGAGAGGAGCTTCATATGGTTGTACTGGGACTTGATCACTTATCTCCCACTCCTGTCATATTAGTGGAACATAAGATAGTTGTGGTGGGACCAACAGGGTAGGTGAAAAATTCAACGGGTGAATTCAACTGGCTAGAAATGGGTTTTGGAAAGCTTTACTCCATTTCTGGGGATATTGGCTTGATTGGATGGATGCAGGTCATATGAGCTTTTGATGTAGGTCCAGATTCAATTGGCAAACTTGGCCAGCATTTTAGTTGACTTCTTAACTGTTCTTAGCCAACTGGTTGGAGTGCACAGGGGGAATGTAGCATGAATTGATCATGTGCCACACGGTCCTCCATTGTGGGGAGATCAATCTTTGCACCTCACTTCAGTGGCCTTCTTGGCCAGAGTCCCCATATCAACAATGGCTGCGGCTGTCATGTTGTCACACTGTGCAAAACGAGATTCCCCCAGATCCATGGGATTGGAGGTTTCCATTACAGCCATGAATGTCCCAAGGAAATATAAACGAAACTATATTCAGGACCTCACAGCATAAGAGAAGGAATCCTAAATCCTTGTTGTTGGATGAGAAGGACCCGTCTCCATTTACGTGAGGCCTGGGGAGATTCAGCTAAGAGACAGTTTCAATGAACAATTCTTAAGGAGCAAAAAAATGGGATGGGTGATAACAGCATTAACATACTGGTTTCAAAGAAAGAGTTCCCGTTACTGTTTTTCAAAAATAAATCTCTGTCATGTTTTCCAAGGGGAAAAAAAACCCAACCTCTTTACAGCCACAAAAATATGTCTTTATTGTACTAATGAACTGGAGCAAGCTTTGAAAACACTGGAATTTTGGCTCAAAGAGAGACTTAGCGGTTCCTGGAGAAATTTTGCTAGAAGACTTTGTTCTGAGAGGCAGCCCCGAGCTGTTTATTGTTGATATGGGTGTGTGCCACAATGCTTTGATTCTATGGGGGGGGGGGAAAACCCCACTAATTCACATAGGGTTTAAGCAGAAGAGTTTAGTAATCCTGGGAGCATAGACATCTATGGGACTTAGAGGCAGAGGGAGGAAAAGCACAGCGTCCCTGGAGGATTTATGTGCATAATGAGTGATCAATGCCTGGAATTCACTACCTGACTCTGTGGTTTCTTCCCCAAACCCAAAAAACTTTAACCTTAGACTGTCTACTGTCGACCTCACCCCATTCCTAAGAGGTCTGTAAGGGGCGTGCATAAGCGCACCAGCGTGCCTACCGTCCCTGTCCTACTGTCCTATTGTCTTCATCTATCTGTATTCACTTTGATTATGTTTATGATTATACCTATACCTGCTATCTTGTACATGTTTGACAAATAAATAAATAAATAAATAAATAAATATTTCTTGGATGTGGGCTTTGTTTCTTGGTTTTACAATAAAAATTCATTATAGGTGTTTTAGGAAGAGGGGTTTTTTTGTGTATGCCTTTGTTAGGGTCCCGGCGACTATATGTACTCTAAATAGTCCTCAACTTACAATTGGCTGCTTAGCAATGGTTCAAAGTTATGTCAGACCTTCCTGGTTCTGACAGCTGTCCTCTCCTCCGTCACATGACTGCATGTCAGGCCGAGGGCAACTGGCCTGCATTTATCGACGTTTGCAGCATCCCGTGGTCACGTGACTCTGTTTTACAAAAGTTTTGCTGAAAACTGGCGTTTTCTTTCGGTTTTCAGCGAAATTGGTCCATAGCAAACCTTCGGCGTGCTTACTAACTATAGAGTTTGTCTAATGAACGTGGCAGTCGCTTCACAACTTAATGACCGCTGCAAAAAATAATAATCATAAAACGGGATTGGTCAAGTGGGCAACTCATTTTGTGACTGTCATTATTTATGACCGTGATGGGCAAGCTCCATTATAGTCCACTTGTAACCCTTGTGGTTTTCTTGGCAAGGTTTTTCAGAGGTGGATTGCCATTGCCTCTTTCTAAGTCTGAGATTAAGACTGGCTCAAAGTCACTCAGCTGGTTTTGTCCTAAGGCAAGACTGCAATTATTACTCATTTTTATTTAAAAAAAAATTTTTTTGGAACAGTTTCTGTTTTAAACCAAATTCTAATTGTCTTAACTTGCTTTGCTGTATGATATGTCATATTATAAGGGAGCCGTTCTTGCTTGAATTTAGTTCGACTTTTATGGTCGTTATATTTATTTCCATTTCTTCATATATATCTTAATAAGTTGTGATGCTTTTCATTTGTACTCTCTAGAATCATGGCGAATAAAAATCATTTATGGCTTCAGTTCAAATTTTACTTTCAGAATTTTCCGGATGTTCTGGTGTATTTCTTTCCAATATTTTGGAGTTTATTTTGCACGACCACCACAAATGGTAAAATGTTCCTTTTTGTTACGGCATTTCCAACATTTATTGCCCTATGAATCTTGTCCACAATTCAGTTCCTGGATGGCCAGTAGATGCCTTCAGTATCCTATAAGCAAGGCAAACACAGAGTAGTAGAGCTCTTTAGAAATTAGTATTGTGAGTCACAGCATAATGTTACCACCACAATGTATTATTTGTATGAGCAGGTTTCAATTATAAAAATTCAGAAGATTTATTTCAAAATTAAATGTGATAGGCAGGGGAAAAAAAGCAGCCTCTGGAATCAGACTGAACCACAGACAGGAGTCTGATGAGAAACACTTGTATGTTCTCTTCAGTAGAGTAAATAGCATCTCGCCTTCATTGTAACATTAATCTAATTTGGTTTCCTGTTCATGGTTTTCTTGAAACAACATCAAAACAGGATTGTGCATGCTGCTTCCAGACAAATCTTTGTAGTTTGCAGAAGTGATATACGTGGCTCATTACCAAAGCTTACCACAGTCTCTAGATTATATAATCCTTCAATCAGTCCATTTCCTTTTCTTGTTTCTGTTTGGTTTCTCACCGAATGGAAATAATTTGTTTTAAGGCAGAAAGGATTGGCCCAGATGAGGAGATCTGTGAAGATAGAATATTCCAATTGAGGTGAGCAGCTTTGATTTCAGAAATCCGCAGTGGAGAAGAAAGGATTAATCCTATCACAAATATTGCACAAAGATAATTTGTGTCAGTTCTAGCAAGCTAGACTGGAAGCTGATAAATAGACACTCAAGAAGATAAGTAGGTTTATGATAGAAAAAATGAATGGTGCTGTTAAACAACAACAACCAGCAGCAACTACTGTGCATCAAACACAATTCCTATTTCTATTGAATTCAAGGTTCAAATTCTTGTCTTCTGTGTTCTTTCCAGTCAATGTAATGAGCTGGAAGCTACTGTATTTTAGATACGGGAAACAGTTTATAGATTAAATTATCTATGCTGCCCAACTTCAAACAACTTTGGGTGGCTTCACAACAGTTGAACAGCAACAAGAATTACAGAACAATTGAACAATATCCATAAAACAACAATCATTCAAGATACAGAACCATCCTTCCATGTCCCTCTACAAGTTTGAGGGGCTTGTCTAACTATCCTGACCAGATCCTGGACAATGAGCCAGGTTTAAAAAAAAAAAAAAACCCTTTGAAAGCAGGAAAGGTGGGAAGCTGTTTTGAAGGACAGATAAAATGTCAGAGAAGATCTGCTTTCTGGTCCCACTAAATTGCTTGATTGGTGGGCCCTAAAGCAAGCCAATTTTATTAGGAGGGGCAGATGCTATGGGAGACAGCTAGTCCCTTATATGGGGAATTTTGGGAAATGGATTGCTGTGGTGTCAGGCGGTCTATATGACAATATGCTCTTTCCATTCATCATTCATATATTTTTAATATACTGTCTAGTTTGGCTCTAAGGTTCCTACTGGTGAAAGTTTAAGTGTTCATGTAGATCAGAGCATCATTAAAGGTCAACACCAACATTTTGTTCAAGAATGGTGAAAATTATTGTAGTAGACATCATTAATTGGTCCTAGTTTAGTAGCAGTCATTTAGGTTAGTGAAGATTTTGAGCACTTTTCAAAGGCAGACTATTGTGGGGGGTTGGGGGGGAGGGGTGTCTTCAATTCAGTGTTGACTTCTGGCGACTGCTTGGACTAGACCACAGGTGTCAAACTTGCGGCGTCACGTGACGTTTCGTGACGTTTCCCCCATTTGTGGAGCTGAGGTGGGCGTGGCCTGTGTGTGACGCATCCAGCCAGCAGGCCGCCATTTTGACACCCCTGGACTAGACCATTGTCTATTATATTAGTGTAATCCCAATGTCAAGTGCTGGGAAATCAGGAGATTCAGGGTGTTCAAATGAGTATAAAGATTTATTGCAAGCTTAAATTCTACAAGAATCTGACAAACTAACGGGAAATGAGTGGGAGATAAGAATGGCATTCGGGGTGGGCTGGACTTAGATCTCTTGTAGGCATGCAGGGACTCGGGACTTATGACATGTTTTACCCCTCCCTTAGGCTCAGCCTGGTCATCTCCTACACCCAACTGAAAAAATACCATAACTAAATGCCAATTATTTATCCATCATCCTTATCTGGATGAAGTGGCATTAGTATATTGGCTGAAACTGATATAAAATAGTCCTGACCATCAGGATTAGTTTTTATTTTTTGGGAGCAGTGTTAGATCCAAAAGCTCTCTGAAACAGCACATCTGAATTTTCTCAAGAAAGCGTAAAGAAGATGATCTTGATGAAAATATATGAATTCTGTTAGCATGCAAGGAGGAGAAAAACTGTAATGAAATGTGAGAAAAGATTGGGGGGAGGGGGAGAGATGCTGCCCGGGGAACGTCACATAAAAGAGGGAGGAGCCCAAAATTGAGTAGCTGGCAGAAAAAGGAACTTACAAAGGATCTGTCCCAACTAATCAGGCGGTAAAAAGAGAGGGTGGGATATTTGTACTTTCAGTCTTAGAAGAATAATCTGTTGTTATAGCCTTAAAATAAAATAGATTTAGCTTATCTTGTCATGTTTCCTGTTCGGTCTGCTTGGAAGACTGACAAATGCATATTTGAGTCCACAAAAAAGAGAAAATATTTGGAAGAAACTCAGACAGGCACCTCCCTAATTCACATGAATATAAGAATGGGGAGGGGGTAAAGCACAGTCAGACTTGCAAGATTCTGTTTTTGTAGTCACTCTGGAAAGTAGTTTTAGCCTTTCTGTGGAGTTGACTCCTGCTCTCATCTACCTGAGGGAGCCTATACAAAACTTATTTTATTTTATTTGTTTATGTCAAACAAATAAAATAAATAAATAAAATAAAATAAAATAAATCAATGTACAATCTAGCATAGATTGTACATTGCCCAGTTGAGCACCTACTCACATTCATTACAAAATAACAGAATAACAGAGTTGGAAGGGACCTTGGAGGTCTTCTAGTCCAACCCCTGCTCAAGCAGGAGACCCTATACAATTTTAGACAAATGGTTGTCCAATCTCTTCTTAAAAGCCTCCGGTGTTGGAGCACCCACAACTTCTAAAGGCAAGTTGTTCCACTGGTTGATTGTTCTTACTGTCAGGAAATTTCTCCTTAGTTCTAGGTTGCCTCTCTCTTTGTTCAGTTTCCATCCATTGCTTCTTGCCTTCTGATGTTTTGGAAAATAGGTTGACCACCTCTTTCTTTTTGTTGCAGCCCCTCAAATACTGGAGTCCTGCTATCATGTCACCCAGGGGTGGGTTCTGGATCCTTTTGCTGCCAGTTCGCTCAGGGTCATGCTGTGCGCGCGGGGAAGTAGCAATAAAAAAATGGCTTCTTCACATGTGCAGAAGCAAAATCCAAGTTGGCGGCGCCCACGGAGACACCGACGGAATATAAGTCTAAATGCTATTGCTATTGCTATAATCTTCCTTATCACGGTAAATAGGATATAATTTTAAATTGGACTTGCTAGCAATTGGAGCTTGAGGTTATCTAATGCCCTTTCAAAGGAATGTTGGGAAGTACTTTTGGTTTTCAATCTAAGAACAGCTATTATTCCTGTTCCTTATTTTTTGTTTTTCAGTACTTTGCGAAGAAGACGAAAGCTTCTTGTGCAGAAGTGGGGTTTGTATCCCAAGGATTCTGCAGTGCAATGGCTTTAATGATTGTGATGACTGGAGCGATGAAATGCATTGCAGTAAGTTACCTAAGTGTTTTAGACAATATATTAATGCGGGGGAAAAGAACATTACAGCTATTAGAGTGAACTTGTACTCATCCACTGTATCTGTATAATAGATAGTCCTTGACTTACGACAGCAACTAACACTGGGATTTTGGTTGTAAGTCATGATGGTCATGACGTTGAGGAGACTACAGGACTGGACACAATTTTATGACTTTTTACAGCAGTCATTAAATGAGTCAAGTGGCCATAAGTCTGAGTTATGTGGTTGCTAAGCGAAACATGCAGTTGTAAGTCTGAGTCTATTTTCAGAAGAGGGCAACCAAAGTAATGAGTAGGATCAAACAGAAATATTCTTTAATTTGGGAAGAAAGGCATCTGAAGGGGACTGTTTCAGTTCAATATGCATATATGAAGTACGGTAAATGCACGCAGAGACATTCCCCCCCCCCCCAAAGTCTGAAGTTATGTTCTGATTGGAAAGGGATATAAGATGAAAGAAAGCATAGCTTCACACGACACACAGTGTGTGGAATTATTTACCACAAGACGTGGTGGTGATATCAATTTGGATGACTTTAGGAGGAAACTGGAACAATTTATGGAGGAGAAGTCTGTTAAGAGTCTGGAAGACTCATTTGCCTCTGGATTGCTTCCAAATATAAATGGTAGAGGAATAATTGGGGGAAGAATCTACCTCTAATGTTTTGTGACCATTGGCCACTATCGGAAACAAAATGCTAAACTAAGATGGGTCTTGGTTTAATTCAGCAGGGTTCCTACCAGCGGTGAAATCTACTTATCTTCCCTACCGGTTCGGAAGTGCACGCTACGCACGCGTGCGCTTTTTCACCCTCTGAGCATGCGCAGAACACTTTGCGCATGCGCAGAGGGTTAAAAAAAAGAAAATGGCAACATCCGGGTGGTGGGCGGAGCCCCGCGCTACGGCCGCTACCGGTTCTCCGAATCATTGGACGCCACCGCTACTGGTACACCCGGACCGGGCTGAACTGGGAGCATTTCACCCCTGGTTTCTACAATATTAGGTTCTTAAATAGTCCTGACTGGATTATGCTGAGAAAATCTTCCAGATAGGCCTGTACAACCTTCTTGATTATTATAGTCAGAAATACTATATTTAAAACCGGCCAATTTCAATCTCCTAGTCTTCTGAATGAAGAGAAGGTATGTCTAATAATGATCTTATAATGGCCTCCTTGAAGCAGAAGTAGATTCTTGGCTTACTTGGAGCAATTCATCTACTCCTTTCTCCAGGACAATATGATCGCACAACACAGTGCGTGCCAAAACAGTGGACTACAAATCAAGGCAAATTCAACTAATTTTATTTATAAGAATAATTATCCAACTACTGACTATTCAGATTTTTACAGAACCATCCAATAGTATTCAACAAAAAGGCATATACCGTTGGTGATGCAAATACCACCAAAGCACCACTTTCCATCTGCAGATCCTTTACATGATATTCCTTTTTTAAAGTTTAGCTTTTACAGTTAAGAAAACAGACTTGAATGTGTGAGTAATTCTTATGAAGCCAGAGTAGAGATGTCAGCCCTCCAAAGTAGTCCAGATGAGAAGCACAAACTATGAGTACTAACATTACCTTCGTTGTATAAGGTTACAGTACAGGTACTCCTCGACGTATGACCACAACTGAGCCCAAAATTTCTGTTGTTAAATGAGACATTTGTTAAGTGAGCTTTGCCCCATTTTACGACCTTTCTTGCTCCAGGTGTTAAGTGAATCATTGCGGTTGATAAGTTAGTAACACGGTTGTTAAGTGAATCTGGCTTCCTCATTGACTTTGCTTGTCAGAAGGTCGCAAAAGGGGATCACGTGACCTTGGGACACAGCAATGGTCATAAATATGAACCAGTTGCCAAGCGCCTGAATTTTGATCACATGATCATGGGGATGCTGCAAAGTTCATAACTCTGAAAAATGGTCATCAGTCACTTTTTTCAGTGCTGTTGTAACTTTGAACAGTCACTAAATGAACTGTTGTAATTTGAGGACTACCTGTAATAGAATCTTGCAAGTCTGAAAGCATCTTTCCTCTCTTTCACTTTTACTGAATTTTGCCTTCTTTCTGGGGAATAAACCAGGCAAGCTTTTGTTCCAGAGACGGTTTTAATTCTGATGTGTGTTCCTTTCCTTGTTATCTATGTGGCCTTGGGTGAATTGCTGGTCTGATCTGACAGCTGTGTGTGTGTTGAAACCTGAAACGGGACTGTTTGTTCCAGGCACACACACTTTTCCTGCCTCTGAGAGGTGAAAAACTTTTGAAACTGTAATGGAACAAATCACAGATGGCCTCTGTTTGTAATCATCCGGCTGTCTGGGAGGGAGACGGCCGAGGCCGTTTAGCAGTGGGCCTCCTGGGCGTGTTTCATCGGAGTCCATCCTGGGAGCACCTGGTCGGGGCCTGCTTCCACACCGGAGATCGAGGCCTGCTGTTTTCCCCTGCTGTTGCCTCCCTCTTTCACACACTTTTCCTGCCTCTGAGAGGTGAAAAACTTTTGAAACTGTAATGGAACAAATCACAGATGGCCTCTGTTTGTAATCATCCGGCTGTCTGGGAGGGAGACGGCCGAGGCCGTTTAGCAGTGGGCCTCCTGGGCGTGTTTCATCAGAGTCCATCCTGGGAGCACCTGGTCGGGGCCTGCTTCCACACCAGAGATCGTGGCCTGCTGTTTTCCCCTGTTGGAGCCTTCCTGTTTCCCCTCATTGGAAAGGAACAAGGAACTCAGAAACACATTAACAAGGATCTTGGTGACTTTGTTTGTGTCCCACCAGCTCAGTGTTCTGCAGGCCCTGCTGGATATGAGATGTTTTATGGGCAAGTTACATTCATGGGTCTTAACGACAGCCCATATCAAAG
>QLTV01000983.1:256149-305248 GCA_003457575.1 Thermophis baileyi
AATTGTTTTTATATGTTTTATTTTTTTATGATGTAAGCCGCCCAGAGTCCTTCGGGAGTTGGGCGGCATATAAATTTTATAAAATAAATAAATAAATAAATAAATACTTTCCTTCTGAGACACTTCCTTTTGCATGACAGTTGTCTATTTTCCCCTTTCTTTTTTAAATTGTTTTTATATGTTTTATTTTTTTATGATGTAAGCCGCCCAGAGTCCTTCGGGAGTTGGGCGGCATATAAATTTTATAAAATAAATAAATAAATAAATAAATACTTTCCTTCTGAGACACTTCCTTTTGCATGACAGTTGTCTATTCTGCAGCCATTCCTCCTGTCTCCCAAGGTCTTTCTCAAATACCATTGCAAGACCCGAGTAAGACTTCTGATCATCAGTTGGTAGAATTGCATAGCTTTCTTAGCTGTTTCAGATTAACCAGAGTTGGAAGGGACCTTGTAGGTCTTCTAGTCCAACCCCTCCGCTCAAGCAGGAGACCCTACACCATTTCTGACAAATGGCTGTCCAGTCTGTTCTTGAAAGCTTCCAGTGATGAAGCTCCCACAACTTCTGAAGGCAAGCGATTTCATTGATTGATTGTTCTCACTGTCAGAAAATTTCTCCTTATTTGTAGGTTGTATCTCTCCTTGTTCAGTTTCCATCCATTATCCCTTCTCTGGCCTTCAGGAGCTTTGGAAAATAGCTTGACCCCTTCCTCTCTGTGGCAGTCCCTCAAATATTGGAACACTGCTATCATGTCTCCCCTGGTCCTTCTCTTCACTAGACTAGCCATGCCGAGTACTTGCAACCGTTCATCGTATGTTTTAGCTTCCAGTCCCCTAATCATCTTGGTTGCTCTTCTCTTCACTCTTTCAGTGTGCCGCTGCACACTGTTGGCTCATATTTAATTGGTTGTCCACTAAGACTCCAAGATCCCTCTCACAGTTACTGCTATTAAGAAGTCTGGTTTCACCCAGTCTATAGGTGTACTTTTGGTTTTTCTTGCCTAAGTGTAAGACTTTACTTTTCTCTACATTGAATTTCATTTTGTTAGATAGGGCCCAGTGTTCAAGTCTGTCAAGATCCATTTGGATCTTTGAGCCTATCATCTAGGGCAGGGATGTCAAACGCAAGGCCCGGGGGCCGTATCCAGCCCGTGGGGTGCTTAGATCTGGCCACCACCGGGCCACCTTGGAAACAGTGAAAAAGAAGCTCGAGAGGGCTGCGTGCAGCTCTCCCGAGCTCCGTTTTTGCTGGCAGAGGTTTGCAGGAGGCCGTCGCAGCCGAAAACTGAGCTCGGGAGCCCATTTTCACTGGCAGAGCACTCGGGCCACCACAGGCACCCCTGACACGAGGTCAAACACAACCCTGATGCGGCCCTCAATGAAATCGAGTTTGACACCCCTGATCTAGGGTGTTGGTTTCCCCCTCCACATAATCAGATGCAATGGAGAGAGAGAATCGAAGGAACAGCCTATCAGGTAAAAGACATCGGAGTCCAGGCCACAAATGTAACCTGAGGTAATGTCTGAGACAAGACCCTCCCTGGTTCTCACACAGATTTTTAAAAAAATGTGCTGGGGGACGGAGGGGGGGGGCGGAGCATATTCAGACTTGAAAGATGCTGTAACTGTAACCTTATAATAAAAGTAGTACAGGTAGTCCTCAATTTACAACAGTTCATTTAGCAACCATTCGAAGTTACAACGCCACTGAAAAAAGTGACTTACGACTGTTTTTCACACTTATGACCGTTGCAGCCTCCCCATGATCACGTGTCAAAATTCAGATGCCTGGCAATCGACTCATATTTATGACGGTTGCAGTGTCCCAGAGTCATGTGATCACTTTCTGCCACCTTCTAACAAGCAAAGTCAATGGGGAAGCCAGATTCACTTAATAACCGTGTTACTAACTTAGCAACTGCTCTGATTCACTTAAGAACTGGGGCAAGGAAGGTCGTAAAATGAGGCAAACTTGACTTAACTGTCTCGCTTAGCAACATAAATTTTGGGGTCAATTGTGGTCGTATGTCAAGGAGTACTTGTATTCAGCTTCAATTAACCGCCAAGTATATCGCATCCCTATGAAAACCAGTAGTAGAAGCTATTTTATTGTAGTTTCAACCTTTACCTGTTAGTCATGCTGTTGAAAGAATGAAACTAGCGTTAATTTTAAAAGTTATCTAATAATTTGTAAATATCAGAAATGAATTAATCTTTCACTTGGGGGAATGGACTATCTTAGTTCAACCAAACTAAGCTTTTTTAAAAATATATTTCTATTTTGCAGATTGCAGTGAAGAGCTTTTCCGCTGCGACACTGGAAGATGCCTCAATTATACCTTTGTTTGTGATGGTTATGATGATTGTGGAGATCTTAGTGATGAACAGAATTGTGGTAAAGGAAAAATATATTTTAAAAGCTTGGAGGAAATGGTTTAATCCCAAAAGAGTTGACTACAGGCATTGTTAGATAATATGCAGTACCACAGACAGCTATGTTTGTTCTAAAATCACAGCTCCCTCTTTCTAGATTCAATTCTGGAGCAGACAGAAGCCACGAATTAGCACTATGTGATCATACAGATCAAAAGGTTTAAGCTTGTTCTTCATGTTTGTGTACTATTCAGGTCTGAATGGAGAAGCCTATACGTATTTATATAGATACTCTACAACAGCGGTTCTCAACTTGTGGGTCGCAACCCCTTTGGGGGTGGAACGACCCTTTCACAGGGGTCACCTAAGACCATCGGAAAACACATATTTCTGATGGTCTTAGGAACCGAGAAACCACTCCTCTATCCGTCCACATACGAGTACCCGGGGACGGTGCAACGCATGGGCGGCCCTCGAATGCGCAGGCGCCGACGGAAGGGGGGTCGCGCATGCTAGCCCGCCATCTTGGTGCCACACCCCCTTTGTCACCATCGCTTCTCACCTGGCAACGCGCACGCGCGGGGAGGAGGCGGGGAGGGGGGCGGGGGTCGCGGCATTAGGAAGGTTGAGAACCACTGCTCTACAACCTGTAAGAAGTTTATAAGACTTATGGTAACTATGTTATGTATATAACATAATTGTTTATCAAAGTGATATACTATATTAATAAAAACTGGTCTAATAATGATTAATAAAATATATCATAAAATGCACTCTTAGGAAATTTTTATATTTAGAATTTCCTTCAGTTACTTGTTGACCAGCCAATGAGACCAATATCAAATTAGACAAAAGAGAAGAGAAAGAATTTATGACTTCCCTAAAGTATCTTGGCAGGTTATAATTTCATTCATAATAACCCTGTCTGAAGGACACCCTATTCTAGTCTAGTTAATTAAAAACATTTTTATTCCAATTTCCTTGTTCCAGAATTTTCCATTGGATCAGGTCCAGCTCCAGCTCCAGCTCCTTTACCACATCTAACAAGATTATCATTGTTGATTTCAGTTTTTCTGAATGTTTATCTAAATACTCAGTAATTTAATATCATGTAAAATCTGTGGCCCTTTTATGAAATTGGATTGAGCAGGATAAACAAAGGTAATATTGTTTGTAATCTACATCCCAGAGTCACTGTCTACATTTTGGTATCAGCCTTTGACTTGGAAATCAACCATAGCTTGCATAATCAAAATATTTACCAGCATTGAAAATCATGTATATATGCCTCATTAAAGGAAATTGGAAAGACTTTATTCAAAATATCCACATGTTCAGCAATGGAGGGACAAACAAGTAAAAATCAATATATGTCTTACACAGTTGAGTAGGATGTGCATCAGGATCAAGAGCTTTTCCTGTTTCCACCATTTAATAATATATATTGTTTACTGAAGAAATAAAGATACAGCCTCTTTTTTCCTGCTAGACCAGCGGTTCTCAACCTGTGGGTCGCGACCCCTTTGGGGGTCGAATGACCCTTTCACAGGGGTCGCCTAAGACCATCGGAAAACACATATTTCCGATGGTCTTAGGAACCGAGACACCACTCCTCTATCTGTCCACATACGAGTACCCGGGGACGGTGCGACGCACGGGCGGCCCTCGAATGCACAGGCGCCGATGGAAGGGCCGCGTGTGCTAGCCCGCCATCTTGGTGCCACGCTCCCTTTGTCACCTCATTGCTTCTCGCCTCGCAATGCGCACGCATGGGGAGGGGACGGGGAGGGGTCACTGTGGCGGGGCGGGGGTCATGACATTAGGCAGGTTGAGAACCACTGTGCTAGACTTTGTACCATAAACATTTGCAAAATAGGGATATCCTCTTCTAACATGCAAAATACATTGACAGGGGAACTACCGTGTTTTCCTGAAAATAAGACCCTGTCTTATATTTTTTTGAACCCTGAAATAAGCGCTTGGCCTTATTTTCGGGGAGGTCTTATTTTGGGGTGCGTGGAGCAAGACGGGGCTCCTCTTGCCGTCTTACCTGATTTCCAGCTCTGTCTCCCTAACCTTAACCAGAGGAAATGGTATTTTCGGGGGGAGGGCTTATTTTTGGGGAAGGGTTTATTTTCGGGGGAGGGCTTATTTTTGGGGGAAACACGGTATTGTAATTCTTCATATCTTAGATCACTTAAAAATAATCTGCAGTAAAAAGTTCAGTACTTACAACTGGGTCTCCCAAACCCTTTTTCTTTCTGTTACGTTTGCAATTCCACTTACTGTTTCCTGGTGCAATTTTGACCCGGGCTGCTGTTAATTGCATAGGAGAAAAAACAAGTATGAGTACTTGAATTTCTCTCTCCCCCCACCCCCCATCATTTTCAATGAGTACTAACTTTTGATGAATGATGCAGACTGGGCATTGCTTGCTTTTAAAGGTGCCACTTTATTTCAGACTGTACTGTAGGGAATTCAAACAGTTTGTTTTTCAAGGAACAGATTTTCAAGCATGAATGATGCTTTTAAAGATAATAAGAACCACTTTCAAAAATAATAATTTTAGAAAAATCAGCAACTTTGAAAATAAGATATTGTTGAGGTTGGAACAAGTATTTTCCTATTCTGTTGAATCTGGAATCATCATCATCATCTTTTAACAACCCCATAATCCCTTGTGGAGTCTGGGCAACCGAATGGTGCTGAGTGTTTACTGGCCGGATGCCCTTCCTGTCGCCAATGCAGAGCTATATTCAGCAGATTTATTCTCATCGTGCCCAGAGACAGAAATATCTGCCTTACCTAGAATCGAACTCACAGCCTCCTGATTGTGAGGCGAGAGCTCCACCTCTAGGCCACTGCACCACTCCTGTTGAATCTGGAATATAAACTGAAAATTAGATTTAGCTAAAATGGTCCACTGAATTCTGGTCAATGTTGCTGCAACATGTTCTTAATGATTACACTTACTGTACATCAGTGTTGACAACACAGTATCCTGCTAGCCAGTTTTTATACTAAGTAACGAAGAAATATCGTCTGTGTTTATCGATGTTATCTATTAAAGATTGTAATCCAGTGACACAGCATCAGTGTGGAGATGGGAGATGCATAACCATGGATTGGATCTGTGACGGTGATCCTGATTGCCTAGACAAATCAGATGAAACCAACTGTTGTAAGTTAGTTGATAGTTTGTGTTTTGATAACAGACTGTTTAAGTGTAGTATCTTCATGTTTGATATAGATTTCCTTGGGGGTCTTATTTGAAGTATCTCATCCGTCATAATCCAAAAATAACCATTTCAATACAAAGTTTATATGTAAAATGCTACTTTGCTAAATTATCTTAGTAGTATAACATTAGTATGTACTATGTAGACCTCTTCCAAACCTATGATCCTATGATTATTCTTTGCTTGTGTGTGTGCCTTTGAGTCAGTGTTGACTCTTGGCAATTACCTGGACAAGACCCTGCAGTTTTCATGGCAAGATTTTTGGAAGTGGTTGGCCATTGCCTCTTTCCCAATGCTGACCCAAAGTCACCTGGCTGGCTTCGTGCTTAAGATGGGTCTAGAATTCACAGTCACCTGGGTCATGGCCTGGTGCTTAGCCACTACATCAAACTGGCCCTTTGCGTATTTGCACTACTTGCAATAGTGGTGAATATCTGTAGCTCAGGTGTAGGGTGAGGATAAAGGTTCATTCTCTGAGTTTGTGGGTTGGCTTCCAACCCACAACCTCGGAGAACAAACCTTTACCCTTTGCTTATTTCCTCATTATTTTAACAGTGTAACAGAAATATCCTATTTGTATCCTATTTTGTATTTGTAGGTTTTCTGTCATATCCATATATGAATGAAGTAAGTCATTGTAATTTATGAGAAATGAAAAGTCTATAAAGTGATTGTCTTCTTGTTTCCAGCATGCCATAGCCAAGGACTGGTGGAATGCAGAAACGGTCAGTGTGTTCCTAGTGCTTTCCAGTGTGATGGAGACAATGATTGCAAGGATGGGAGTGATGAAGAGAATTGCGGTGGAAGTAAGGGCATACTATTTACGTCGTTCCCTACTCAAATTGCTGGAGAAAAGATCTAAGACAGGGGTGTCAAACTCACGTCGTCATGGCAGCGTCATGTGACGTATCGGGACTTTCCCCCCCCCCTTTGCTAAACCAAGCGTGGGTGTGGCCAGCGCGTGATGCATCCGGCCCACGGGCTGGGAGTTTGACAGCCCTGATCTAAGAGCTTCGTTTGGAAAATAATATTTATTTTGTTCTATGGGTTCTTTTGAGGATGATGGCTCAGATTGTTCGTTTGATAAATACCCCAGTGTTCATGTGCTTCATAACTCAGAACACAATATATTGTGAGAACGTCATATGGGTTTGGAGTCTTATAATACTTCTGCAGAGAGTCACCATTTTTCTATGTACTGTTGTTTTGATTTATTCCTTCTTGTCTATACAGGGTGTTGATTTGTTTTAGGGAAAATCTGTCTTGCCCTTTCTCCCCTGCCCACTTTGTTTCTTTTATTGTATGATAACACTTATAATTATTTCAATACATTTCAATGCATTGATGTTTATATAATATGTTTAAAAGTATTAACTTTCTGTTATTTAAAAAGCTTAAAGTATTGAAAATAAAAAAAGAGAATAGTAAATATTTTATCAATATCAATTGCCTTTTGGGATGTCACATTACAATTATATGATTATATTTAACTTTCCATCCAAAGTTGACTATAAGATAAAAAAAGAAAGAATTACTGCTATCACATCAAATTATTAGTTACACGATAATAGTTTCAGTCTTGAATTAAGTTCTTCATTGTATTGCTACTGTCTCTCTCTCTCTCTGTGTATATATATTGATAAAAGGAAATAATAAATAGACAAAGCAGTTTAATAAAAGTTAAATACTTAAAAGTTAAAATTTCTAAAATACCAAAGAAGGTAATAATAATTTTAACAAAAAGAAAGAAAAGAAGAAAAAAAAACCTATTGATTTCTGTCTCACTTTTTTAAACACATTTGCTGATTTATGGTATTTGTTAGCATTTAAGCCCCCTTAAAATCCAGACAATAGGTGATTAAATTTACCAAGCTGCTTGCTGGATTGAATATATGGGAACCATTCTTGGTTAAATTTAAATTTCTATTGCTAATATGTACTATACTATATATACAGTTTTGCCATCGCTGTGTATTCTCCAAGTTTAAGTTCCAAGTCAGATGTTGTCTGGATTGTATTATTCTTCCAGGCTTGAACAAATTTCCAATGGAAGAGAATATGTGTAGCTCAGGGTTTCTCAGTCTTAGTGTATTTGACTAGATTGGGTATGTTGTGTAGTACTGCTCCCATTGTCAACTCTGAAGCGAACCTGACGGAAACCATCTTGTGCTGCCTCATAGCTGCCACGAAGCCTGAGAGAGGGAAGGGAGGGGGGAAGTGGACAGCCCAGCTAACAGTCAAAACAAAAAGTTTTCCTGTGGGAACCAAGATCATCGTAACAGGTGGCTGGTGAAGGAGGAGAGGAGCCTGCCAGCTATATTCATTGGACAATGTGACTGGTGACACCTGGGAGGGGGGAGTTTTACTCTTTTAATTACTGTAGGTGAAAACCGGGGGAACCTTTATAGTTAGTTTTCACTGGCTGTGCCAATATGATGTATCCAATAAACATGTTCTTTGAGGAATCTACCTGCCTCGGAGTTGTGCTTTCAATGGGTGCGTTACTCGGAACGCTGACACCCATGACTCACATCTCATAGAGGGGGGACAATATTCTATGCCTCCAGAAAAATCACAGACATAAAAGCAGAAGAGGACATTATGATTTCATTCAATGTCTCAGCACTTTTTAAATCCATATCCAAAGCTAGCCAAAGAATCCATGACAGCAATACTATATAACATACCTGACCTAATTATATCCACTAAGATAGAAATTTCCAGAATCAGGCACTTCATCAGTCTCTGCTTCACTATTTACCTTCAGCTTGATGGACAAATATGCCAATAAAGCACCTTTGGGACAACCATGTCCTGGATGATGAGGATCTCCATTCTTAAGTACATCTTAACATGTACTTATCCCATTTGCACTTTTCTTCACATTTGCACTTTTTTCCACGTCTCCTCAACCCTGTTTTACCTTTTCTCCCTATGAAGTGCTGAAGTAAATTGAAGTAAGCGAAACTGTGGTGAGTTTTGATATCTGCCTAGTGAATTTCCCAGGAGGGTTGGTAGCTCATGCTCTTCTTGGACATCAACATGTGTCGAGGGGGAGGGGGGGGAGAAACAGTTCAGCCAGAACTGGTAAGCAGTTTTGTAGTCCTATCTGCAGAAGTTACTGCTGTACTACCTTCTTTGTTCCATGCTCAGATGAGGCTCATTTATGAGGGCCCTGGGCTAAAACAAACAAAGATTACTTGCAAGACTCGACAGCCACCAATTCCCACATCCATATATGGCTATTATGTTCCTATGATATAATTCACTGATAGAGATAAGATTTTGTTGTTGTTGTTGTCCTAGGTCAAAGATTATGCCACGAAAGAGATCAGAAGTGTAATTCAACTTCCTGTGCTGATTCTTGTAGCCATTCTCTCTGTGACGTGAATAACAGCCAAGTGAATTGCAGTGAGTAGCACATTGCTTTGTGATTTTATAAAAGGTTTTTAAAAAAGAAGATAAAAACTAATGCAAAGTAATGTAAATTATGAAAAAGAAATAAATCAAAATGAAAGCTAAAAGAAGGAAACAAACAGAAAAGAAATAAAAAAGAAAGAGGTACCATATTTTTCGGAGTATAAGACGCTCCGGAGTATAAGACGCACCTTAGTTTTTGGGGAGGAAAATAGGGGGGGAAATCTGCCTACCAGGTATTCATCTGGCTAGCATCCTTAGTCTGGTCAGCTTCAGCGCATTATTTTATCCCCTGGTTAGGGCTTAAAAAAATCTTCTTCGGAGGGAGTAGCAATGAAAAAAGCCTGCAAAGACTTAGGGCTGGAAAAAACCTTCGGAGGGAGTAGCAATGAAAAAAACAGGCAAAGGGAAGATCTCTTAGCTAGCAAAGCGTGGAAGATTGCTTCACTCGTTAGCACCTCATTAGGGCTGGAAAAAAAAGCTTCGAAAAAGCTACATTCGGAGTATAAGACGCACCCAAATTTTCAGCTTCTTTTAGGTGGGGGAAAGGTGCGTCTTATACTCTGAAAAATACGGTAGCTTCCGTTCTTCTTTACAGCATTTATAATTATATACAATTATAAATTTATCTCTTAATCCATGGTTACATCATACCTCTTCTTCCTATAATCTCTCCTCTATCAAAATCATAAACCATAAGTTCATTGTTTTCTGTTTCACGTAAAAAAAAAATCTCTCTAAAGGGTTTTCAGCCAGCAATAAACACAGATATTGTTTTTTCTCTGATCAAAGGAATTGATTTAGCCGTATGAGTGAGTTCCATTACAAAATATTGCTTTTTGAATTGTTACCTCTTCTGTACACTTTCTAATAGCCTCTGTGTTTCTGTTACTGATATTGGCGCACTTCAGAAAATATGTTTAGTTATTTGTGAGGATTAATTGTCATGTATCACACAAATGAAATCGTTTTGATTCGATCAGACAAAAAAAAGGCAAAGTGTCACATGTTTACTGCATCTAAAAAGACATACTGTTTGTGCGCATCTTTTCCAAGTTTTTATTTTCACATGCTTCCTGTCCTTTCTTCCAACTGGGCTTTGCTTGTTTCACAGTTTCTCAAAATACATTATGCAAGAATGAACAGTCAGATGTGAAAGCTGCTCTCTGAATATGCACCCTTGTTCATTTCAACATATATGGCTCAAGCAAGAAATTGAAGTTAATACACAGTAGAATTTGATATGTGTCCATTTTTCTTACTTTGTAGTTTCTCTGGTAGTGGTCCTTATGGGGTGGGGTGTAGGAAAATTCATTGCATCAAAGAGAAAATAATTTTTAGGCAGGTTTCTCTCCTTTGTAAGATTCCTTGTATATATTATGATTCTTGAAACTATCATATAAGTCTAGAGTAATTGTTTCTGTATCGTTAAATCAATTTCTGTTTTATTCTGCCCAGGTCAATGTGAACACATTACGCTAGAATTGTGCCTGAACCTGCCATACAATTATACGCATTACCCCAACTATTTAGGCCATCGGACGCAGAAGGAAGCCTCTATTAGCTGGGAGTCTTCTCTCTTCCCAGCCTTGGTCCAAACTAACTGTTACAAATACCTGATGTTTTTTGCCTGTACCATCTTAGTGCCAAAATGTGATTTTCAAACAAATGAACGTATCCCACCATGCAGGTAACGTGCTATATTATTTTTGCTCTAAAATAAGTAAACAAACAAAACACAATAAAATGTAAATTAGAGCTAGCTGATCCAGCAGTGTGATTCTTGTATTCTTTCTGGTTCTGCCTTTATTGTAGTTTAATTAATTTCTTTGGCTTTCAGTACATAGTTCCTTATTTTCAATCTTTTTAGCGTTTTCAGCATGGGCAAATTGTGCCATTTGTGTGATGCCATCACAATGCCTGTTCCATACTTCTTCTCCTTCATGGCCAATATTATTGTCCCAAAGGTGCTTTTTTTTCAAGAGGCAACTGGACATTCTGGTTTTTCTTTGAAGACGTTTCACTTCTTATCCGTGAAACGCCTTCAAAGAAAAACCAGAAAGTCCAGTTGCCTCTTGAAAAAAAAAAAGGCACCTTTGGGACAACCATGACCTGGATGACGGAGAAGCTCCATAGACATTTAGCTATGCACTTTGGGATGAACACTCTTTGAATGGTGTGGGAGTATGAACGGATTTCCCAAAAAAATTGCAGACTGCAGGAACCATTTGCGTCAGAGCTGAAGAAGCTTCTTGGATGAGAAGCGAAACGCCTTCAAAAGAAAAAACCAGAAAGTCCAGTCGCCTCTTGGAAAAAAAAGCACCTTTGAGTTGAATAAGAGAGTCATTTCTGTGACGGAGAAGCTCCATAGACATTTGCCAGTGTTATTATTGGGACTGTGTAAGCCGAATCAACCAAATCTCCATCTTTTTCGTTTGGAAGGCAGAATGCAATTATTTGAAATCTCTATTTTGGCTCTCCAAAGGGCTTCAAGACCAATAGCAGCAGCGGCAGGCAACAAATATTTATAAACATTCATAAATTAAGTCAGCAGAGTTTTGGAGAACCAATGATGAACAAGACCTTAAAACATATCAAAGATTTTACGGAGTAAAGAACCATCAACTCTCATCCATAATGTCTCTAAGGAACATGTTTTAAAATTAGCATGCTGCTTATTTAAATAGGAAATGCAGTTTCCTCTTTGGTTTCCATCTAAAAATGCAAGTGATGATTTAAGATAACTTGTGAGCCAGCACCTGACAATGCCTAAGCAAGCCATTCAGGAGGTTTACGAGAGTTCAGAGCTCCTGTTAGTTTGGAGGTCTTCTTACCCCTTCAGATCATCATCATTTTTTAACAACCCCATAATCCCTTGCGGGGTGGAGTCTGGGCAACTGAACGGAGCTAGCAGAGTGTTTTAATGGCCGGATGCCCTTCCTGTCGCCAATGCAGGGTTTTGTTCAGCAGATATATTTTATTTTATTTATTTATTTGTTTGTTTGTCAAACATGTACAAGATAGCAGGTATAGGTATAAACATAAACATAATCAAGGTGAATACAGATAGATGAGGACAATAGGACAGTAGGACAGGGACGGTAGGCACGNATTATCATAGTGCCCAGAGAGAGAAATATCTGCCTCTACCTAGGATCGAACTAACAGCCTCCTGATTGTGAGGCAAGAACTCCACCTCTAGGCCACCGCACCACTCCTTTTTACCCCTTCAGATGAGAGGGAATAATTCTGTTGTGGAAAATACAGAATGGTTCTGAACTAGAATAGAAGCACAATATATGGAACTACCCATTTGAGGATTCTAGATAATAAACTCTATACTGTATATGCCTGTCCTAATTGGTGATAATGACGCTGGGGCAAAGCTCCAGATCATAGTCAGGATGTAGTCTGTTAGGCTGTCATATCTGATCTTCTGGACATCCATGAATTAAATCACTGTCTCTTTCTCTGCGGAAAAGGCTGCATTATTTCTATTAACAAAACGTGGTAGGAGAGGGCAACAATGAGACGTGGCCTCCTGGGTTTTGAGTTTTACATCAGCTGCGAAGCCAAGGAAAGAAGAGTAGAAATGGTGGTAAAGCCTTCAGAACAGATGGTTGGCTATTAGTGGTTGTATGTGATGTTGGGCTGAAGGAACAGACTAGAAATTCTTCTGTGTAGCTGTCAGAGTAATGATGATTTAATAGCTAACCAGCTGATGTAAGGCTGTAAACTGAAATGCTGATGCAATGAGGATGAGTCAGCGGGGTTACTGCCGCTTTAAGAAGCTGTCTATATAAAGGAGGCCATGAGAGGGCGTATCTCTCCTCGTGTATCTCTCTCCTCATCGTGTTCTATGTGCATTGTAGTTCTCCGTGTAGAGTTGAAGATTGATTGCTTGCCTGGTATGTGCCTACCACGTGTATCAGCGGTGGGTTGCTCCCGGTTCGGCCCGGTTCGGTGAACCGGTAATGGCGGGAGGCTCCGCCCACCCGCCCGGGACGCTTCTGCGCATGCGCAGAAGCATCACGCGCAAGCGCGAATCAGTAGCAATGGGATTTAGAACCCACTACTGACGTATATAGAAGTCTTGTATATAAACCACTGTTTGTAAGACAAACCTCTGTGTACTGTATTTTGCTCCTGGGTTGTCTCAAAATAGTAGTCACGCTGTGCACACTCTGACAGTAGCAACTGTATTGCTGCGTGGCAGAGTCATGCTCCGAGTAGGATTACCATCTTTGCCATCTCTGTTTTGTCCTGTTCCAAACAGTTATATAGCATTTCAGAAAAATCTTAGGACTGAGTTCCTGAATTATTGAACATAGGTATATGTTGAATAATTCAGTTACTCAATTATTAAATCAAATGTATAGACAGACCTCAGGCTATGTTGATTTGTTCAGTGACCATTCAAAGTTATGAAGGGCCTTGAATTTTGGGGACTTATGACCAATGTTCCCTCTGACATTGAAAATCGCTGCCCGGCAGTTGGAAACTGCCGCGCGGCGATTTCCTGTCAGGTGCGCGGTCGCACAGCTTAGAGGGAACATTGCTTATGACTGGTCCGTGGTGTTCTGGTGGTTGCAGCTTCCGCCCGGTCACATGGCTGTGATCCAGATGCATTATCCAGCATTATCCTAACTAATACTCACAGTTAGGATGTTGCAGTGATCTGTGGTCAAGTGATCACAATTTCTGACGTTCCCTGCTGGCTTTCCACAAACAAAGTCAACGGAGAAGCTGGCACGAAATTAGAGGTTGTGACAATGTTTGGTCCTTGCTTAACGACCCATGTGGTCCTCACTTAACAAAGGGAAATGGGACTGCTAGAAGTGCTGTCACTAAACAACACAGTCACGTGATGTCATGCTTTATGACCGCATTGCTTAGCAATGGCAGTTCTGGTCCCAATTTCCTTGGTAAGCTGAGAACTATCGTGTTTCCCCGAAAATAAGACCCTGTCTTATATTTTTTTGAACCTTGAAATAAGCGCTTGGCCTTATTGCCGTGCACTCAGAAGCCCGATTGGGCTTATTATCAGGGGATGTCTTATTTTGGGGGAAACAGGGTACCTGTATCATAATATACACCCACTTGTGTTTGTGTATGTTAATATACATTTTTCTACCATATGACTTTTAAATTGTGTTGTTTTAATGGGGCTTGTTATGTGTATGTGAATATTTGTAAATATGTGGTTATAAGTTTTTTACCTATTTCCCACTCTCTTTCCTCCTCCTTCCTTCTCCCTTCCTTCCCCTTGATCTTCTCAGGACTCTTTGTAAGCAGTCCAAAGAACGTTGTGAATCTGTTCTTGGAATTGTAGGTTTACAGTGGCCGGAGGATACAGATTGTGCTCAGTTCCCAGAAGAAAATTTGGACAATCGAACTTGCCTGATGCCTGATGATAATGTAGAAGGTTATTATATTTCTCAACTTTTAGCAGAATAGCAAAGTTGAAAGGGCCTTGGAGCAGGGGTGAAATTCAGCAGGTTCTGACAGGTTCTGGAGAACTGGTAGCGGAAATTTTGAGTAGTTCGGAGAACCGGCAAATACCACCTCTGGCTGGCCCCAGAGGGGAGGGAATGGAGATTTTGCAATATCCTTCCCCCTGGAGTGGGGAGGGAATGGGGATTTTGCAGTATCCTTCTCCTGCCATACCCACCAAGCCACACCACGCCCACCAAGCCATGCCCACAGAACCGGTAGGGGAAAATTTTGAATTTCACCCCTGCTTTGGAGGTCTTCTAATCCAACCTTCTGTTTAAGCAGGAGTCCCCATAGCATTTCAGACAGGTGGCTGTCCAGTCTCTTCTTAAAAGCCTCCAGTGATGGAGCACCCACAACATCTGAAGCCAAGCTGTTCCACTGGTTAATTGTTCTCATTGTTAGGAAATTTCTCCTTAGTTCTAGGTTGCTTCTCTCCTTGATTAATTTAATAACTAATGAATATTTCAATCTTGTAGGAGAGCAATGATAACCTGGTGTTTAAACTTTTTTTTTCTCCAGTCAGATGCTAGATAAAATAAGAGAATAAAATGATGTTTATTTAATTAGAAAATGCAATTAATTGTGGTAATTAGAATACAGGAGAAAGTAACTGGTGAAGATAGGATTAGTGCATTCAAATAATGCTCATCCATTTGTTAAAGAAGAAAAATAGCGTGAAATTTGTTAATGTCATTAAGTATAATGATTACCATGATAATTTATGAGCAAGTTAGTTTCTCTCTTCACACAGTGAAAGCCTCAGTGCAATAAAATGAGGTTATACTAGAGTGTTATGTTTTATTTGTTCTTCTAAAGTTGAGTTGAGTTGGGTCTGAGAAGAATTGCATGATTCATCTTTTACTCTATTTTGCTAAATGGTGGCCCTAATCTCTTACTGAAGCCCAATATTTGTGCCATTTAACCTTTAAGGCAGAAATGCCAAGAAGTATATGGTTGAACATAATTATATGTAGAACTAGGACAGCTAACTGGGACCATTCATTCATTCATTCATTCATTCATTGTCCTGAATGGACGCAGTCTACCAATTTCTCCCAGTCTCACATACAATAAAAACCTTTAAGGAAACACAACTCCCAAGTTCTCAAGCTGTTTTTTAGAATCAGAAAAAAAAAGAATTTCTCTGCTTATAGAATTTTTTGTAGTTCTAACTCCACTAAGTTTGTTGGCTTAGCTTATTCCTGTATTAAAATTAAACAGTGCAACCCTTTAGTTAAGGAAGATACCTGGGAAGGTGCAAAATAATTGTTTTATTCTGGCAGTAATGTAGCGTTTAACTTTAAGATTCCAGGTTTAATATTGAACATCATTATATATAGCTTATTTCTGAGATGGTTTTTTGTGGGTTATTATATGTTCCAATTTTTAACTGTCCTGAGACCATCTCTGTCCTGCTTTACAGATACTTTAGATCAGTGGTTCTCAACCTTCCTAATGCCGTGACCCCCGCCCCACCGCCGCGACCCCCTCCCCGCGTGCGATGAGGTGACAAAGTGGGTGTGGCACCAAGATGGCGGGCTAGCACGCACTTAGGCGACCCCTGTGAAAGGGTCGTTCGACCCCCAAAGGGGTCGCGACCCACAGGTTGAGAACCGCTGCTTTAGATAGTTAAGCATTCCAGAGCTAAGCTCTAAAGAAAACTCCATTAGAAAAACATAGAGTTTGCAGCAGAAGTGAGTAGAATGTCCTACTAAGCTGTTGCTCCTTCTAGTAATATCACCAAACCTTACATCACATCTCTGGTGCAGTAAAAGCAAAGTGCTTTTTTAATTAATAAAGTAAAATGGTTATATACCCTGACAGGTGAATAAGTCAGGTGGATGAATCTCAGAATTCAAGTTACTGAGAGGAACTTTCTGACATTCTGACAGGAGTTTTAAATATTGCTTTTTGTAATTTTCCTGGCAGAGTGCTCACCCAGTCACTTCAAATGTCGTTCGGGAAGGTGCATCTTGGCCTCCAGAAGGTGTGATGGGCAACCAGATTGCGAGGACGATAGTGATGAAGAGAACTGTGGTAAATGAATAAAGCAAGACTTACAACAAAACAGTTGTGGCTCAGAACCATCTGTGATTATTATTACGTTGCAGTACAGATAGTCCTCGACTTATGACCATAATGGAGCCTCAACTTTCTGTTGTTAAGTGAGACATCAAGCAAGCGAGCTTTGCCCCATTTTATGACCTTTCTTACCACACTTGTTAAGTGAATCATTTCAGTTGATAAGTTAGTAACCCAGTTGGTAAGTGAATCTGGTTTCCCCATTCATTTTGCTTGTCAGAAGGTCACTAAAGGAGATCACATGACCTTCGGACCAGAGGTGGGTTTCAGCAGGTTCTAACCAGTTCTGGAGCACTGGTAGCTGAAATTTTGAGTAGTTCGGAGAACCGGTAGCGGAAATTTTGAGTAGTTCGGAGAACCGGTAGCGGAAATTTCTGACTGGCCCCACCCCCATCTATTCTCTGCCTCCCGAGTCCCAGCTGATCGGGAGGAAATGGGGATTTTGCAGTAACCTTCCCCTGGAGTGGGGAGGGAATGGAGATTTTACAGTATCCTTCCCCTGCCACGCCCACCAAACTATGCCACGCCCACCAAACCACACCCACAGAACCAGTTGTAAAAAAATTTGAAAGCCACCACTGCTTGGGACCCAGCAACAGTCATAAATATGAACCAGCTGCCTAGCATCTGAATTTTGATCATGTGATTAAGGGAATGCTGCAAAGGTCATAACTGAGAAAAGGTTCTAAGTCCCTTTTTTCATTGCCGTTGTAACTTGGAACGGTCACTAAATGAACTGTTGTAATTTGAGGACTACCTGCATTTATCCTTGCTATAATAGGGACTTCTTTTTATAAATTTGAAAGTTTAGTTCACTGTTCTTCCGCCTTGGCAGCTTGAGGATCAGAAGATTTCTCTGTGTGATTTGTAGATTTTAATTTTTTTAATAGTGTCGTCCTTTTTCACAATGATTTTTATAATTAGCCTTTTTATATATTTGTTGTTTTTATTGATCATTGTCCGCTGCCCAGAGCTGCTTCCCGCTTATCAAATAAGATACAATTATATTTTTGCAAGACGTTTCAGCTTTATTACATTTTAGAAACGGAGAGGCCCATTTCCGGGCACAGCAATTAATTTTTCATTGTCCTCTGGCCAGTTCCCAGAGAGAGGATTTCAAGCATCTTCTCGGATAATTCAGCGATTGCTGTACCACATTTTTTGTCAAAGAATTGGAGATCAAATTAAGGAAGAACAAGTATTTACAAGTTTCCCCAACTTTTTTCTCTCCAGATTTTGCAGTGATATTAATTAGACCATAATTTCCCCAATTCTCTTAGTCTCTGAGTTTTTGACTTCCAAAGGATCTTGAAGTAATGGAAGTTAGTGTAAAAATAGGAAGGTTGTAACCATCCATAATATCTGACTAAATCTTCCATGTTGCATTCTCAGTTTGGGACTACAAAAATATCTCAAGCTCACATTTCTGTCTCCGCTCTCTGATGATTAAAAATGTGAAGCCCTTACGTTAAGACTTGTTGACACATACTGCCACGCACAGCATGTTTTAGATCAGTGGTTCTCAACCTTTCTAATGCTGCGACCCCCCCGTGACCCCCCCGCTGCATAGCGTTGGAAGCGGGAGACTTCGCCCGGACGCTGCCATTTGGGTTCTTTTACCCTCTGCACATGCGCAAAGCGTTCTGCGCATGCGCAGAGGGTAAAAGAACCCAAATGGCGGCGTCCGGGCGGGTGGGCGAAGTCTCCCGCTTCTGTCGCTACCGGCTATCCGGTGACCCGCAGGCACGGCCGAACCGGGAGCATTTCACCCCTGCAGTGACGGTGGCACCAGGATGGCGGGCTAATGTGTGCGGCGACCCCTGTGAAATGGTCGTTCGACCCCCAAAGGGGTCGCGACCCATAGGTTGAGAACCGCTGTTTTAGATTCTACACCAGTCCTTTACTAAATGTAGTGTGCTTACTAATTATTACCAACCTTGCAGAGGTGGGTTCCTACTGGTTCGGACCGGCTCTATAGAACCGTTAGTAACGTGGCGGCCTGGGTCACTAGAACCAGCAGTGACCCAGGCCTGCCACGCCCCCAAGCCGGTTCACTCAGTGGCGCCATAGGCGGCGCCATCTTGTTTTTTGCTTCTGCGCATGCGCAGAAGCTGGTTTTTTGTACTGCGCACACGCGCACCCGCAACCCGCGCGCACCCATGCAGCGCGTCCCTGAGCGAACCGGCAGTAAGAAGATCCGGAACCCACCCCTGCAACCTTGACATTAAATCCTAACATGAAACCAACTTTCTCCTGACAGATGTTACAATTGACATTTGCAGTTGTTGGCGATTTAAAATCAGCAGGAGTCCTTGTTAGAAGATAAGTTCCTAAGCATAAAAAGGGTGCTGAAAGAATACAGGGAGTCCTCGACTTACAACAGTTCGCTTAGCGACCCTTCGAAGTTACAACACTGAAAAAAGTGATTTATGACCATTTTTCACACCTACAACCGTTGCAGCATCCCCATGGTCACGTAATTTACACTCATATGCTTGACAACTGACTCACATTTATGACGATTGCCGTGTCCCAGAGTCATCTGATCCCCTTTCGCAACTTTCTGACGAGCAAAGTCAATGGGGGAAGCCAGCTTCACTTAACAACCGGGTTACTAAGTTAACAACTGCAGTGGTTCACTTAATAAATGTGGCAAGAAAAGTTGTAAAATGCCAATAGTTGTTCATTGCATTTGAAGTAAAAGCTAGATTTTGGAAGAAATATATCAGGATAGAAAACCTTTATTTTATGTTGAAGGCAGGGAAGCACAAGATAGGACATTGCTTTGTCTACTGATCCTAACCATGGTCAGGTATGGAAAGACCAGATGGCATCTCCAACACTAGTGACTTCTGGGGAAAATGACATAATACAAAAGGTTCTGTGAGGTATCCTCCTTTATGCTTTTTGGTGAATTTATTTGAAGGAATGGATTATATTGTTATTTTCCATTGACAAATTATGATGTTCTTCAATCTAGTTTTATTTACCTTCATTTATTCCACCTGGGACCAAATGTTCGTGAAATTCAGACTATTTGATGCTCTACAAATCCCATAAAAATGAAACTCTTATCGTTGAATGAATCTATTTTTAAGGTTTCAACTCCTGTAGAAGTTTATGGCAAAGTGAAATCAATAGGTATTATTAAAATCCTATTTAAAAACTTACGAATGACCTGCTTTAACACAGGTCATTCTTTCATCTGAGTGCTGAAATGGGCTTGCTTTAAGAAAAAAAGCATACAATCTGATAAAATATAAATATTTCATAGATCTGCCCTGTGCCTTAATTTCTTTCACATGATGAAGTAAGAATTTAATATCGAATGACTGACATAGGTATGCAAAAGTTCATATTGGATTTATTATAAGACCAGTTTGACTGATTAAAAATAATTGGAGGAGACAGGTTATGTTTATTGAACACTGCTCTGTCTCAGGATATCAACGTCAACGGACATTTCTCCATTTTAATGCATACCTTGTTACAATCTTACCTATTGCCTACGTTTTTAAATAAATCTATACTTCCTTTTTCTTTTAGCATTCTGATTTCAAAATGTTTATTGGCACAGAATCAGATCCTATCCATTTTAACAGAAAAATTTAGTACAGAGTTTTCCCATTAACATGATGGAAAAGTGTTCATAGATTATACCTAGAGGTCTCCCAAAGAATCCGTGGCAATTATTAGGGGGTGGAAATGGGGAACAACCCAAAAAATATTTTGGTTGTCAGAATCTGAAATGTGAATGGATTATATGTTATAGCTATTTTAAAGGCTTAATTTTAAAGTTTCAGGCAATATATAATATGTATTGATGCAGTTTAACATCTGTTATAGGTTGGATCTGAATTTATTCACTTTTATTTTCAATCTTACTGACTTCATGGGTTTTGTTCTAAATATAATTTAAGTCTGGATCTAATCCCATACCAACATTCAACTGAAGCAAACCAATGATTTTTTAAAAAAAATATTATAAATACTATAAATAAATAAATTTGTCTAAACAAATTTAGACAAATTTGTTTGTCTAAATTCAGCCCTATCTTGTAGTTTCAAGATTGTTTCTTTATCACTTTTTAAGAAACAATCTTGAAACTAACAAGATAGGGCTAAATTTAGACAAACAAATTTGTCTAAAATGTCCTTTCACCCAAACATCCGTCCAAATTGACCAACCTAACACGATGGGTTGTGGTCTACTGACCAAGTTGGAAGATAAAGGTTGAATCAGAGAGACTTAAGGAGGAACTAGAATGCATCTCTGGCTTGTTTCTGGTGAAGATATGCTGGGTTCTAGAACTTGATACGCTGGGTTCTAGAACTTCCAGCCAGAGGTTAAGTATAGAACAGGCAACAACATTTGCATATCCGTGAAGGATTGTTCCAATGTCCTCTGTATCCCATCTTTGGATATCAAGTCAAAAACACATTTTAAGTCAATAAAGTCAAAGTTCCACAATGTTGTATATTCCTGCATTTCTATTTGAATAGCTTATTACCTGCTATATAGCCAGTTCATAAGAATGAATGATTTGTCAGGTCGGTTTCTTACGTCCAGGTTGCAAAGAAAGAGGTCTTTGGGAATGCCCGTCAAACAAACTGTGTATTCACCACGCCATGATATGTGATGGTTTTCCAGACTGTCTTGACAATGTGGATGAAAAAAATTGCTGTAAGTATTTCAAATTGTGATGCCTGCGTTGCATTCTTCAGAGAGAGTCAAGGACAGAGCATGTCCTTTCTTATTTACCGTATTTTCGCTCCATGACACACTTCCCCCCCCCAAAAAAAAGTGGGTGGAAATGTCTGTGCGTCTTATGGAGCAAATATTGCGTTAGCACCGCCTGGAACAGCTGATCGGCGGTATTCCAGGAGGCCAATCCAACTGCCGATCAGCTGCTTGGCGGCGAAGGCTCCAGCTTTCCCCGGCAGAGGCAGCAGACACGGAGGAGACAGCAATGGCGGTGTTTTCGGTCGGCCAGTCCGCTGATCAGCAGGAATACGGGAGGCCGGGATCGAGCCGTCGCTCAACTGACCGGTGGTGGGCGCAACGGAGCGGAATATATTTTTTTTCTTGTCTTCCTCCTCTAAACCTAGGTGCGTCTTATGGAGCGAAAAATACAGTAAATGGTTTTAATTTTACTCATTTCATTTTTCCTTTGATACTGAGCAATCTTCCATCTTTGCCTTTATTAATTTCCAGCTTATTTTTGTTAATAACTATGCTTTTATTTTGCCACCTTTTCTCTCTCTTCTTGCTATCTGCCTCCTTCCCTTTTCCCTCTGTCCTGAGATCCCCTTTCGTCTTGTGCTTTTGTCTGAATATCAATTATTTTTGATAAGCTTTCTGTTCTTGTCATTCTTTATGAACTTTGCGTGCTTTGTCTATTCAGTGGCCACAGAAAGAAGAGAGCAAAATAAATTATGCCCTTACCTATTTCATAACCGGCTAAAATGCGTTATTTAGATTTTTGCAGCCGAACTTTCTGAGCAAGAGTGAAAAGTAGGAAAGGTATGGAGATACATGCAAACATTCCTGCCCCTGCTGAGGTTTTTAGAATTTACATTTCTTGTGGTTTATTCAGGAAGAAAATGTTCTGAATTTCTATTTTTGGGGGGGGGGGGGGCTGGTTTTTGTTTCTTCCCTTTAGTTTTATATTTCACGTCAAGTATTAATAGTTTATAGGTTTGCCTTTATAGTGCTTTATTTAATTAATTCCTTGACAAAGCCTAGAAGGCAATTAACACACCGTTGGGTGCTGATTTTATTCCATTGTCGCAGTGTGTGGCTCCCTAGAAGCACTTTGCATATTGATAACAAATGGTGATTAAAGAACCTTTGTTCATTAGAACTCTTTAGAGATTTTGGTTCTGTAGAGGTTTCACTAGACAGAGGCTTCGAGGGTTGATAAATTTTCATAATACGGAATATTCAGGGTTTTAATGCATTTTTTTTCCTGAAATGTTTCATTCATTTATGCAATAATGAAATGTTATTTTTCCTTTCTGACTTCCTTGAATCCTGACGATTCACAATAAAATTGCATTAAGTAGTTAATTTGATTTCTTCAGACACGTGAAGCTGGCTGTTAAAGTAGTGCATGTTTCCAAACTAATTTGGAAGAACAACTATGGACCTTGTGTAAGCATAGCACAACTCTCATAGTTGCTCATCAAAGCAACTCAGCCTTTTTCCAAGTATTTGCACTGTTCACATAAGATCTAAAGCTGAACTGTTTTTAAAGCATTTTGTGTGCAATCTGCTGTTTTCCAACTTCCTGGAAATGAAAAATCAAGAAGTTTTTCAGCACCAAAGGTGTATTCTTAATGCGGTTACCAGCAATGATGATTGGGTTTACAGAAATATTACCGAATTAAGAAGTTCCAGACAGATTTTTATTCCTGGTTATGCAAAGCAACTATAGAGTTTGCATCCAGGTATCAGCTAATATGATTGTACATAGGCACAACTCTATTCCCAATTCAGAAAAGGTTTAGAATTTTCTAGAGCAGGGGTCCCCAACCCCTGGGGCTATAGACCGGTATCGATCCATAGCCTGTTAGGAACCGGGTCGCACAACTGGAGGTGAGTGGGTGTGAACGAGTGAAACCAAAACCATCCCCTGATCCATAGAAAAATTGTCTTCCACAAAACTTGTTCCTGGTGCCAGAAAGGTTGGGGACTGCTGTTCTAGAGGATTTAAAACTTTATGCTTCTAAAGACGGTTTTCTCCCAATTTACATTTTTCATGGCAGCGTTTTGCAAGAAGGATGAAATTCCATGTGCAAACCACGCCTGCGTACCCCGCGAGTGGTGGTGTGATGGGCGAGCAGATTGTGCCGACAAATCAGATGAATGGAGCTGTGGTAAGTTTTAAGACTTGCACCATAATTAAGAGGCTAACGTGAGGATTGCTGACAAACAAACCTATGGGAAACAGATCAACCACGTTTAAGGTAAATGACTAGCTCTGACAATCAAAGATTCTAGTCTGGTTGGTTGGCCATTTTTCTTTCTGCTTTAATGAAAAGAAAACTAAAACTGGCAAACATGACTCTAGGCTGACTAGCCTTATCAGAGTCCATTTATGTCCTTGGCGTCCTGGGATTTCGCCTCCAAAATTCAAAATTTTAATGGCGTCATATTTGCTCTTTCAAAACAGTTGGGAATAAAATTAGACCAATCAATTCAGGGGTGGTATTCATTTACCTTCCCTACCGGTTCGCAAATGTGAGCGCGCGCGCAGAGCCTCAAAAACGTCAATAAATGGGATGTCATTACGTCCGAGTGGGTGGGCGGGGCCTCCCACAGACGCCACTACCAGTTCGCCCGAACCGGATAGAACCGGCTGAATACCACCTCTGAATCAATCCTATGGAACCCTTCCTGGAAGCACTTCTAAACGATCTGAAATTTCACTGCCAAAATCCAGGCCAATTGTCACATTTTGCTGGCACAATTTTGGGGAAAGGGTTTTTTTTGGGGGGCGGGGGGAGGTAGGATAAATGTGGAAATGGGATTTGCCCAGGAAGACACCCCATTCGCAGAAAATAACGTGGTGTAACCTTTCTGCTGTATGTAATTGGAATGAAAGGCCTGGCCTCTAACCTAAGAAATTTGGCCATCTCTGCTTTAGGAAAAAACATTGTATGAATTTTATTATTCGTTTAGTATATCATGAGAACATGACAGAAGAGAAGTAAACATATGCACCCAATCCACGTAATTACATACAAAACTTCTACAGGGGTACAGCAATGGCCTCGTAACTAGATGTCCAATTCAACTACCCAAGGAATCGCCTCTGCAGTTGCTTCATGCAGTTCTTCTAAGGAACCAGAGAACGCATGTCATCATAGACAGTTTTGCACAATATGTTTAATAGTTTGCATATTAGCACCACAGTCACAACAAGGAGAACCTTTCCAGACCCATTAACACAGGGCAGAAGCACTTCTTCCAGTATCACACTTCATTCCGTTCAATTTTATCCAGACAGAACGAGGTAGATCAAAACCAAGTGGTTTGGTAGAGGGATCACTAATGGTCAGGCCTCAAGAAGGTACCTTGGTGTTGTGGCCCGCCGGCGACCCGTGCAGCTGGTTGCGGACTCCGACAGTGAAGAGGCTGTGGTGGTGATGCGCCGGCGGCCTGTGCAGCTGGTACCCGAGTCGGACAGTGAGGAGATTGGTGTGGACTCGGTGCCAGAGGCAGAGCCAAGGTGGCGCAGTGGTTAGAGTGCAGCACTGCAGGCTACTTCAGCTGACTGCTAGCTGCAGTTCGGCAGTTCAAATCTCACCGGCTCAAGGTTGACTCAGCCTTCCATCCTTCCGAGGTGGGTAAAATGAGGACCCAGATTGTTGGGGGCAATATGCTAACTCTGTAAACCGCTTAGAGAGGGCTGTAAAGNATAATTGTTACTCAGGAGGAGGTCTCCTCGGGAGTAAGGCTTTGGGCTAATTGGCCACGCCCTTAGCCTATTTAAGTAGTGACCACACTCAACTACGTTGCAGTAAACAACTCCATTCAATACACGTATTGATTTGGGTTTCCTGTTCAGCTCTTGATTCAAATCGGCATTCTTTTTCCTGTTCCTAGTTCTGGGCTTTCTGCCAACTTCAGTAAGTTCTCGTAGCTCTTATCAGTTAAGACTAATTGGTTGGACTTCTTTGATTCGTTGTGCTTGGACTCTTGCCAACTGTTAAGACGTTAATTAACAGTTGGTGCACCGAAAGGACTATTTTATGATTTAATGGACTTTAACACACACGACTGCTAAGAGAGCATTAGTAGTTTCACGAGTATTAAACAAGGTTTGTTTGTACGTTGCTTGTGTTGTTTTTCTTGGATCGGCAGCTGGGACAGAACACTTGGACATTCCTCTTTCCTGGCATTCTCGCGGTTAAACTGGGTAAATGTTAAGTGAATACCTGTTTCCCATGCTGGCCTACAGGATTTCAATCTTGTGATGGGCTTTGCATTGTCCTGATGAATAGGGAGGGCCTTGTTGTTCGGCATTCTTGACCATAGGCAAACAAGACCTTGTTATCTTCTAATGTGGGGCAGTATCAGGGGTGAAATGCTACCGGTTAGGGCGTACCAGTAGCGGCGGCTGCCGGTGGTTCAGAGAACTGGTAGTGGCAGAAGCGCAAGGCTCCGGTCACCCGCCCGGACGTTGCCATTTTCTTTTTTTAACCCTCTGCGCATGCGCAAAGCCTTCTGCGCATGCGCAGAGGGTGGAAAAGCGTGCGCTTCCGAACCAGTAGAGAAGGTAAGTAGATTTCACCGCTGGGCAGTATGATAGTGCTAAGTACTGGTAACCAATGCACAAGAATGGGATGCAATGTGCCAGAGATATGCATTGTCTATTGGAGTTAGACATTCACCAGTTGGGTGTGGGCGCTGTTAAGCCACACCCTGGCACAATATTGAGCTGTGGAATAAACCAAAGCCAAGGCTGTTGTTCGTAGGGTGTTCGCATTAGCCACCCAGGATGTTCCAGCCAATCTGTGCTGTAAATTGTTCCAGCTTTTCAATTTTGCAGCTGTTTTTTTCAAAGTGTTGTCGGACATTTAGTGATCTGTGCAGTGTGAGTACGAGTCATAAATCTTTTTTTTTTTAGGGCCATTGTAACTTCAGACGTTCAAATGAATGGTTGTAAGTTGACTATTTGCTGTTTGGTTATCTGTTTGCAATTGGTATATTAAGCTGCATCATTGCCTGATCAAATTATATGTATTCACTCACAGTATTCGTTAGTGATCGCATACTGATTTGCAAATCTTCCGTGTCATGAGAAATCAATTAATTATCTTCTACCTGGATGTATTAAAGTTAAATTTCCCTTTGTTTTTCTTTACAGTGTCCCTATATAAAAACAGCAGCTCCTTGATGTTCCTGACTGTATATAGGTCAGCTGCCAATTATTATGTATGCACTGATGACTGGGAAGAAAATTTAAGCCGCTTGGCATGCAAACAGATGGGTTTCGGGTAAGGTCAGTAGTTTGTAATATTGATAAATCATAGCCTTGAATGTGACTATAAATTGGGGGAAAGTCTTTGAATCTGTGATGTTTTCTTAAGACATGGGATCATTTAGTTTTCTACATTTTTGTTAATTTAATGCAACTGGAATGTTCTGATATTTGTTACCGCATATGATCTTTGGTACATTATCAGTACCCTAGTCAATCAATATCGTAGCTTATTTTCTGTGGAAAAAAAATCATATTTCCCCCCCTAGTTCCAGTACATAGCAATAGTGCTTAGACTTATATACCGCTTCACAGTGCTTTATAGCCCTCTCTAAGCGGTTTATAGTGTCAGCATCTTGCCCCCAACAATCTAGGTCCTCATTTTACCAATTTAACATTCAACTATTTTGAATGTATGCTTTTTTTTCCCTCAGTGGACCAGTTGTGACAGAACTTGTTCCAGTGAATGAGCTTCCACAACAGGAAAAATGGTTGAATCTGCACCCTGAATGGGAGAAGAAAAATAGGTCCACATTGCATGCTCTTTTAGTAACAGGGTAAGAAATAGCTACCATGGTGTTATACTCTATGTATACTCTATAGTTCGGAGAACCGGCAAATACCACCTCTGGCTGGCCCCAGAGTGCGGTGGGAATGGAGATTTTGCAATATCCTTCCCCCAGGAGTGGGGAGGGAATGGGGATTTTGCAGTATCCTTCCCCTGGAGTGAGGTGGAAATGGAGATTTTGCAGTATCCTTCCCCTGCCACGCCCACCAAGCCACGCCACGCCCACCAAGCCACGCCCACAGAACCAGTAGTAAAAAAAAAATGGATTTCACCACTGGGTTAAAGTAACAGAATCTTCCAAGTCTGAATACATTTTCCTTCTCCCTCTCTTTATCTTCATAAGAACTAGGGAGGGTCAACATCTGAAACTTTCTCAAATTATATTTCTCCTCCAGGTTAAAATTTCTTTAATCATTGTCTTGGTAGTGGCTCTTCCTTCTGTTCCTCAAAGTTATTCCTTCAGCCTATGCACATATGATAGATCTCAGATTTCCTAACAACAGGAATTGGGATATTGCATATAATAGCAATAGCACTTAGACTTATACAGGTAGTCCTTGATTTATGACCATAATTGAGCCCAAAATTTATGTTGCTAAATGAGACATTCGTTAAGTGAGTTTTGTCCCACATTACAACCTTTGTTGCCGCAATTGTTAAGTGAATCACTGCAATTGTTAAGTTAGTAGCACAGTTGTTAAGTGAATCTGGCTTCCCCATAGACTTTGCTTGTCAGAAGATCACAAAAAGTGATCACATTATCCCAAGACACTGCAAATGTCACAAATATGAGTCAGTTGCCAAGCATCTGAATTTTGAACACATAGGACCATGGGGATGCTGCAACGGTCATAAGTGTGAAAAATGGTCATAAGTCACTTTTTTCAGTGATGTAACTTTGAACAGTCACTAAATGAACTGTTGTAAGTCGAGGACTACCTGTATAGCGCCCCCATAGTGCTTTACAGCCCTCCCTAAGCGGTTTACAGAGTCACCATATTGCCCCCAACAATCTGGGTCCTCATTTTACCAACCTCGGAAGGATGGAAGGCTGAGTCAACCTTGAGCCCGGTCAGGATTGAACTCCAGGCTGTGGGGCAAAGTTAGCCTGCAATACTTCATTCTAAACAGTGATGGTGTCACAGACTATATAAATAATCTTGTCTACTCAAATTGTTTAACACCCTTTCGGGTGTGATACTCCCCATTTTGATCTGTAGGTATTCCGTATGCATTTCCAATTGCACAGAAGTCCTAGCCATTTATAGGCAGTCCATGTATAAAAAGGTAGCGCAGGTACTCCTTGACCTACGACCACAATTGATCCACAATTTCTGTTGTTAAGTGAGACATTTAAGTGAGTTTTGCCCCATTTTACGACTTCTCTTGCCACAGTTGTTAAGTGAAGCACTGCAGTTGGTAAGTTAGTAACACGGTTGTTAAGTGAATCTGGCTTCCCCATTGACTTTGCTTGTCAGAAGGTCGCAAAAGGCGAATCACATAACCCTGGGACACGGCAACCGTCATAAATATGAACCGGCTGCCAAGCATTTGAATTTTAATCACATGATCATGGGGATGCTGCAAAGGTGGTAAATATGAAAAATGGTCATAGGTCACATTTTTCAGTGCTGTTGTAAATTTGAACGGTCAGTAAATGCAGAAGTACTTGTATTTTGACTGAGTCCCATTTACAATTTTTAAAAAAACCTATTCAGCTTTGGTTTTCTAGTTGCCAGTCCTGAGAATGTTTTGAGAGGAATAAATGAAGCATCAAAATACTGCCTTTAGAAATCAAGTGTCCTCCAGGTTCCAAGCACATTTTTTTTTAGAAAATATTCTTTATTAATTTTTCCTTTAAAAACATACATATATCTATAGAAAAAACATACAATTGACTTACAACATAAAACAAATACATGACGTAACCAATTCTACGTCAAAAACAAATATGACATTAAAATTTTTCTTTTACAGCTTATTCATAATGATTTCTTATATGTTTACCGTTTACAAAGATTTCATTCTTATTCTATACTATTATTCTAATACCAAAGTATTCCAAATTCGCTAAATTGAGTCACCCATTGTTTTCTTTTTCAACAACTATTTCATTTGTGTTACATAACTAAATATCTCATTATTATCTTCTAACATATACAAAAAGTAGAATCCAAGCACATTTTTTGATGACACGGATAAAAGATAATAAAAGTTTTTCAGTAGATATATGATTCCTGCACTTCTATATTGATACTGATGAAACTGAGCCTGTTTTAAGCTGTTCTTTCTACATCTAGGTTACCGTGTAAAAGCAAGAATGTAGTTTCTCTTCTCTGTGCCAAAGAAGGTAAGATCATGATTCGTAGAAGCATGAAGAAGTAAATTAGATACTTCCAAATTATCCATTAATTCTTGAGAATTTAAAAAAAGGTTCTTTGGGGAGAATAAAAGTGGAACCTTTCCTCATCATTATCGAGGGCGTCATTTTGCTTTCTGAATGGAAAATATATGCCTTGTAGAAGCCCAGAAACAGAATATTAAAGCAAAAACTGGAAGGGTGTAAGGTCTCCTGCCTGAGCAGGGGGTTGGACTAGAAGACCTCCAAAGTCTCCTCTGACTCTGTAATTCTGTTATATTGAACTTTCTAAAATGATGAGTGTGCTTTGTTTTTTACAGCCATTCTCCATTCCATTTACCTCCTTCCATCATTTTTTTTTTCATATTTTGGATTGGATCTTGTTTTCTTTGCTTGGAATTTTGTTTGTAGTTTTTCAAACCCCGAAACTCTATTGGTGTGGGCCTTGTTCTTCCTTTTAAGGAAGCAAAGAACCTGTTGTTTAGGCAAATAAATGAGGTTGGGTTACTCCCTCTTGCCCTAATATTCATTGAGATTCTAAAGCACCTTGTCTGCAAGGTTACATAGGCTAACAGAGCCATAGAATTGGCAGGGACCTTAGAAGTCTTCTACTCCAGCCTTCTGCTCAGGGCAGCAAGGTTGCCCACAATTTGATTTATAATTTGTGTTTGGCCTTTTACTTAATCAGGAATTTTCTGACATTGTTAGTATGATTTAAGCCAGGGTGTCAAACTCAAGGCCTGCAGGCCGGATCCGGCCCACGGGGTGCTTAGATGTGGCCCGCGAGGCCAACCTGGAAACAGCGAAGGACCAGCCTGCGGTGCCTCTGCCAGTGAAAACAGCTCGCGAGAACCGTGTGTGGCCCTCCCGAGCTCCATTTTCACTGTCAGAGGGTTGCAGGAGGCCGTCGCAGCCAAAAACGGACCTCGCGAGGGCTGTGGGCGGCCCTCCCGAGCTCCATTTTTGCTGGCAGTGTTGCAGGAGCCGTCGCAGCCAAAAACGGACCTCGCGAGGGCCGCACACGGCCCTCCTGAGTTCCGTTTTCGCTGGCAGAGTGTTACAGGAAGCTGTTGCAGCCGAAAGCAGAGCTCAGGAACCCATTTTTTGCTGGCAGCCACCACAGGCGCCCCTGATACGAGTGACATCATGCTGGCCACACCCACCCTGGCCCCCCAAGGTCAAACAGAACCCTGATGCGACCCTCAATGAAATTGAGTTTGACATCCCTGATTTAAGTTTAATGATATCGTAGCTTTTCTAACTCTACTCTGTCTCCAGGTATACTATGTCTTTTGAGATTGTTGTGGAATAGATGCTAAAGCTTTCCAGAAAATGCAAGTCACTCTTCCGGTACTTACCAGCTGATCTTTTTCCTAAAAGATTGTGGCCGTCGCCCTGCAGCTCGCATGAGCAAGAGGATTCTCGGTGGCAGGACCAGTCGCTCAGGACGTTGGCCATGGCAGTGCTCACTCCAGAGCGAGCCCAGTGGGCACATCTGTGGCTGTGTTCTCATAGCAAAGAAATGGGTCTTAACAGTGGCACACTGCTTTGAAGGGTGAGTAGTGCTGAGCTTCAGAAATAGCATGGGTGCAGGGATGGGCTGCTCCGGGTTCGCCCGGGTTTGGGCGATCCTCTAGCGAAGATTCTGCGCGGTTCGGCGAACCCCCAAATCCCACGCCTGACTGGAGTCCATGAAGCAAGGAAGAAGCAATGAGTTCACGAAGCAAGGAAGAAGCAAGCAGTCCTGCAAACGCCAGACGTCAGCAACGGCACACAAAACTCCACAAATTCAGTGTTTGTTCCCGACAAACGCCTCTCCCCACAATGTCTCTTTAAGTCTCAGTCCCCAGGTGTGCCTTGTGATGAGGGGCGGGGCACACTCCTTCCAAGTCGTCGGGTCAGCCTGCGCTGTTCCTGCCTCCTCTCCATTCTCTGTGCTCGGGGATCAGGAGGAGGCGGTCCTTGCTCATCCCCTGAGCTCCGTCACTCTTCATCTCCACTGCCTGCCCTCTTTCAGTCGTCCTGCCCCCGTTTCTCCCTGCTGGCAAGCTGTCCCAAGCCCGAGCTGTCTTGTCCTGCTCCTCCCCCCATTTCTCTGAAGCCAACAAAGCCGCCCCCTCAGTCTCCGTCGGCCACAGCTCCGGCTCATCCTCCCCCGCGAATTCAGGCTCCGACGGGGGCATGACACTTATCAACTGCAGTAATTCACTTAACAACAAAGGCGAGAAAGGTCATAAAATGGGGGAAAACTCACTTAACACTTAACACCATAAAATTGTGGTCGTAAGTTGAGGCCTGCCTATAAAGTTGGTGCACATCCATCAGGAGAGTGAAGTACATAAATGACTTCTTATGGCAGATAGATTTAGAATCTTCACTGGTATCTGATGTCTTTCCTTTCTTTCCCCAAGGAGAGAAAATGCCAAGGTATGGAAAGTAGTTTTTGGCATCAACAATTTGGATCATCCGTCAGTCTTCACACAAACCCGCCTGGTGAAAACAATTATTCTGCACCCTCGTTACAACCGCGCCGTGGTGGATTACGACATCAGCATTGTGGAACTCAATGAAGGCATCAACGAGACCAGCTACGTCAGGCCAGTTTGCCTTCCCACCAGGGAGCACCTAGTTAAGCCAAATACCTATTGCTACATCACCGGCTGGGGACACATGGGCAACAAAAGTAAGCATCATGTAGCCATGTGATAAATCTGTTTCTCCTTTGCCATATCCAATCGGTTTAGTCAAGGTAATTGGTAGTCCCCCATTTCCAATGAACAATAAGAAGGTAGTGGATCTAAATTTGAAGCAACCAATGAAAAATCTTCTGTTGTGCTAAACAAAATATCGAAACATATGTTAGTTTTTGCTGTTCAAAACTGGGACATAAAAAGAATCCCACTATGAATATATGCGAATGTCCACCAGGGAGAGGGATGGATCAGAAGGCTGAGATTGCGGGTGCAGCCTTGGGATGAACCAACACCCCTTGAGACACGTGTGCAGGGGTGGGCTTCAAAAATTTTAGCAAGGGGTTCTCTGCCCGGTTGCTGGGTGGGCGTGGCCATGGTGGGCGTGGCCTAGTCGGCCTCCTGCACCATGGGGAGGCATTTTTGCCCTCCCTGGGCTCCGGAGGCTTTCCTCGAACCTCCGGGAGAGCGAAAACGGCCTCCCCAGGCTCCAGAGGCCCTCTGGAGGCCGGAAACGGGCCCATTTCCCGAACTTCCGGTAGGCCCGTTTTCCGCCCTCCCCGAGGCTCCGCGCGCGCCCTGCACTTACCTGCATCCAAAACGGGCCACGTGGGGACTCCTGGGAGGGACGGGGTGGGCTAGGCGGGGCCAGCCAGGAGTGGGATTTGGGGGTTCTCTGAACTGCACAGAATCTTAGCTAGAGGTTCTCCCGAACTCCTGCAAACCCCCAGCAGCTCACCCCTGCATGTGTGGTGTCAGTGCACAAAGGATGAAGCTTTGATCAGGCAGGTGACCTCATTTATGCAGCCATAGATTCTCACCCAATTGTGGGTTTTTCCCCCCTTCCGCTTAGTGCCCTTTAAACTGCAGGAAGGAGAAGTCCGCATTATTTCCTTGGACCAATGTCAGTCCTACTTTGACATGAAGACCATCACAGTCAGGATGTTATGTGCAGGCTACGAGTCTGGAACTGTGGATTCTTGCATGGTAAGGCTGTTCACAAAAAGAAACCCAAAGCCCACAATTTTTGTAGACAAATGTTTAAAAGCCAGGTTTCCAGGTTTTTCGCTAATCAAAAGTTTGTTCCATCCATTTTTTATTTTATTTTTTTGCTTATGTTTTAGGATTTTTGGGATGTTGGCAAGAAAATTTTCCTGTGCAGTTTTTCCTTTCCTTTCTGAGTATATTGTGTTTGAAGAAAGTGTATCACAAATTTCAGAGAATAAATGCATGCAGAGAATAAATTGTTCAAATAAAATATAGTAGTAATACTTTTGAGATCAGCTTGCAGTCACAGTCCTAGAAGGATTGTGTTAACTAGTACAGTGGAAAAACATCAGTTTAACCACCTCTCCTGGTGGCCACTTCCACAGGATTTGGGGCAGGATTTTTTTAGAAATAAGTTCCTTATGGGTTATTCTTTTAATTTCCAAGTCTAGCCAGGAGCCCTGGAATTCCCAAGCAGCCACCACTAATCAGGTCCAAACTGCCTCAGTTTTTGAAATCAGCCAAGGTTGTCTAGATTTTTTAATTAATTACTCTGTCACTTCAAAATAAATGTTTCGTCGTTTACAAGAATCTGCATCATAAACATTAATCAATGGAAAATACAGGTAACCCCGGAGTTACGACAGTTCACTTAGCGACCGTTTGAAATTACGACATAGCCCCTCCCCCCAAGTACTTATGACCCAGTCCCGAAGTTACGAATGTTGCAGCACCAAGGCCATCGTTCACCCTTACGAACGACCGGAGAGGCACTGCAACATTCGTCCTGTCTATTCCCTCCCCCCGCCAGGTCTCCACAGGCAGGCCTGCGCAGATTCACTTACCTTTTGAAGACTTAGCAAGTTGTCTCCTCTCCAGCCTCTCTGTTTCTTTGCCTGCTCCCGGCGAGAGCAGAGGGAGAGCAGGACGAGGGCGCCCTGCTCTGCTTCTCTGACTCACTGAGGCTGCTTGCCACTTATGGAGCAGTGGGTGTCAGGGTTCCAAGTAATAGACCCATAGCAAGCAAAACTCCAAGGCAGATGAATTCCTTAAAGAACAGCTTTATTGGATATATCATAATGGCACAGATCTGGTGAAAACCGACTCTGAAGGTTCCCGCGGTTTTCACCTAAGTAAAAGTAAAATTTTTCTCCTCAACCCCAAACAAATCAGTCACATGGTGCTGTCTGGTTGCCTGGCGACATCACTCCTCCTTCCTCTGGCCAGCTGTGAGAATGTCCTTGGTTCCCAAGAGAAAGTATTTTATTTTGGCTACAAAACCTCCAGCTATCTCTAATCCTCCCTCCCTATCCCTCAGCTCCAGTGTGGCAACACTGAAGCTCCAAGGTGGCTTCGGTCAGGTCAGCTTCAGGGTTGATAGCGGGCAGCGTCGATGAGTCTCCTCCAAAGGTTTCCAGGATCGGTGCAGAAAAGCATTTGCATGCCAAAGTGAGGCTTTGGGGCAGCGAACTTGTGTTGCTTCAAGCCCCTCATTGGCATGCAAACACTTTCCCCCGGAGACTGGAACCTTCTGGGTGTCCTGATCTCGTGGGATCTCATTTTCTGCAAAAGCGGATGGGTGCCTGAAGTCGCACAACACCGTGGCCCCCAGAAGCTTTCAGTCTCCATCCAGTCTCCGTCTGGGCAAAAAGTGTTTGAGCACCTATGGGGCGCTTGGAAACGGAGCGCCCCATAGGCGCTCAAACACTTTTTGACCGGACGAAGACTGGAAACTTCTGGGGGCCATGGTGTGCGACTTCAGACACCCATACATTATTGACAACTTGTCTGGAGTTAAATACCAATGATACATCATCTTATAGAAATCTTCTTTTAAATTATAGTTTAATGTAAATTTTAAACCTTTCTTCCACATATTCTCCTATTGTTCAAGCAGTACATTATATCCAAAATTCCTTGCCCACTGAATGCTTTTACTTGTTCATTTTTCAAGTTTAAGTTCAATAACGTTTTATAGACTTTAGCAATAATATCACTGCCACCCATTAAGGACTTCCAATTCATATTTAACAAAGTTAAACCCATAATTCTTTTTGTCTAACTTAAAACTTTCTTTCAACTGTAGATATGTAAACCAATGGCAGACATGACCTTCTGATTCTAACTCCTTATTCTTGAGGGTAGGGCCGCCCAAGTTGAAAGATATTATTTTACTATATGTCCACCAGTTTGGCCTCATCACCATTTCTTTTCTTTAAAAAGCTTCCTGTGGGGGAAACCCAAAGAGAAAACCTTCGTGGAAAACCTTGTTTTATATTTATTCCGAACTCTCAGAATGGCACGTCTAACAAAATGGTTGTTGAAATTAACATTTATTTTAACTTTGTCGTATCACAGGTAACCGTGCCATCCAAATCTTAATTCATGATCATCTAAGTCCAGTAGCCTCTTATTCTGAAGGTTCACCCATTCTTTTAGCCAAACCAAACAGCAAGCATCAAAATACACTTTCAAATCTGGTAAACCCAAACCCCCTCTTTTCTTAGCATCTTGTAGTCGTCTGTATCTAATCCTTGGGATGTTTTTCCCCCTGCCATATGAACTTAGAAATGTCCCTCTGCCATTGTTTAAATGGGATATCAGTTGCAAGTATTGGTAATGTCTGAAACAGAAAAAGCATCTTTGGTAAAGACATTCATCTTAATTACAGAGATTCTACCCAATAGTGATAGCTGCAATGTATCCCGTCTTAATATGTCATTTTTTTAATGTCATTCCAGAGAGGCACATAATTGTTTTGGAACAGTTTTGTGTTTGTCAACATAACCCCCAAATATTTCACCTTTTTCTCAACCCTAATATTGTCCATCTTCTTACAGGGTGACAGCGGAGGTCCGCTTGTGTGTGAGCAGCCGGCTGGACGCTGGACGCTATTTGGTTTGACTTCTTGGGGCTCTGTCTGTTTTTCCAAAGTTTTTGGTCCCGGAGTTTATAGTAATGTGTCTCACTTTCTCGAATGGATTGAAAGAGAAATCTACCTGCACACGTTTTTGATTCGTTGATTCTTCAGTGCTGCACTGACTGACCAAAAGCAATTGTCTGAGCACACCGGAGCAATGAAAACATTGAAGAAGCTGAAGACGTTTGATGAATTGTCAATTTTACAGGTTGCAGATGATGAGCAGTAGAGCAGGGTCAAAGAATGTGTAAATACTTTGGTGCCAAAGGTGCTTCTGAGTAACAATCGAATATTTTGCAGTTATTTCTGCCTGGTTTCTTTAGCAGTTCTGCTCTTCACCTTTCACTTCTCATTCACAAGAATCAACCAGTTTCTAATGTTTCATGATAAGCCTTCTGCAGAAATATTATTTTTTCTAAAACATAAAGAAAAGAGAAGAAAAACATTGCTAATAACCAAACAGCATTAAAAAAATCCTAAGGTCCCCTTAGTAATTCTTAGTCCAGGGGTGAAATGCTACCGGTTCGGCGTACCGGTAGCGGCGGCCGCCGGTGGTTGGGAGAACCGGTAGCGGCGGCAGTGCGAGGCTCCGCCCACCTGCCCGGACGTCACCATTTTCTTGTTTTTAACCCTCTGTGCATGCGCAAAGCCTTCTGCGCATGCGCAGAGGGTGAAAAAGCGCACGTGACGGTGGTGCGCGTGCAAAGTGCGTGCTTCCGAACTGGTAGGGAAGGTAAGTAGATTTCACCGCTGCTCTAGTCCATCTGATTTTTATAAGCTGGACCCCACTGTGTTCCCACCTTTGAACAGAATGGGATGTTTCAGTGCAACTAAGTTGGACATCTGTTCAGATACAGCTGTATTATTTAAATCAGTTATTTGTCATTCTTTCTCCCATGCTTAGTTTCCTTCCCACGTAGAATCAGTGCAGAATAAGCATATTATCATAGTAATATAAAACATATCGTTTAAAAATAACAATCAGTGTAAATAAGTAATACAGGTGTTAAATTGATAGCCAGAATGGTTGGATCAAATAGTCTTTATGCCATTTAACAGCTAAATGTAATGATAATATTGATAAGGTACATTGATCTATGACCACCGAAACCTCCAATAGATAGTTCAAACACGTGGCAGTACTTGAAAAGGAAATACGAAAAAGCTGCAGTTGCACATGCATTGCAATTCATGACCCAGAGAATAATTAAGAAGGCCATACTAGTAGTCCTCAACTTACATTTAGTGACCGTTTGAAGTTACAATGGCACTGAAAAAAAGTATGACCATTTAGGACCATTGTAGCATCCCCATGGTCATGTGATCAAAATTCAGATGCTTAGCAACTGACTCATATTTATGACGGTTGCAGTGTCCCGGGGCCATGTGATCCCCTTCTGCGACTTTCTGACAAGTAAAGTCAAAGGGGAAGCCAGATTCACTTAACAACCGGGTTACTAACTTAACAACTGCAGTGATTCAGTTAACAACAGTGGCAAGAAAGGTCGTAAAATGGGGTAAAGCTCATGTAACAACAAAAAATTTGGGCTCAATTGAGGATTACCTGTTCATGATATCTCAGAGGAATCTTCTATGGTAATAAAAGGTTACCTGTTGCTATTTCTCAAGGTAAAGCAAACTTGTTCCACTAACATTGCAATTTCTTTCTCCAAACATACAGTACATGAGCAGCAAATAGTCTTCTTTGGGAATCTTTTGAACGGTGATCTATGGCTTGAAAAGGTGGAAAGAAATGTCTAGGAAGTTGAGAGTCAGTATTGCCACTTACAAACAGGAGGCTCTGCTCCTGTTTGTAAGGGAATCGGGATATCCTTTTTAGTGTCTAAAACAGGTTCTGCAGCTACAACAAAGCCTGGTTGTTTTCTACTGCCCCAGAATTAGTTATGTAGAGGATTCAGAGATAGTAATTTGGCAGTATTAATTCAAGAGGGGTATTGTGGTTATAGCTTTTATCCTATCTGGTAGCAAACTTCTTCTTTTTAAATAAGCAAATAATCTTTATGCAGTTGGTGTTCTTTCAGGCATGCAGATATAATAAAAAGAAAAGAAGATTTCTATTTGGTTTTCAAATATAGCACTAATTGCCTGTATAGCTTTTGCAGCAACACAACCATTTGCCTAGATTTTCTTCTGTAATGGTGCAAAAGGCTATGCATAAACCTCTGCATATATTCTAACTTTATTTTGGCTCTCATTAAACAGCTTTGAAATAATGCTGTACTAAAGCAGTTTCCGTCTATTCCAGAGCTGGAAAGGGAAAATAATCAGATACTTTCAGGATTGATCCAAAGCAGCAATTAATTTGTAATAGCAATTTGTTGTATTAGCAGGGCTTTCAATAATTGTCTGCATTACTTGCTGTAATAATAATAATAGACCTGTTGATATTTGTTTCAAGCTAATCGTATTTTAAATGTCTATCAAAAGAAAAATAACATTTAAAATAGTACAATTAATTGTAACGCTTTTATAAAATGGCAAATCCTTTGCAGTTGCCTTTATACAATGTTTTGAAACACAGTTCCCTCAAAAGACACCAATATTTCTGGTGATCAAAACAGTTTAGAAGTTCGGGGGGGGGGGGAATCTTGTGACCTCCTCCTGAGTAGCCTTGCAGCCCTTCTCTGAGCTTTCCTGTACTCTGCTCTCCTTGCCCTTGGATCAATGGAGGGGGCAGCTGTTCCTCATCAGAAATCTGCTGTTATCAGTACCACTGCCTGTCAGCAGCCAATCCTCCCGTGTCTGTGTAGGCAGGCAGCTCTCCGTCAGGTTGACCACCTCCTCCAATCCTGAGGGGCCTGAGACAGCATTGTCCTCAGCCCTGGCCTCTCCAAACATGCCAAGGGAGACATGCCATTCCTGTCGGATAGTCGCAGTTCCAACTCCTCTTCCAAACCAGGCTCCAATGGACCATGACACTATCCCCCCTGCAGTCACCTCTCCCCCGGGACCATGCGGACTAGGGCGTTCCGGGTACTTGTGGAATGTCTGAACCAGATGGGGGAACATGCACATCCTTGGCATTCACCCATGTAAAGTCCTATGATCCAGGTGTGAGTTTTAACTTACCTCGCTGCCGGTTCACTTCCTCCCATGCTGTGTGGCTGCGCCTCGTGGGCGTGCACTGGAAGCATCCCCTCATCTAATGTGAATCTCGAATGCTGTCCACCTCATAGTCCGGAGGTTTGTGTGGCCATGGGACCCAGTGGCGGTGCAGCGAGACGATGAGTCTGCTGACACAGGCACCACCAGTAAGGACCAATGGAACACTGGGTGGATCCTCATGCTTCGAGGCAAGGTTAGCCAGAAGACTACAGGGTTGATCATGTCTTCAACAGGAAATGGGATCACATAGCGGTCCAGTTTTTGGGATGGCCAACTCAAAGGGAGGTGCGTGGAAAGCCAAACCCGATCCTGCACGGCTAGTGGAGGAATGTCTCTGCAGTGAGTCAGCAAACTTCTTGTAGTCCTCCTTGGCCCTGTCGAGTTGGCGTTGCTGCACAGCCTGAAGCTCTTGAAGGAATACGTTCACTGTGGGCATGGGAGGGTCCAATGGGAAAGGGAAAGTTGCGGGTGAAACCTGTAACTGGCGAAGAACGGAGTCACTTGGGTGGAGGTGTGTTGTGAGTTGTTGTATGCAAACTTAGGCACCGCTAGCACATCAACCCAGTTGTCCTGCTGTTGATTCACGAAGCACCGGATATATTGCTTGTGGATGACATTCAGCTGTTCATTACCCCCATCGGTCTACTGAGCCAGATTCTATCTATTCTATATCTTTGCATTTGGGTTTTCTTGGCCAAGTGTAGGACCTTACTTTTCTCACCAATAAAATTGCATTTTGCCAGATAGGGTCCAGTATTCAAGTCTATAAAGGAACGTCTGAATCTTGAGTCTGTCTATAAAGTTTTAGCTATTCCTCACACATACCACATGGTGGTGTCTGCGGATTTGATGAGTTCCCTTTCTATCCTCTCATCTAGATCATTTATGAAAATGTTGGGCCTAAGACAGAAACTGGAGGAAGCATGTTTCCCTCTAGGTAGAAGTAGCCCCACTGAAGACTACCCGTTGAGTGCATTTGGTCACCAAGTGTGAAGTTGGTGGTACTATCTCACGTTGCTCTATCTTACCAAGAAGTAGGCTGTGGTCTATTTTCTCAACTGCTTTACCAAGGTCTAAGTAAACTATGACCACAGCATTTGTCAGGCAGAATTAACCAAGCACAGAAGTTGAGTTCAAAGCACTGAAAGTTTATTGCATGCTACTTGTATACAAATATCTGCAATAAGGTTTCTCTGGCATGATCTGACAAATCCATTGTCTTCTTCATTCTAGATGCTCACAAGTCCATTGGTTATCTTTTCCAAGATTTTTATTGATGTCAGGCTGATTGGTCTGTAGTTTTCCGAGTCCCCCCCCCCCTTTCCTCCCCCCCTTTTTGTAGATTGGAAGCACAACAACTCTTCTTCAGTCGTCTGGTAGTCCCACTATACTCCAAAAGCTCTCAAAGATTATGTTCAGTGGCTCCAAGATCATGTCTGCGCGCAATTGGGAGGGCTACCAGGCCTTCCCCGTCGCTATTCACGGCGTAAAAAGGAGCTGTGAGGCTTCCAAGGAGGACTGCCAGACCCCTCCCAACCCCACATTTGCCCCTCTGCCACAACTCACACGCAGCTCAGGAGAGTAAATGAGCTGCAAGAAGGGCTCTTGGGGCCCCCCAAACTCCGCAATTGCCCCACCCACTGCCATTCATGTGCAGCTCAGGGAGAGTAAAGGGGTTGCAAAGTGGGCTGTCAGCCCCCACCCCATCCCTCCGATCCCCCCACCCACTGCCATTCGCGAGCAGCGCAGAGAGAGTAAAGAGCAGCTGCGAAGCTTGCAAGGAGGGTTGCCTGATGTTGGAACGTGGATTGCTTAGAAACTTCAGGCAACACTCTATAATCAACTCCTCCTTTTTTGACCTGAAAGGAATAAAGAAATAAAACCAATTTTATTACCTTGCCTCACTGCTTAATGAATTCTAATGAATGAAATATACACATAAGTCCATAAAAAAGTTTGTCATAAAACCTGAAACCAAATTCATTCGATACAGGTAGTCCTCGACTTACAACAGTTCATTTAGTGACTGGCACTTATGACCATTTTTCACACTTATGGCCCTTTGCAGTATCCCCATGTTTGCATGATTTACATTCAGAGGCTTGACAACTGGTTCATATTTATGATGGTTGCATGTCCGGGGGTCAGGTGATCACCGTTTGCAACCTTGACAAGCAAAGTCAATGGGGAATCCAGATTCACTTAACCGTGTTACTAATTTAACAACTGCAGTTACTCACTTAACAAATGTGGCAAGAAAAGTCGTAAAATGGAGCAAAACTCACTTAGCAACAGAAATTTTGGGCTCAATTGTGGTTATAAGTTGAGGGCTACCTGTAATGGTGATATTACTATACAGTGGTGCATTATGTACTTCCTTAGTACCTGTCAAAGCTTAACTTTCAAGGGAGACTTTGGACTGCATTGCAGAGTCCTCCAATGCCATACAGTGTGAGGATATCATTTCTCTCCTTAAGGAGGACCTTCAGGGCGGAATACATTTTTTCCATGAAAAAGTCTGCCTTTCTGAACGGGCTTCCTACTGTATCAACTGAACAGAACAATAGCGGAGAATAACTTGCAATCTATCTTTGATTCCTGCAAATCAGAGAAGCACCACTCTTAATAGAATAAAAGCCTTACAAGTCATCTGAACGCTTTGGGTGAATTCAGGTAACCAGCTCTCCATACCTGCATGCTTGGCCACGCCTGACTGCATTTTACAATGATTTTGCTGAAAAGCAGTACTTACTTATGGCTTATAGCAAAACCACACCCATAGTAAACCATTGGTTTGCTTAACTATGGTGACTTGCTTAACAACCTCCACAAAAAGGTCATAAAATCTGGTTGTTTATGGTTCATGTGACCAACACATTCTCCATAGTAGGTGGAGCTAGCATCTATGAATGGGTTGACCTCATCTGTTCAGCCAATAGGACTGAGTCTGTTAAAGTTGTTGGGCTCCACCTCTGTACTGGATCCCCAGTTACGACTCAGTCCTCAGACTGGACGGACGTGGTTACTTTTGTTCCCATTCCTGATTGCTAGTTTCCATTTCCTACTTTTGGACAGTGCTCATTCAAAGTGACTTCCATTTCTTCTTCAAGTTGCTGAGGAAAGATCCTACCATTGGATCATCGGTCTGTGAGTTATCTGATCGGGATTCTCCACAATTCGGTAGAGCTTCGGTTCCAGCCGCGCCGGCCATTGCCGCTTCATTGATATTTTGGATTGTTCCCTTTTATGCTACCTGAGGCACGGGCTTTGGCTCAAGCCTCTGCAGCCTTTGCCCGCTTAAGTTAAGTGGCATTGAACCGCCAAGGGGCTTGCCCCAAGGTCTGCCTTTGGAACGTGGGAGTTCTGTATTCACGGAAAGGGCGTGATTGCCGATCGGGGCTTGTCCCTCCAGGCAATGCGGTGCTGGCCGGGAGCTCTTCGCTCCCTTGTTTATCTTGTGATTCCCCCTGCTTCGTGGCTGCGTCACAGGAGGAGCGGACCTGAGCACCAGCTGGGCTTATTGCTGAGGGGAAGAGTGCCTGCCTCTTCTGGAAGCCCTCCGCTCGTCGCAGGAGCCCTGCGCTCAAGTGACTTGGCCACAGAAGCCTCTGCTTCTTTTCTCGCCGCTAATTATCTGGCTGCTGTTGCTCCTTGGAGCTGATTGAATGGGCGACGCGTTATTCCACCCGGGGAAGTGGTAGCCCCCGTCCCTCCCGGCTGCGCCATTTCAGGCGCCATTTCGAGCCGCCATCTTGGCCATTTTGGGCTTCTCTCTCCGTGCCTCAGCTGTGTGATCTGTAAAGGCCTCTGTCCCTTCTATTTGGCTGCCCAACCTTTCTATTGTAAACATCAACAATATAAACGCAGGATTCTTTTGTGGGCTTTCCCTCTGTTACTGGGGTTGTGCTGAGGGCCACTTAACACAGCCTTTTCCCCACTGGCACGTGGCAGGGGGAAAATTCAAAATGGTGGATAGGGCTTCTTCTACAACCACCACCAGATCTAGATCTGGTAAAAGGCACAAGAAGTCCTCTCCTCCTCCTAGTCAGATGGCCCAACCAAGTACATCAAAAAAGGGCGCTGCCTCATCAAAGAGCCACGCTGATAAAGGAAAGTCAAAGACATCTGAGAGGGATGAGCGTAGGAGGGACAGGGCATTGAAAAAGATTTGTGCCCAGGCTGTCATTGCTCCTCCTCCTTCTGCTCTTCCCCCAGGATCAGCAGAGCATTCAGCCTGCAGATCTCCCCCAGCTCTGTCTCCAGGGCCTCAAGGGGATCAAATTTTTCTAGATAATCCAGATCTGGTTATTGACAATCCTGATATTTGGGGAACCAATAACCTTAACCCTCCAACTGTAGCTCCCTCTGCGGAGGTTCCCATGGAGTCAGCTGGTCCATCACCATCTCCGGTGGCAGGTCCCTCCATTACTCAGGGAGTCCTTCCTTGGGGTCCCGCTGACATGCACTCCATGATAGCAGACGCCATCAAACAAGGCATAGCTGCTGGCATGCGCCAACTGGGCAGAGCCTCTTCAGCAGTATCAGAGATTTCGCAGGCATCTTCCGTGCCCCAGAACAACCTGGCCCTTCTTCAAGGATCTATCTTCTGGAACGTGGTTCGTCTGTTTCTTCGGAAGGCAGCCGGTCTCATCTTTCTGACAGAGAGGAGCGCAGAGAATTCGACCTTTCCAAGGACGAAGGCCTTTCTCCAGATCAGTCGGTTCCCTCGGGCCTCTTCTATCCTGGCCTATTTAGAACTTTATTGTTCAAAGCCAAGAATGCAGCCGGCCTTGGTCCGCCACCATCGACGTCTGCGGAAGCTTCTATGAGTTACGCTGATCCCTTGTTCGCTGAACACACTCCAGAGGTGGAAGTTATCCCTGCTCCTCAGATTTCTGTGGATTCTGCCCAACGCCAATGGCAGTCCCCTGCTTCCGGGCCTGCTCCATCGACCATCAATCGGAGATTCTTTAATGTTGGATCGGACCTTGCTAACATCCTCCAGGTTCCACTAGTGGATCCCCCAGTAGCAGCTCTCCACTCCCCCACTACCATGCCTGGGGAACCTGAAGAACTCCTGAAACCGGAGGACAGGAAGATGGAATAGGCGCTCCTGAAGGCTCATCAGGCGGCTGCCTGGGCTATCAGGGCGTCTTCTACGGCATCCTTTTTCAATCGTACATCGCTACTTTGGCTACGCCAATTACAGGATCATCTTCCAGCTTCAGACTTCAGAACACAGCAAGATCTTAACAAGCTGGTAGCTGCAGCTCAGTTTTCAGCAGAAGCCACTTTACAAGCTACTAGGTTTGCTTCCAAAGCCATTGCCTCCTCAGTCGTGGCCAGACACATGCACTGGCTACGACAGTGGCAAGTGGACACCCGACACACGTGGCGTCTGGCTTCTGCTCCCTTCCGGGGTCAACACCTCTTTGGGGACGCTCTGGATCCGATTCTGGTCGAGACCAGAGATAAGTGGAAGATACTCCCATCCTTTTCCAGGAAGGGTTCCTTCAGAGCAATTGCCTATTCCAGGCGGCCCTTTCGAGCCCCTGACTCGGGACCAGGATTCCCCAGGGGCCAAGGTCAGTACGGGTTCCGGCAGAGACAGGGACCAGAGAGGTTGGGCAGGGGGAGACAATTCAAGAGGTCCTTTCGAGGCGGAGGGGGTCACCCCTTCCATCGCTCCAAGTAATTTGGAACCCGATCCCCCCATAGGAGGTCATCTGGCTCTTTACGCAGACAGGTGGGAGGCAACATCAGACATCTGGGTCAAGGAAACGGTCCGCCATGGCCTTTCCCTAGAGTTTCTCTCCATGCCCCCGAGTTTTTTTCTACAATGCTCTGTTTCTAAGGACGCCACCAAAAGGGCGCTTATGGACTCCGCAATTCAACATCTCCTGAACATAAGAGCAATCCAGGGGGTTCCGGAGGACCAATTAGGACAGGGGTTCTATTCAATTCTTTGTAGTTCCCAAAGCCTCGGGGGGGGGGGCTATTCTGGACCTTAAACATCTGAACCGCCATGTTCGATACAGGTGGTGCAAGATGCATTCCCTGCAGACGATCCTGGGGAGTATTCGGCCGGGGGACTTCCTCGCCTCCATTGATCTCACGGAGGCCTATCTGCACATTCCCATTCTGCCAGCCCACCGCCAATTCCTTCGCTTTTGTTATGCAGGTAGACACTTTCAGTATAGGGCCATGCCATTTGGCCTTTCTTCCACGCCTCGGGTATTCACCAAGGTGCTGTCAGTTGTGGCGGCTCATTTAGATCAATGCCAATGCGTGTCCAGTGTTATCTGGATGATATTTTAATTCAGGCATCCACTAGGGATCTAGTGGTGCATCATCTCCAGGTAACAATTGATACGCTGAGACACCATGGTTTCTCCATCAACATGGAGAAGAGCCACCTGTCACCCTCCACTTCCCTTCTCCATTTGGGAGCCGTTATAGATTCACTAGAGTGTAGGGTTTCCTTGTCCCAGGAGAGGCAGGATAGCCTTAGGGAGATTTCTTCCCTAGTTCAGTGTCAGCGTCGGGTTCCTCTCGCTCTACTTTCCACCCTCCTGGGCAAGATGATCTCCAGCATCGCCATCACTCCATGGGCATGTCCACACTCTAGGGATCTTCAATGGTTCCTTTTACCGTTCCAGAGGGCACGCCGCAGCTCCTCGTCTTCCAAGGTCCTGGTTCCGGCAGAGGTACTCCACTCCCTGAACTGGTGGAGGTTGGGGGCCATCTCAAAAGGTTGTCTATTCCGGCAGCCCCACAGAGTGGTAGTCACCACCGATGCCAGTCTATTCGGCTGGGGAGCCCACTCCCAGGAGCACATGGCTCAAGATCGCTGGACGACGCCCGAATCCAAATGCAGCATCAACTGGCTGGAGCTGCGAGCTGGGTTTCTGGCCCTCCGACGATTCCTTCACCTCGTGTCAGGCATGCACATCCTGATCCTCATGGACAATGTGGCAGCCAAGGCCCATATCAACTAACGAGGAACAATCGCGCACCCTGATACGGGAAGCCAAGAAGCTGGGCCTCTGGGCAGAACGTCACTTACTGTCGCTTTCGGTGGATCACATCTCAGGGGAGTCCAACACTCAGGCGGATTGGCTCAGTCAAGCTACGATTGACCATGCGGAGTGGCAGCTGCATCCGGAGGTCTTCCAGGAACTGGCGAGGAGATTGGGACTCCCGGTGATCGACCTCTTCACGACTCCAGAGAACTCGCACCTGCCCAGGTTCTTCTCCCGCTTCCGGTCTCAGAGGGAGTCAACGCGTTTCGCTGCCCGTGGCCCCAGGGTCTCCTCTAAGCATTCCCTCCCATTCCGGTCATCCACAGGGTCATCCAGAAGGTCCTAGAGGAGAAGGCGGAGATCATACTTTTGGCTCCGCATTGGCCCAGGAGAGCCTGGTTTGCGGACCTGAAACTGCTTTCGGTGGCTCCGCCCTGGAGAATCCCGCTCAAGGTCAATCCTCTCAGCCAGGGGGCGTTAGTTCACCCAGACCCCCAGTGGTTTCATCTGACCGCCTGGCGCTTGAGCGGGGCACCTTGAGGCGACAAAACTTCTCTGCCAGGGTTATAGCTACAATGCAGGCCTCTAGGAGACCCTCCACGGAACAAATATACTCGGTGACCTGGAAGGCATTCTGCTCCTGGTGTGTGAAGGAGCACTGTTCCCCGACGCAGATTTCCATCGCTAAGCTCATGCACTTCCTTCAGGAGGGTTTGGATAAAAGACTCTCACCCAACACCATCAGGAGGCAGGTGGTGGCTCTGTCTTCCGTTCTGTCTTGCGGTACACTGGAATCTCTCTCACAACATCCTTCTATCCGTCGTTTTTTGAAAGGAGCGTCGAATCTGTCTCCACCTGTGGTTCACAGATATCCCACCTGGGACTTAACCAAGGTTTTGGACTCTCTGACAGGATCACCTTACGAGCCCTTACGTTCGGCGTCCCTTCGGTATTTGACTTGCAAGGTAGCCTTTCTGGTGGCTATCACCTCTGCCAGGATGATTTCAGAACTGGCGGCTCTCTCGGTCCATGAGGACCTTTGTGTTTTTCATGCGGACAGGGTGATTCTTTGGCTAGACCCCTCGTTTATTCCTAAAATAAATTCCTGGTTCCACCGTGCGCAGGAGATAATTCTTCCCAATTTTTGTCCGCACCCAGTCCACCCTCTAGAAAAGAAATGGCATTCTTTGGACGTGAGGAGGGCGCTCTGTATTTACGTGAAAAGGACTTCATCTTTGCGGAAGTCGGAGGCTCTCTTCATTTCGTTCCAACCTACGTCCTTGGGTCAGAGGGTGACCCCTTTGACAGTTGGCAGATGGATCCGTGGTACCATCGCTAAAGCCTATGACATTCACTCACTGCCTCGGCCCGGCGGGATCACGGCACATTCTACTCGGAGCACAGCAATGTCGGCTGTTTGGGCTACGCAGGCCTCTCTTGAGGAGGTCTGCAGAGCGGCGACATGGGCTTCTCCATCACAGTTTATTCGCCATTACAAGTTGGACGTTTTTGCTTTGGCTGAGGCAGCCTTTGGCAGGTGGGTCCTGCAGAGTGCATTTGGGACAAGGCACTTCGGTCCGCGACAGTTCCCTCCCATAGGACTGCCAGGCTTGGGTATGTCCCATTCATGGATGCTAGCTCCACCTACTATGGAGAAGGGGCGTTCGTCTTACCTGATACGTTCCTTCTCGTAGGGTGGAGCTAGCATCCAGCCCCACCCTTGACTGTCGGACCGCTTGCTTGTTGATTTGCCTGTGGATTGTCGGTTCTGCACCGACGGGAACATCCGTCGGCAGTTTCACCACATTGAGTCTGTTTCTTCGGCTTCGTTGTAACTGGGGATCCAGTACAGAGGCGAAGCCCAACAACTTTAACAGACTCAGTCCTATTGGCTGAACGGATGAGGTCAACCCATTCATGGATTCTAGTTCCACCCTACGAGAAGGAGCGTATCAGGTAAGACCAACACCCCTTTTACAACCATTATGCCATATAATTGTAATGGGCAGGTTCCATTACATTTGTTTGTCAAGGACAACCTGTAGTTGTTTCAGCCCAACTGTTGTTTATGAAAATGTTCCTTCTTCCTGTCCTTCCATGCATTTCCTCCGTGTTTTCTTGGCTTTGTTTGATGCAGTTGGAATAAGCAAAGTTGGGATAAAAATGTAGAACAAAAGAATGCAGCCTTAAATGTATGAATTTCTCCACTATAGCTTCTCCTCACATCTCTACCCTCCTTTTCTAGCTCTTTGTTAAATTCTTCCATAGCAGCTTTCTATCTACACAAAATAAGCTGAGAATACTAAAAAGCATCTATCTGCTAAGTCTGGTCACTTCCCATATACCCTACCTATTTTCAAGGGAAATAAGTAGTTATCGGCATTGCATCGTCAGGCCAATCGTCCCTCAACTTTCTCCATAGTTACCGTGTTTCCCCGAAAATAAGACAGGGGCTTATATTTTTTTGACCCCCCAAATATGGCCTCGGCCTTATTATCGGGGGGGGCTTATTATTTTGGGGGTGCAGTAGGCGGCGAGCGTGGGTCTGCATGTCCCATCGCCGCTGCCTCGCCTCCCCTCCCTGCCGCCACCGCCTCGTGGAGCAGGACTCAGTAAGGCTTGTTGTGCCGTTGCATGCACGAACTGCAGGACTGCCGCAAACTTCATCATACTGGCACAGCTGGGGTCCTTCTGCCGTTGGTGCATGCAATGGCACAACAGGCCTTGCAGAGTCCTGCTCCACGAGGCAGCGGCGGTGGCGGGACGAGTCTCACAGAGACTCATTTCTGGCAGGTGGAACATGTTGGGCCGTGAGACGCACGTCCTACCTGG
>QLTV01000983.1:308572-354469 GCA_003457575.1 Thermophis baileyi
CGCGGGACTGCCTCGGCTCCTCTGGGCTCTGCCTCTGCCAGCGTTTTGAAGCGCTCCTGCCTGCGATGGGGCGGCGAGGCAGGCATCGAGGCTCCCCTTCTCTTCCTCGGAGGCAGGAGGGCGTTTGAAAACGCTGGCCGCGGCAGAGCCCAGAGGAGCCGAGCAGTCTCGTGGGGTATGCGTGCCCTCGACTCTCACTTGCTCTCGCTCTCCCGGCCAAAAAAGTGCCCGCAGCAAAAAGAGCGCCTCCCGGCATGCCCCCCCCTTTCCCCCGGAAAGTAATGGGGGGGCTTATTTTCGGGGGGGTGGCTTATTTCAACGCATGTCCCGAAAAGCCCTGTTGGGCTTATTATCGGGACATGTCTTATTTTCGGGGAAACACGGTAGCTATTTGTGAAAAACGTATCAGCAAGAAATGCAGCGTAATACTTCTTCGCAGGCTCCTTTTCTGAAAATAGATATTTAAATAAGTGAGGAATCTGTCTTCTAGGAAAGGAATCCATCTTGCATATCCGCATAGCTCTGAAAATGAGAAATTGTTCATACTAGTGGGAGAAGATCTCCTTCCAACTGGACAAGTCAAACACCATCTTTTAAAGCCTCCTTCTAGAACAGAATTTTGTACCTTACCTTCCTAGAGAGGCAAATCCCTTGTGTTGTTCCTCAGCATTTTTAACCATGATCTTTGTTGATTGCCTCCAAAATGCGGGAGTCGTTCTTTGCCATTTTCATTATATTTTTAAGGGCTTCTACTGCTACACTGCAAGCAAATACATTATATGGGTACAGTTGGGCAGTAGGCCGATTCTAGTTCCATGCATAAGAAGATAACACCAATGAACAATTAAGAATGGGTGCCAACACAAAATGTTCATTCTATGTATCTTATAGTTCCCATACCTTTATGCCATTCAACAACGTTGACCAGTCTATCAAAGCTTTGCCTCCTCCTGTTTGGCATATCTGAGGTAATAACTCTTGATTTATCATTTATTTTAAAATTCTAACTAGTTTCTCAATAAATGCTCACTAAACTATTTTTCAAACAGACTGTGTTCTACTCTAGAAAGAGTGCAGAGAAGAGCATCTAAAACATACAAAGAGGCTAAAACATACAAGGAAAAGTTGCAGGAATTGGATATGTCTAGTTTAATGAAAAGAAGGATAAGGGAGACATGATAGCAGTCTTCCAATATTTGAGGAGCTGCCACAAACAAGAAGGGGTCGACCTATTCTCCAAAGCACCCAAGGGTAGGACAAGAAACAATGGGTGGAAACTAATCCAGGAGAGAAGCAACCTAAAACTAAGGAGAAATTTCCTGATAGTGAGAACAATTAAGCAGTGGAACAGGTTGCCTCCAGAAGTTGTGGGTGCTCCAAGACTGGAGGTTTTTAAGAAGAGATTGGAAAACCATTTGTCTGAAATGGTAGTTTCCTGCTTGTGCAGGAGGTTGGACTGGAGGACCTCCAAGGTCCCTTCAAACTCTGTTATTCTGCTTCTAAACTTCTTATAAGGAAGTTAAAAGCCTTATATCTATTACTAGTAGCTGGATACCCGTGCTTCGCTACAAAACTATGTGATCGGGCTTGATACGTTGACACCTAAAGCTTGAAAATTTATGTAGAATGTGTAACTCCTTAGCATTAGAGCGTGTTAATATAAGGCAACTGGCAGTTATTTTCAGGTGGAGAGGGGGAGCATAATGTCTAAACTCCCAGCCCGCAGGCTGGATGAGTCACGTGCTGGCCACGCCCATGCCCCATTTAGCAAAGGGGTAGCATCAGAGCGTGTTAATATAAGGCAAGTGGCAGTTGGAACAGAGTTCTTTTCAGGTGGGGAGGGGGAGTAGAATGTCTAACCCCCCACCAGTTCTGGAGAACCGGTAGCGGAAATTTTGAGAAGTTTGGAGAACCGGTAAATACCACCTCTGACTGGCCCCGACCCATCTATTCTCTGCCTCCCGAGTTCCAGCTGATCAGGAGGAAATGGGGATTTTGCAGTATCCTTCCCCTGGAGTGGGGAGGGAATGGAAATTTTGCAGTATCCTTCCCATGGAGTGGGGTGGGAATGGAGATTTTGCAGTATCTTTCCCCTGCAACGCCACAGAACCGGTAGGGAAAAATTTTGAATTTCACCTCTGAAAGGAGGAACAGCTGATTTTAAAGCTTTGCCCAAATATTCTAAGAGATTCACGTCCAGACATCAGGCAAGAGCAACGGATGGGATCCTAAAGATTTCTCCAGCTAGCTCTTCCATGGGAAGTTCCACTGCCATCCGCACAGCATGAGGCCAACCTGCACACTGGGGAAATTAGATGACCACTCAGCGAATGCATGGCACAGTCCAGGAGAACTAACGCCCAGGGCAGGACTCAGCCGTTCATCTGCACCTGAAAGACACCTGAAAGACACAGGTCACTCTGCTCAAGACAGCAAGGTTCACATTCTGGACAGAGACATTTGAAATACAAGTCAAAGACTGAGAGCTTCTGCACCGGAGACAAATTCCATGTGTGTCTAATCACATTTGGCCAAGTAAAGTCTTCTCTTGTCTTCTCCTATTCTTATTCTACTCCATTCTTATTCTATTCTACTCTATTCTTATTCTACTCTGTTCTTATTCCATTCCACTCCTCTATTGCTATATAGATTAAAATTGAACAGCCCTTCCTCAACAGAAGGAATCAACACCTGTCTTCTCTTTACAAAGCAGTTTCTAAGAACAGAATTTACTTAGAACTGAAGAAGCTTCAATGAGAAGGAAAACATTTTCAAAGGGAAAAAAACCCCATGTTGTGTGAAGGTTGTGGCTTCACCCAAACTCACCACAGGGGACCCTGGCATCCCTCCCTAAACGCCTTGCCCCATTTCAGGATAAGAACAGAGTGGAAAGGGACCCGGGAGGTCATCTAGTCCACCCCCTTGCCCGAGCAGGAGACCCCCCACCTACAGCATTCCAGGCAAATGGCCGTCCAGGCTCTTCGGCCACGGAGGCTCCTCCTCCCCCCGCAGCCTCTGATCGGGCAGGAAGGCATTCCATATAGCTTTCTCCCCCGTTCCTCCAGGAGGAAGGAAACCCCACCTGTTGAATAGTCGCCTGCCCTAACCAACCGGGGAAGCGACAGGAGCCTGAAGGAGCTGAACCCGTTCCTAGCAACGGAAACCGGGCAACGGCTGCCAGACAAGCCCGGGGGGCTTCCTTCATCCCCACCACGGGCCCTCGAAGCCGGGGGAGGCCTCCACGGGATGGGGGAACCCTTCGCTCGGCCCCACAGCTCCCCATCGCCGCCGCCTCGCCCTTCACCTGCCTCTTTCCCCCTCAGCGACGAAGCGGCGAGAAAAATGAGCGGGAAAAGGAGAGGCGCATGCGCCCTCAACCGCCGGCCGTTAACCGCCTACAGATAGGAAGAGGCGACCGTTGCTCCGAGGGGCTGTTTATTAGCGCCTGACAGGTGAAGGACTTCGAGGGGAAGAATGACCTGTGCAAAGGCACCCCAGCCTCACGGAGGCAGGCCTCGCAGCCAATTTGACAAAACCTCCATTGATTTACCACACAAAAAGTCCGAGAATGTTCAGGCAGACGTATAAATTGCATTTTTTTTCCCCTTCCAGCATTTGGAATGTCTCAGTTGAGTAAATAAAAGTGGGTACGTTTCCTCTACAAAAGCCAAGTTGGGAATGAATCTTTACCATCCTCCAACAAAATGGATCTCCAAAGCGTTATTTAGGCAGTTATCTTTTTTCAGATTATGCCTTTGACCTGGGGTTTTTATTCATTCCTTTTGGAATCTGTTTCTCGTTCCTTTGTTTAAGTTTCATTAGTCAATGCTGTTGAAAGCTATTCCAAGCTTTTGGATTAAAGAACAAAAATCTTGATGATCTAATCGCTGTAGATTAAACGGAGATCTACTTCAGATCTCCGTTTTTGTAATCAATTTGCCATTTATCACAGGTCTTTTGCTTTTACAAATCAAGAACAGACTCAGTCCATGTTTTGGAGGCAAGGCACGCTTCTCCAGTATTTTCCTTGAAAACAGAATTTTAAGCATGGGAAAAAAAGCAGAATTTTACCCACTAAATTAATTACTAGTTCATTATATTTATAATCCACCAATGCAGAGTTCTTTGGTTGTTTAAAGGGATTAATAATTGTATCTATCAGTTAGCAGCGTGCAATAGGGAAATTCATCCGTGGCATCCATTTTTATAAAAAGTTTTTGTGATAGATGCCATAAGTATTTGGCTTATTTTAATAGCATAGTTAATTTCTTGAACAATGTGATCATTATTTAAATCATTTAATTGATCTTTATTTTGCTTATATAATGATGCTGTTAACACCTGAGCACTATTTAATATCAGAAAGCATAACTTTTCACTGTGGATAGATGATCTCATTTATGTTCAAACGCGATGCTGATTAGCATGGATGAATTTTGGCACTATATGCTTTTACTAACAATTCAGCTCATCTACCAAGGATTGGGGCATGGCATTTTTCTTCCCTATTTACAGTAAATGTAATGGGGATATCCCCCAAATCAAAGACCTGTTAAACAATATTAATAAATTACATTGGAAGCATCTATTTTGCAAGCTATGGAACTCGATGTACTGAAGGGTAGGATTTTGCATGTGATTCTCCACTGTGGAATAAGATCATATAGCAATAAGCAATAGCACTTAGATTTACAGTATATACCACTTTACAGTGCTTTACAGCCCTCTCTAAGCGGTTCACAGAGTTAGCATATTGCCCCCAACAATCTGGGTCCTCATTTTACCCACCTCGGAAGGATAGAAGGCTGAGTCAACCTTGAGCCGGTGAGATTTGAACCGCTGAACTGCAGCTAGCAGTCAGCTGAAGTAGCCTGCAGAACTACATATGCTCCCCCATCTGGCTGAAAAATATACCATTAACCCCAGAACACCCCTCCAAGCAGTCGTAACATGGGGCAAAACTCACCTAGCAAATGTCTTGTTTAACAACAGAAATTTTGGGCTCAATTGAGATCATAAGTTAGGGATGTATTTGGTCTTGAATCAGAGGGAATTGTTCTTAAAACTCATAAGTGGTCAAAGGGATAAGCCCCAAAGAATCATAGTTGCAGAACTTAGAAATAGTAACAGATATAACAATGAGGAACTAATTATTGACTTTTATATTCTTAGCCTCTAATAAAACATGTCTACATACTCCGCAGTTTTGTATCAGGATTTCTCAAATCTGTGGAGACATTTTGTAGGAGTGCACCAAATTTGAGCAGAAGGAATGTTGTGGATCTGTTTTTAAGAAGAGACTGGACAGTCACTTGTCTGAAATGGTATAGGACAGTGATGGCTAACCTTTTCCGGACTGAGTGGCCAAAGTGCATGCGCGTGCCCGAACCCCCCAAAATGCAATGTGTGTGCAGCCCCCCTGCATGCGCCCCTGCGCATGCGCGTGCCCCCCACACACACCCCGCGCATGCGCGGCAGAGACCCGACGACCGGCGGGAGGCGCACGCGCATGCGTGGCAGAGCTGAACTGGGGCGACGGCTCGCGTTCTCACAGAGAGGGCGCTGCGTGCCACCTGTAGCACGCGTGCCATACATTCGCCATCACGTGTATAGGATCTCCTGCTTGAGCAGGGGGCTGGACTAGAAGACCTCCAAGGTCCCTTCCAGCTCTATTCTGATTGTAATGTTTCCTAAAATATGGCCTTCCTATTTCCTTATATCCTTCAATCTTCCAACTGCTCTCGTTTTTCTCTTCAAAGATACCCTCTTGCAATTAAAGGTGAGTGCTCGTGCTATGAAATGCGCTTTCTTTAGGGCTTAAAAATCAGAATTCTTGACAATGAATCCTTTTAACAATAAACGCTCTGGACAGAGAATGTCTGTTTTTACAGGAGAACAATTCCTAGTCTGGATTTGTCAAGAAATCTGGGAATGGCAGCAAGGGGGACGCTGGGTTTCACACACATCTTTCACGTGGCAGGGATAGCTCTGGAAATGTGTGCTAACCAGGTCTTTTGGGACGACGCCATCTAACTGAGAGGACCTGGAGGAACACACCCTCTCTGGCTTGGTGGGACGGGCGTGTACCCTCAGAGAGAAGCGGTCTTGCAGATATCCACCTATGATTCTAATTATTTTGTCTACTTCTGCTAATTTGAAATCTAGTGATTTTATACTTTTCAAAAATACAATGTTAATGATCTGATGTCCTAGGTTGTATCCATGAACTCAGCCTTCCTTGGTATGTGATACTGCTGAGCAAGGCAGCAACTGATAATACAGATGATGAATTGTCCATGAAGAGCAAATTACAAGCCTTGAATTATCTAAAGGTACAGTGCAATAAAGCATGTGAGGAAGGCTATTTTTCTCCTAAAGAGCTATTTTGGAGCCATTGGCTATTTTACTTAATGTAAAATGTAAGTCATTAATGAGATAGCAGTGATTGCTTCTCCCTCATCAGTGCTGGATGCGGTGATCTTCCCATTGAGGCCAACGTCAGCATCTGTATAGCATCAGCATCTGTATAGCATTTTATTCTTATGAAAAGAATAAGAACTTGAAACTTTAAGTGAAAAGTAAGGAACAAGAGGAAGAAGTAAAAGGGACCTGCAGATTCTCAGTACAGTAAAAAGAGGTTTGAATATAACTCAGTGAATATATATTTGAATATATAACGAATACATACAACTTTTTATTTACCGTAAGGATAATAGCAACAGCTTAGCTTTCTTAAAATGGAAACCAGAAGAAATGTACAGGAGACCTAGATGGATAAAGAAAGCAGGGATAACAAATTTAACTGAAATTAATGCAAAGATCTTTGACCTGATGTCATTAATTTTGTTTTCTTATTTCCACGGTATGTTTGTTTCATCTAAATGATTTTTTTAAAAAATACAATTCATTGTTGAATGATGGAGTGTGCCAAAGTTCATAGTACAGATAGTGTTCAAGGTACGACAGCTCACTTAATGGCAAGTCGAAGTAACACACACACACACACACACACACACACACCAAAAGCCATGACAGAAACCATACAGAGGGCTAAATAATTGTGCTCGATTCCCAAACTTGGAAGTGCATGAGAGGGGCAAGAGAGGGTGAAATATGCAGGTTGACCCCACAAGCTCCGACATCAGCAGCAAATTTGCCTGATGATACTGTGATGCCTGTTTTATCATTCTTTACTAGATGCATTTGTTCCTAAATGCATATCGTTCCAAACTAACAGACAAACTTGTTTTTTTCTGCTAGGATTTACGAGGCTCTACAAAAGCAAACTTGGGATATTGGATTTGGGCATCTCCAGCCTCATAAAGCTTCATCCGTGCAATTCTCTTGAACATCATGCAAAGTCTGGAGACAAATTCATAGGACGGGTTGGTAGTAGATATTAAATATTTCTCTTGTTTTAAAGACCACAATTTCAGGAAAAAATTAAGTAAAAATACTGCATGACAAAGACTCCTTGCACGTTATAATGGAATATAATAATGGATTTCCAACGGTATGTGCATGGAAAGTATTTATTTGTTTAATCAATTTATAGGCCTCCAATCTTATATCATAGATGGATAAAAAAACAGGTATAACAAATTTAACTGAATTTAATGTCATTAGTTTTGTTTTCTTATTTCCACGGTATCTTTGTTTGATCTAAATGATTTTTTTTAAAAAATATAATTCAATATTGAAAGATGGAGTGTGCCAAATTTCACAGTACAGGTATTCCTCAAGGTACGACAGGTCACTTAATGGCAATTCGAAGTTACAACACCCCCCCTCCCACAAGCCACATATGACCCTGTTGCAAAGTTACAAATTCTACAGAGCCGACCATCATTCGCCCTTAGGACCAAATGCAGAGATGCTGCAGCACGCCCACCTATCTATCCCCCCCCCATATCCTGCCCTACCAGGTGCCTAAAGACCCTGGTCCTGCTTCGTCCCCCACCTGAACGGAGCTACTGGACCTCTGGGCAAAGCAGACCTCTCCCCTCCCTGCCAGCTTCCCTCTGCCTTTTGAAATCTCAGCTAGCTCTGCCGGCAACAGAGAACAGAAACCAAGCAGAGGGCTAAGTCATTCTGCTCGATTCCCAAACATGGAAGTCGATGAGAGGGGCAAGACAGGGTGAAATACGCAGGTTGACCCCCGCAAGCTCCTATGTAAGCAGTAAATTTGCATGATGATACTGTGATGAATATTTTAGCACTCTTTATCAGATGCCTTTGTTCCAAACTAACTAACTCTCCTCTGTAGGGTTTCGCTTGCGGCCCTGGAATTTGCGGAAAGCAGCACGCAGTAGAAGTCCTTCTACTTCTTGAGAAATGCCTACGCTGGATCAATCAGCTCCAGACTGAACGCCACTCAGTGGAGGGCAGAGAGAGAGGTAAGACCAGCTTAATGTACTCTGTAAGTCTTGAAGAAAATAGATGCTTTTCAGGACTTCCTGCGTGGGTATATACAGTGCACTCCACAGCTTTGGAACTCATCTGAACAGCCCCTCAATTCCTAATTCTAGAAGCATGATACCTTGCAAGAAGTGGGGGGGGGGGTAGTATTTAGTGTTTGCTTTAAAATCTTAGGTGCCAGTTTCCAAGGTCCAGCTGAGAAGCTTGTTGGTCCTTGGCTATTATTTTCTGGCTCTTCTTGCTCCAGAGAGGGTTATTGCATCATTTTTGCAAGAATTCTTGAAAACTATTCAAATCCTTGAAAGTGTGATGACTTTTCAGAGTAGAAACATTAAGAGAGAGGGAAGGAGGGGGAGAAGGAGAGAGAGAGAGATGATGATGATGATATATAGATACCGGTTGCTAGATTAGCTAGATAGCTGGATGGATAGATAAATGGGTGGGTGTGTGGGTGTGTGGGTGTGTGGATGGATGGATGGATGGATGGATAGAGAGATAGAGAGATAGATGGATGGATGGATAGATGGATGGATGATGGGGGATGGATGATAGACAGAACTTAGCAATAGCACTTAGACTTATATGCCGCTTCACAGTGCTTTTAAAGCCCCCTCTAAGCGGTTTACAGAGTCAGCATATTGCCCCCAACAATCTGGGTCCTCATTTTACCGACTTCGGAAGGATGGAAGGCTGAGTCAACCTTGATCCTGGTGAGATTCGAACTGCCAAATTGCAGGCAGCTGGCAGTCAGCAGAAGTAGTCTGCAGTACCACACTCTAACCACTGCGCCACTGTGTGAAAACTAGTCCTAAATCTCTTTTTCAGTATCCTTGTAACTTTGAACAGTCATTAAATAAACAGTTGAGGACTAGCGGTAAACCACTTTCAATTGGTGGTGATTGGAAGCAGCTTACGAGCTGAAGAAAATGAATACCATATTTATCTGGAAATTGCAAAATCAAATTCTGATATATATTTTTTACAGAACTTGTCTGAGGGAAGATTTGTAAGATTATGCCTGATTTTCAAAAACAGTTGTTTTTATCTTGGTCATTAGATAAGGAATTTCTGACAAAAGTGCACTATCTGATTCAGATGAAGAGGACAGAACAAACCAAACACACCCACTAACATGCAAAAGCAAAACTGAAACCTTTTTCTTGTTACAATAGCAGCACCTCCTAAAGGAAGAAATGCATACTGTTCTTGCAGTGGAGGGTTCAGTTTGTTACCTAGGACTTGCTTGTCCTCACTCAGTGCACAGAAATTAGAATAATCTGATATACATTTTTTTTAGAAATGATTTGGAAAATATTTGAACACCCTGTCTTAAAATATTTTATTCATCATATTAAAATAAAATATTCCACAATGTTGTTTTTTTCTTTTTTCAATTTTTCCAATTTTTTGGAAAAAAAACAAAAAAGCCTTCAGGAAAAAAACGGAAAAAAACCCATTTTTTTCCGAATTTTTCCAGGTTTTTTCTGGGCCTTCACAACTCTAGTAGGCACGCAGGTGCACTTACGCACGCCCCTTACAGACCTCTTAGGAATGGGGTGAGGTCAACAGTAGACAGTCTAAGGTTAAAATTTTGGGGGTTTGGGGATGAAACCACAGAGTCGGGTAGCGGTTCACTTTAAGTTTGTATCTGTTGTGTGCTCGTGTATTGTTATGGTTGAAGCTGAAGTAGTCATGGACAGGTAGGACATTGTAGTGGATAATTTTATGAACTACGCTTAGGTCATACCGAAGACAGCGTAGTTCTAAATTGTCTAAGCCCAGAATTTCAAGTCTGGTAGTATAAGGTATTCTGTTGTGAGCAGAGGAGTGTAGGACTCTTCTTGTGAAATATCTCTGGACATGTTCAATTGTATTAATGTCTGATATGCAGTGCGGGTTCCAGACAGATGAGCTGTATTCGAGAATTGGTCTAGCAAATGTTTTGTATGCTCTGGTTAGTAGTGTAATATTACCAGAGAAGAAGCTACGCAAGATTAGGTTTACAACTCTTAATGCTTTTTGGCGATGTTGTTACAGTGGGCTTCATATCACTTATGGATATATCACTTCTGGATTTTGTGCTTGTGATGAAAAAAAATGAAGTTTTGACTTTGGTTTTGGCGATTAGATAGTCTTGTCATTATAGAAATGGCTATAGTTATATACTAATGTGTAAAAGCAAAAAGTTGAGGCTGGACTGTTTTTAATCTTGTACTGTGCTAAAAAGAGTCGGAAGTCAATGCCTTTTCTCCCCCCGCCTTCTTTTCTGCTGTCTTTTTCCTTCCCCTAATTTTCCATTATTATTTTTCTTTGTATTTTATATATTAAATTATCTATCTATCACCTATTTATCTACCTATTTATCTATCTATCTCTCACTCTCTCCCATCCATCTAATCTAATCTAATCTAATTCTATTCTATTCTATTCTATTCTATTCTAATCTAATCTATTCTAATCTATTCTAATCTAATCTAATCTAATCTAATCTAATCTAATCTAATCTAATCTAATCTAATCTAATCTAATCTAATCTCATCTATCTATCATCTAGTGTATCTATCTATCTATCTACCATGTTTCCCCGAAAATAACATGACAGGGTCTTATTTTCTTTTGACCCCCGAAATATGGCCTTGGCCTTATTAGCGGGGGGGGCTTATTATTTGGGGGGTGCAGTAGGCGGCGAGCGTGGGATTGGATGTCCCATTGCCGCTGCCTCCACTCCCTGTTCTTGACGCCGGCCGAGCGGCTGGCCCGCCGCCACCGCCTCACGGAGCAGGACTCTGCAAGGCTTGTTGTGCCATTGCATGCACGAACTGCATATCTGCCGCGAGCTTCATCATACCGGCACAGCTGGCGTCCTGCCGCTCGCGGCTGTGATGGTATGTCGAACCTCACGGTAGTACTGCCGTTCGTGCATGCAACGGCACAACAAGCCTTGCAGAGTCCTGCTCCACGAGGCAGCGGCGGTGGCGTGACAAGTCTCATAGAGACTCATTTCTGGCAGGTGGGACGTGTTGGGCCGCGAGACGCGCGTCCTACCTGACACTTGTAGCTCTGTCGTGTTCCTCGGCATTGTGTCCAGGGAAGCCCATTGAAAAAGAAAACTTCTCGCGAATTCAATCAAACTTCTTGAACTCACAAGAAATTTTCTTTTTCAATGGGCTTCCCTGGACACAATGCCGAGGAACGCGACGGAGCTACAAGTCCCAGGTAGAATGCGCGTCTCGTGGTGGGATGCAAAGATACACTATGCAGGAGGGTCCACAGTGCTAGGCCTGCCCTTGGGGGGGATTCGGCCTTGCAGCTGGTAGGGCTGTCAAGGGGATAGATGCCCAATGACAAGGGGGGGATGGAAAGCGGAGGAGGTCTCTGGGCAAAGGGAGCTTTCCCAGCCCTTAAAGGGGGCCAGCTGTGCTCTTGTCCCACTGGAAGCGGGGTGGGAGGGGGGGGTTAGGGCCACATAGGATGGGCTTTGCAATACTTGCAATATGGGTTTTTACCCAGCAGCTGCTTCCCCCTCCAGCGCCCGCAGGAGCCCACGCGGGGGCCTCTCGGGCTGCGGCTGCTTGATACGGGGACGGGGGGCGGGCTGACAGCTCTCAGCTGTAGTGCGACGCCCGGCCCAGCGCTTTGCACGTGCACGCGTGGAGCGGAGGTCCCCGCGGAAGGTAGGGCGTTGCAGCCTGCGATGGCAATTGCAAGAAGTTCGCCAGCTTCTCCAGGCTGTCCTGCTCCCCGCTGCCCTGCAACCGGCCCTGCTTGAAACGGCTTTTATCGGGGCAGCTCCGCCTCACCTTCAGACAAACAGGTAGCCAGCGCCCTCTGCCCAGGAGGTTTTCTTCGGAAGGGAGCGGGCCGGCTGAGCAGGTCAGTCCTGCCTGGGGAGGGGGCCGAGGCCGGGGTCGCAGCTTGAGGGGCTTTACAGGATGAGGACAATAAACGGTGCCTGCGCCTCCTGCCTTTGCTGCTGGTTTGAATAATGCAAAAATGATGCACAGGAAAACAAGGAGGGTTTCCTTCAAACACAACACAACGCGACGGAGCTACAAGTGTCAGGTAGGACGCGCGTCTCACGGTGGGGCGCAATTTGAGGGTGGCAGGTGAGGGGTTAGGAGTGGGATGGGCCGCGAGACACGCGTTCTACCTGGGACTTGTAGCTCCGTCGCGATCCTCGGCGTTGTGTCCAGGGAAGCCCATTGAAAAAGAAAACTTCTCGCGAGTTCGAGAAGTTTGATTGAACTCCCGAGAAGTTTTCTTTTTCAATGGGCTTCCCTGGACACAACGCCGAGGAACGGGACAGAGCTACAAGTGTCAGGTAGGACGCGCATCTCGCGGTGGGATGCAATTTGGGGCGGGGACCGGCTGCGCATGCGCTTAAGTAGTTGGGGGGGCTTATTGGGGGGGGCTTATTTCAGCGCATGCGCCAAAAAGCTTGATTGGCCTTATTATGAGGACATGTATTATTTTCGGGGAAACACGGTATCTATCTATCTATCTATCTATCTATCTATCTATCTATCTATCTATCTATCTATCTATCTATCTATCTATCATCTAAACACAACAACAACAACAATAATAATAATAAAGGGGGAAGCCAGGTTTATTTAACAACCATGTGAATAATTTAATAACGGTGATTCAGCTAACAACGGTGGCAAGACAGGTCGTACAATGGAGCAGGAATCACTTAACAGATGTCCCACCTAGCAACTAAAACATTTTGAGCTCCATTATGGCCAAGGACTAGCTGTATTCAATTCAATTCAAATTCACTTTCAAAAATTAATACACCGAGCAGCACCTGCCTCCCCTTCCTCTCCCCACTTACAATGATGTTTATGACCAGTTCCGGTTTATGGGGTAAATTGACATCTTGCCTCCTGCTGTGGGCAATAGCTTTGGTGATCATGATCACCGACCTCATGAATGCTTTCTTCATGCCTTCATCCTGGAAAATCCAGGTGGGAATAGGGTGGGGTGAGAAGAGACCAGAAGGAAGAGGATTATTTATTTAAACCTTTACGTAGCCAACCGTCTTTGGTTGAACTCTGCGGGGCTCCCAATTAAAACATCACCTGGACAGTCTGAGTTCTGGTTCTAGTGTGAAAGATGGCTGAGTGACTTTGGGCCAATCACCAGGAGACAGTGAGTTCTAGTCCTGCCTTAGGCATGAAAGCCAGCTGGGTGACTTTGAGCCAATCACCAGGAGATGGTGAGTTCTAGTTCCGCCTTAGGCATGAGAGCTGGCTGGGTGACTTTGGGCCAGTTCTTCTCTCTCAATCCAACACACATCACAGGATTGTTGTTGTGTGGAAAGGAAGAAGGAGTATAATGCACGTGCAATGCCTTGAGTATAATAAATGCAGCATCATAGATAAATAAACAACTAGGATTTAAAAATGTACAGTGCAATTGCAACAGGGAGCAAATCTGAATTAGAGGCATAACCGGTGGCTCGAGGTTGCCTGCTGATCCAAAGTCCAGGATTCTTCCAAGCAATTCTCTAAGAACTGCAGTCAGATTGTAATTGTTCAATAGAAGAGGATATTTGTACTTCAGGGTTGAACTGTGGAGTCCTTGGTGCTCTCTGAGCTTGGTTGTTGTTTTGCAGACATTTCTTGTATTTTGTCATCAATTGAAATCCAGATAAGCAGGGATTAACACCAGACAAACAATGCAGCAGTAAACAATAGATCAAGGAAGTTATCAAAAAGAAAACAATAGTCCTGCCAGCACTGACAGGACAAACCGAGAGCAAATCCCACTCCCTTTTGGCACTGATAATGTTACCTAGTTGGGTAAAGAAACATCTGCAAAAAAACAAGTTAGCAGAGAACACTGAGAACCCCACAGTCCTCCTTTTCCTCTTCTTGTTCCTCCTCCTCCTCCTCCTCCTCCTCCTCCTCCTCCTCCTCCTCCTCCTCTCTGCAAACCCCACTCCCTTCTAGGACTGATGATGTTACCTAGCTGGGTAAGGAGACATCTGCAAGAAAACAACCAAGCAGAGAACACTAAGGACCTCACAGTCCCCCCCCCTCCTCTCCCACAACGCACTGATGACGTTACTTAGTTGGTCATGAAATGTCTGCAAGAAAGCAACCAAGCTAAGGACTCCAGGTTATAATTGATCTTGTAATTAAAACGGGAGATAATGAAAGGCGATACTGGAAAATAATCATTTTTTTTTTCATTTTAATTCAGAGGGAAGACCTGGGACATGACTCCCACCTTTCTGAAAACGGAAACCCCAGCATTAAGAGAAGTGGAAAGCAGCTTACCTTGTTCATACTAGAATACTGGAAGCGAATCTCAGACAAAATGTGTTCAATTTAAGGCATCACGTCTTCTGGTGGGGCTCCCATCACTGCTTGGCCATAGCAAAGAATCAATGCTGTACGAATCTGTCTCTCAGAGAGATTCTGTGAGTCCTGTCAGTACAAAGACGGGGTCAAACTATTTTCCAAAGCACCAGAAGACGAGACAAGAAGCAATGGATGGAAACTGATAGAGATTCTTAGTCATCCAGGTCATGGTTGTCCCAAAGGTGCTTTTTCCAAAGGCAACTGGACTTTGTTTTTCTTTGAAGATGTTTCACTTCTCATCGAAGAAGCTTCTTTATTTATTTATTTATTTATTTATTTTATAAAATTTATATGCCGCCCAACTCCCGAAGGACTCTGGGCGGCTTACATCATAAAAGTTCTGGCTGAAGCTTCTCCAGTTCTGCCTTACGTCAAATCAGAAGAAGCTTCTTGGATGAGAAGCGAAATGTCTTCAAGGAAAAACAAAGTCCAAGTTGCTTTTGGAAAAATCGCCTTTGGGTCTACTTGAGATGTTCGTTGGGACAACTCATAATCTTCTCTAGCATTATAAAATAGTTCTTCTTCCAGCACCACCTACAATCTCAGCACCGGTCTCGGGTCTTTGAGATCTATGACCAGTTGGAAGAGACCAGATAGCCTGGAGTATAAGTCCTTCTAAAGATGTTGGACTTTCCTTCCCAGAATCCCCCAGCCTTCTGTACTGAGTTTCAGACCTTGCAACACCATCTCTGGTCTTACCTTAAAGGGGGCTTTTAGCAGAAAAGGTCTCTCCATGCATGAAGTAACCAAAACCTCTTAAGAGCATCAGGACTTCAGGGAGATGACAAAATGCAACAATGCCAATGGTTTAAGAGATTCCCTAGGGAAAGCGATGCTTGTGAATTAGGACATTTGCACATTTTCTTTATCTTCCTCTTTCTCCTCCCCTTCTCCTCCACATGCTCCTCCCCCTCTTTCTCCTGCTCCTCCTCCTCCTCCTTTCCTCAAACCTCAGTCCCTTCTAGCACTGATGAAATTACCTAGCTGGGTTGTCAGATCCGTGTATCTGCCATTCTTCAGGGGAAGGGGGGGGGATTTTGGAATTGCTTAATTTACTTATTGCTTTCCTCGTTATGTATCCTATATCCTGCACTATATTCATTTATAACCTTTAGCCTGATTTATAACCGTTAGCCTGGCGCCTAAGCGGGCTTGCGATTTCTCACCTTTTGGGGAATGTAAGGGGAGGGTGGGCCATCTGGGTTGCATCGCCGGAAAGACGGCAGAAGATGACTCTGAGAAAGTTCTCTTATCATTTTCTCAGAGTGGCCGGTACAATAACATCTTCACACCTGCGGATTGGCTGAATCCACATTGGGAGGGGTTTCTAATTCCTTTTATTCTAACTGTATTGCCTGAGGGCTCTCAGAGCCTGCTTTTATTTTGTCCTGCTATCACCCCTGTTCAATAAAAGGTTCCTTTTGAAATGCCAAGTTTCAAGAGTCTTTACTTTCTTGAATAAGGGGGAGAGGCTGGACCTTACATAAAGTAGGCTCTGCAAATGTGATCAACCCGGAGAGGGGGAAAAAATTTTCCCGCTCTACCGAGGGGACCCTGCAAACCATGTCCAAACAGAGCAGCGAGCAAGGGGAGGCCGAGTGCTGGGGAGAAACTTCAACAACTACCCAGCCTGACGCCGGCCCCATATGCCCCATCGAGGATATCAAGGCTGTCCTAGAAAGCTCCACAAAACCCCGATGGTCGATCGGCGTGGGGAAGAAAGACAGCTGGGATGGGAGAACCAGGGGAGTCACCCTCACCCACGGTATCAGGAAACTGGGGTGGAAGATGGAGCTGGAGGTCCTGTGACCAGGAGGAGCTGATCGAGGAACCGCTGGGAGACAACCGACTGAAGCGCCACATCACCCGACTCGTGATGGAGACCCTGGAGAATCTTAACGTCCGAGGAGAGCCAGGCCATCAACGAAGGAGGGCAGAAGAAACGCCAGCTGCTGATGGAGCCAGAGCTGTCACCCCGGACCCAGCCAGAGCTGACCAAGCTGACACCACCGCTGGGGCAGCAGCCGCCCCAGGGAACCCGCTTTCTGCAGCACCAGCTCTGGTGAATGTCCCTGGCCAACTCAGGGGACCCCAGCTGGAAAGGAAATCCCCCCTCTGGACATGAAATTCGATGGAGACCCCCAGAAGTTGGGCTTCTTCCTAGTCCAAGTCCTCTCATATATGTAGGAGTACGGGCGAAATTTCCCAACCCAGGGGGCGTGAGTTCAAATGGTCACCCTGGCCTTAGAGGGGGCAGCTGCCCGGTGGATGGTAACCCTCCATAACGCTGACGCCATGGAGCTGCAGAACTTCAACTGTTTCAAGATGGCCCTGCGACATCGATTTGAAGACCCCCTAGCTGACCGCAAAGCCCGCGATTGCATAAGAGTCATGAAGCAAGGTTGCCGGCCAGTAGCCGAATATACCGAGGAATTCCATGACCTCGCCTGCTGGGTGGACTGGCCAGAAGACATCTTGGTGAACTGGTTTAAAGACGGGTTGAATGATGACCTATACATAGCTTGCCTGGCCTGGGGGGCCCCTAACTGCTTGTATGAATGGTATCTAATGGCGGAGGAAGCCAAGATCGACATGACCCGAAACCAGTACCGAGCCGGAAAAGCCTGAGGAAGATCCCCACCCCAGGGGAAAAGGGAGCCATTCAAGCCGCAAACCGCCCTGGCGCCAAGGCCATCAGGTTGTTTTAAGTGCGGAAAGGAGGGGCACCGCGCTCAGAAATGGGTTCCTCCCAGTTTGCACCGGTTCTATAGAAGCAGTAGTAAACCAGTGGTGACATCACGGAGCCGGTTCTGTCAGTGCTGGTCCGTGGACGCCGCCATCTTTTTTTTGGATTATTTTTTTTGAAAAAAAATATTTTTTGGAATTTTTTGCTGATTTTTACTTCTGCGCATACGCAAAAGCCGAGTTTTTGGCACTGCGCATGCGCTGCCATCTTGTTTTTGGCTTTTTTTGGAATTTTTTGCTTGTTTTGCTTCTGCGCATGCGCATGAGCTGAGTTTTCGGCACTGTGCATGTGCGGCCACGTGGCACGCAATGCACGCGCAGCCACGTGGCGAGGGAGGAAGCAAACTGGTGACGAGGTAAGTTAGAACCCACCCCTGACCGCGCTGCAGAGTGTCGTTCAAAAACTGCCAGAAAGCCAGAACGCCCATCCGAAGGAAAGCCCGCCAAAACCACCCCCTGGGGAAAAGAAACTGCTTTGAGAAGCAGAGAGGCCGTGGAGTTTCGCCCTCCCTCCATCCCAGAGGAAGGAACTCTGACACCCCAACATGAAAACCCGAGTCCATCCGAGAGTGATCCAGAAGACAACCCGCTGGTAAGCGACCCAATCGAGCCACTCACCCTACCCCTAAGACTGTTCATCCCCAGCCGAGGGAAAAGGGAGGAAATCTCAGCATTATTGGACTCGGGGTGCACCCAATGCCTAATTAGTCCAACCCTGGTGGGGAAACTGGGGATTCACCTAAGGAAATTGAAAACCCCCATCGCTTTTTGCCAGCTAGATGGGACAGTAGTGGGGGGGGGAGCCAGCCATTTTTGCCACCGAGCCTTTGCAAATAAACATGGGAAACCATGATGAAATACTCATGTTTATAGTAGCACCTGGAATGGAATGGCCGCTAGTTCTAGGACTCACATGGCTGAGGAAATGGAACCCTAAAGTAAATTGGAAGCGAGGGACTATAAGATTTCAAGGACACGTAACGTTCACAGGCGAAAAAGAGGAAACCCATGAAAAGGGGGGGGGAGCAAAGAAACAGCAATGCTCCTGTCAATAACTCTGCCATTATTTCTGCTAGATTTTCTCCTTTTTCTTCCTCTATATTTTGAAATCGCAAATAATAATCGGCTCTTTCCATTTCTAATGAGATTATTTTTTCTTTGTTTTTATCTGCTGATGTTAATCTATCATCAATTTCAGTCACTTTTTTTTCTACACGTTCAGCTTTTTCTTCTACTTTCTGTACCCTTTGTTCATTTTTCTCCATCATTTCTTTAACTTATCTACTCATCCTATTTTATCTTTAACCTCTTTAAGGTCAACATGCAACGCTTGAATCAAATCTTTCAACTCTAGTTGCATCGCATTAGCTTTCTCTTGGAGTACTAAAGCATACTAAAGCTGCTGAAGAAGCTGCTGAAGACGTGGTCGATTATGGTGCCGATCCTGTTTTCCTCATCTTGAATCTTCTTAGCTCTTACTATTTATAATCCACCGCAAAGGGAAAATAAGAAAATATGAATAAACTTGTTATCTCCTACTGTAATCCATCAACGATAAAAAATACACAGCAAGCCCAGAAAAAAAAAAAAGAAAGAAAATGAGAGAAAAGGAAAAAGAAAAAAGAAAAGAATCCCAAATGGAAAGCCAGAAATCCACAAATCCACAAAAGTCCATAAATCTGAGCCGTGGTGGCGCAGTGGTTAGAGTGCAGTACTGCAGGCTACTTCTGCTGATCACCGGCTGCCAGCAGTTTGGCAGATCAAATCTCACCAGACTCAAGGTTGACTCAGCCTTCCATCCTTCTGAGGTGGGTAAAATGAGGACCCAGATTGTTGGGGGCAATATGATGACTCTGTAAACTGCTTAGAGGGGGCTGTAAAAGCACTATGAAGCGGTATATAAGTCTACTTGCTATTGCTATTGCTAATCCACAATTCCAAAAAACAAAAATCCAAAAAATGTCAAAGTTCCATTTGCTTAAACCCCTTCTTCTGTTTATTCACAAAGTTCACAGAGTCAGAAAAAAATATTACTTGTATTTCTCTTTGAGTTTCAAGAGCTAGGCTGTTTAGGTTAATAACAATACAGTCTCTTGCCCTCTATCTCACTTTTCCGTTCTTCTAATCAACTTGTAGCTCCAAGGTCATTTCTAGTAGTCCAATTTTATCTTTATTTTTACAACTTCAAAGCTAAATCTGCAGCTGCTGCTGCAATTTTCCTGGTCCACTTCCACCTTTAACCAGTAGGTGGCTCTCTAGCTCTGTTTTTCTCTCTTCCTGGCTTTTGTCTTTCAAGCAAAATATCCAATTATATTATGGAAAAAATTTGTTGTTATCTCATTTTATAAGAGAGCACCAAAAACCCCACTCACAGTTCTTCCCCACCTCCTCTTCTCCTCCTTCCCATCCTCCTCTTCTCCTTCCCTCCCTCCCTCCTTGTCCTTCTCCTCCTCCCTTCACCTCCACTCTGCAAACCTTGCTCCCTATTAGTACTGATGATGTTATCTAGTTGGGTCACAAAACGTCTGCAAGAAAACAACCAAGCTCAGAGAGCACCAAGGACCCCACAAAGATGGAGGGCTCAGGCCCAGCAGACACCCCACTCCCACTCACCTCTCTGTCTGTTTCTTCTTGAAATGAAAAACCTAGAAGCCTTTACAGTTGTTCTTTGACTGGGTCCTTCTGTCCTGAATTCCACAGTTTCACCCCATAGTATTTGTAAAGGGAAATCTGAAGATTGGAAAATGAGTCTGTGAGTCCTAGAGAGCTCCACCAACGGGTAAGGAAAAAGAAATATAGGACAAATTATTATAAAAAATGGACTATGTTTTCCCATGGAGCTCACATGTCCAAAAAAGTCAAGATGGCAGCCATACCTGCATGATCAAAATCTCAAGTCTTTTCAGGGGTGGGTTTCACTTGTATGATCATAATTTGGTTTCAAAGGATTACAGGAAGTCCTCGACTTACAACAGTTCATTTAGTGATTGTTCAAAGTTACAACACTTTAAAAAGGGACTTATGACCATGTTTCACACTTAGGACCATTGCAACATCCCCGGGGTCACGTGATCTAAAACTGTCTGGTTTGGTTCTGCAACCCAACAAGACAGACACAGACTTCAGAGGATAATTAGAACTGCAGAAAAAACAATTACTACCAACCTACCTTCCATTGAGGACCTGTATACTGCACGAGTCAAAAAGAGGGCTGCGAAAATATTTACAGACCCCTCGCATCCTGGACATAAATTGTTTCAACTCCTACCCTCAAAACGACGCTATAGAGCACTGCACACAAGAACAACTAGACACAAGAACAGTTTTTTCCCGAATGCCATCACTCTGCTAAACAAATAATTCCCTCAACACTGTCAAACTATTTACTAAGGCTGCATTACTATAACTATTAGTCTTCTCATCATTCCTATCACTCATCTCCTCCCACTTATGACTGTATGACTGTAACTTGTTGCTTGTATCCTTACGATTTATATTGATTGTTTCCTAATATGATTTGATCGCTTATTTGTACCTATGACTATCATTAAGTGTTGTACCTTATGATTCTTGACAAATCTTTCTTTTCTTTTATGTACACTGAGAGCTTATGCACCAAAGACAAATTCCTTATGTGTCCAACCACACTTGGCCAATAAAGAATTCTATTCTATTCTATTCTATTCTATTCTATTCTATTCTATTCTATTCTATTCTATTCATAAGCAAATAATTGCCATCTTGACTATTTTTAAAAAAAAGCTACTTTAAACCCTCATCCCCATAGGTACCCTTGCTAATTCTCTTTTTTGGGGTCTTGATATGCTTCATGGTTTCTGTGGAGATCTTGCAGCTTCATAGCTCTAAATGCATCAGCTCTCCTTGGGACAACTCGTTGTGACCATCTTGGCATGGCCAACTAACCCTGGCCTACTCGCCGTGGCTAACTCACCAGGGAACAAGAGTTACACTAATAGCATTGTTCCAATGCCTCAGGGGTTGCCACAAAGAAGAGAGGGTCAACCTATTCTCCAAAGCAACAGAAGACAAGACAAGAAACAATGGGTGGAAACTTATCAAGGAAAGAACCAGTCTAGAACCAAGGAGAAATGTCCTAACAGTGAGAACAATTAACCACTGGAACAGCTTGCCTTCAGAAGTTGTGGGTGCTCCATCACTGGAGGCTTTTAAGAAGAGATTGGACAACCATTTGCCTGAAATGGTATAGGGTATCCTCCTTGAACAGGGGGTTGGACTATAAGACCTCCAAGGCCCCCTTCCAAGTCTATAATTCTATTATTCATTTGTCTGTCTAATATTGAAGAAATGGTGGAACAGAAGCGTCGAAGAAAGGATGCCAAAGGAGGGACAAAAGGAAACATGAACGATAAACATTAAAATAATGTTTAACATTATTTGAAAGAATGGAATTGTTGAATTATCCCGCGACGAGTCGGCCGTGGCTCGTGGGCAGCGGTGAGTTGGCCACGGCAAGTTGTCCTCTTCTGACATTGTGTCTAAGACAACTGCGGCCCTAAAAGTGTCAAACCTCAGCATATTTACCTTACCTTGAGACAAGAACTGGGAAGTGCTTTGTTGGATTGCAGGCTTCTGGTTGATGGGCCGCAATCCATTTATTTTCCTCCTTGGCAGTTCGTAGTCTGCAGAAATCTGCTTTGGCAACAACAACAAGAACAACAACAAAGAAGTTGTGACAAAGGAAGGAGCAGAGGAAGGAACAGCTTTTTTGTGTGTTTCCAAGGGGAGGGTTGGTTTCCCTTCTGCATCAGGATGCATATTAGAATTTATTTGACTTTTCTAGCTGGGACAGACACGAAGCACATAAGAAGGACCATCCGGATTGTATCAGCTGGAGCTGAGATAGCTTTTGAGATGAACGGTTGGAAAATCTCTGCCACCAATTGTGAGAACGGTAGTCCAGATGAAGAGATTTTCTTCCTCTGTCTGGAATGGCAAGTAAACAACCTGTCTCCAGATGTTGGTAGTCCTTGATTTATCACCATTTATTTACTGACTGTTCAAAGTTATAACAAGTAGTTTACAACTAAAAAAAGGGACTTCGTGTTTCACACTCAGGACCATTGCAGCATCCCTGTGGTCATGTGATCAAAATTCAGATGCTTGGCAACTGGCATGTACTTGTGCCGGGTTGCAGCGACCCAGGTCACATGATCCCCATTTGCAACTTTCTGACACGCAAAGTTACTGGAGAAGCCAGATTCACTTAACAACCGTCTTACTAACTTAATATCTGCAGTGATTCGCTTAACAGCTGTGGCAGGAAAGTGGGGGCAAAACTCATTTACAAAATGTCCTGCTCAGGAACCTAAAATTTGGGCTCAGTTGAGGTTGTAAGTTAAGGACCAACTGTAGCTTAGCAAATGGAAAAGAATATTTGCAGCTCAGGGTTGAACTGTGTGGTCCTTGGTGCTCTCAGAGCTTGGTTGTTTTCTTGCAGATGTTTCATGACCCAACTAAGGAACGTCATCAGTGCTGGAACGGATTGGGATTGGCAGAGAGGAGGAGGAGGACTGTGAAGCCGAGGAGGAGGAGGAAGACTGAAGCCCTTGGTGCTCTCTGAGCTTGGTTCTTTTCTTGCAGATGTTTCATGATCTAACTAGGTAACATCATCAGTGCTACAAGGGAGTGGCTTTACAGTGTGGAGGAGAAGAAGAAGAGGAGGAGGGAGGAAAGAGAATGGAGGAGAGTGGTGGAGGATGGGGAGGACTGTGGGTCCTTGGTGCTCTCAGAGCGTTGTTTTCTTGCAGATGTTTCATTACCCAACTAGATGACATGATCAGGGCTACAAGGGAGTGGCTTTACAGTGTGGAAGAGAAGGGGAGGAATGGAAAGAGGGAGGAGGGAGGAAAGAGAATGGCGAAGAGTGGTGGAGGATGGGGAGGACTATGGGTCCTTGGTGCTCTCTGAGCTTGATTGTTATCTTGCAGATGTGTCATGACCCAACTAGGGAACTTCATGAGTGCTATAAGGGAATGGGTTTACAGAGTGAAGGAGAGGAAGGGGAGGAAGGGGAGGAGGAAGGATGGAGAAGGGAGGAAAGAGAAGGGAGGAGGATGGTGGGAGGATGAGGACTGTGGGGTCCTTGGTGCTCTCTGAGCTTGGTTATTTTCTTGCAGATGTTTCATGACCCAACTAGGGAACTTATTCAGTACTAGAAGGGAGTGATGTTCGGTCTCTGTTTATACACCGTAGCTTCTCCTGAATCAGGGGTGGGTTCTAACTTACCCCGCTGCCGGTTCGCTTCCTCCCGTGCCGCGTGGCCGTGCCTCGTGGCCGTGTGCGTGCCTCGTGGCCGCATGCGCGCCTCGTGGCCGCGCACGCATGCGCAGTGCAAAAATTTTTTAAAAAAAAAGCCAGAAACAAGATGGTGACGCATGCACAGTGCCGGAAACTCGGCTTCTGCGCATGCACAGAAGAAAAAAAATAAAAAAATTCAAACAAAAAGATGGCACCGACCGAACCGGATCTGTGACATCATCGTGACGTCACCAGCGGGTCGCTACCTGTTTGGGCGAACCGGTCCGAACCGGGAGGAACCCACCTCTGTCCTGAATAAGCAGGGAGCAAACCTCACACTCAACAGTGCTGATGAAGTTACCTAGTTGAGTCATGAAATGTCTGCAAGTAAACAACCAAGCTCAGGGGAAACCAAGGGCCCCATAGTTCATCAAATTCTCGATAACCACATTTGTCTACTTTTGGGATAAATCATCTCCACTGAGGCAGCCCTTGCTTCTGCAACCTCTCCACGGTGGACCTCTGGGCCCACCGCGACGCAAACCAACCTGCTTACGAAGATGGTCCAGGATGATCTCTAATATTTCTCTCTTGTCCATCAAGTCCAAGACTTCTTTAACAGATCTGCCTCTTAGCGGATTCTCGCTCTCCCACACATTTCGGAAGCATTCCTCGGAGAGTTCTGAGAAGAAGAGACAGACTGAGATTGATGGGCAATTCAATGGGACAAGCCTCAAAGTGAAGAGGAAAAAAGTGTGCATAGGGGATGACCAGGTGGAGCGTGAGGGAGGGGTCAAATATGTCTAAGTCAAGAGTCCCTTCGCGCCCGCAAGAGATCTAAGTCCAGCCCACCTTCAATGTGTTTCTTATCTCCAGGGTATCCCATCCTTACCGAATGGGGCAACTTTCCGCAGGACAATTCAACCATTTAATTTAATTATTTAAAATAAATTTTAAAAATCATTTCAATTTTTGTCATTCACACTTCATTTTATCCCTTCTTTTGCATCCTTTCTTTCATGATTCTAGTCCACCATTTCTTTGATATTAGTGTAACTCTTGTCCCGCAACAAGTTGGCCACGGAAAGTTGGCTGTGGCGAGTTGGCCATGGTGAGTTGGCAGCAGCAAATTGTCATAAACCCTTTCCCTTAATGGCCAGTTGGTCAGATTCTTGTAGCATTTAACAATAGCATTTAGACATATATACCACTTCACAATGCTTTACAGCCCTCTCTAAGCGGTTTACAGAGTCAGCATATTGCCCCCAACAATCTGGGTCCTCAATGTAGAGAGTTTAATCTTGCAATAAATCCTTATACTCATTTTGAACTGACTGAATCTTTACAGAATAACAGAGTGGGAAGGGACCTTGTAGGTCATCTAGTCCAACCACCTGCTCAGGCAGGAAAACCCTATACTATTTCAGACAAATGGTTATCCAATCTCCTCTTAAAAACTTCCAGTGTTGGAGCATTCACAACTTCTGGAGGCAAGTTGTTCCACTGATTAATTGCTCTCACTGTCAGGAAATTTCTCCTTAGTTCTAAGTTGCTTCTCTCCTTGATTAGTTTCCATCCATTGCTTCTTGTCCTGCTTTCAGGTGCTTCAGAGAATAGCTTGATCCCCTCTTCTTTGTGGCAGCCCCTGAGATATTGGAATGATGATAGATTGCAACTTATTATAATTGTGTATCATTATTAGAAATACATAAGTTGATTGAATGTAATAACTATGACTAATCTTACTAGTTTTATTTGTATTAGAATGTATGACACTCAGGTGCCACACTGTTCACGCACTGATGATATGTTTGTAAAAAAAAAAAACCTTTAAAAAAAAGCATGAGATCCTATACTATTTCAGATAAGTGGCTATCTAGTTTCTTCTTAAAAACCTCCACTGATGAAGCACCCACGATTTCTGAAGGCAAGCTATTCCACTGGTTCATTGTCCTCACTGTTAGGAAGTTTCTCCTTAATTCTACTCTAGGGATTCACTTAACAACGGTTAAGAAAGGTCGTAAAATGGGGCAAAACTCATTTAACAACCATCTTGCTTAGCAACATAAATTTTGGCCCCGATTGTGGTCGCAAGTCAAGGATTACCTGCATTTTACTTTCGTTGCAGACCATCCAGAATCTCTTCCTTTGTGAGATGGACAACTCTTTAACTTAGATTAATAAAGAAATAAAATTTGTTTTGAAGTGTGCGATTTTTGTGATTCAATACAGCTTCTGGTTTCAGAGCTGAGTTTGCTTCAGTTGCTTTATACACCGGCAGCTTTTTAATTTTCGAGTATCTTGACCTCTTCAGCTTTCAGCAACCTTCATGGCATCAGATCTACATACGATCAGGTTTGTACCTCACAATTCCTTCTTTGTTACGGGGTTACACGGCATATCAAGGAGTCTGCTGTTTCTTCTGAGATTTGAGCTGCCATTCGCTTGCTGTACATTTTCTGGATTGGGCAAAAATAGTTTCATTACTGAAAGAAACTTTATACATGAAATAAATAAATAATAAGTAAAACAACAATACGAGATCATGTTACGTTCAGGGTCCCAGAATCTGTTAGAGATATACCTTATTAATAATGTCCTTAGATATTTGGAATGCCCTCACTGAACATAATTATCTGCTGTTACCACAAGTCACAGCTATTGTCTTAATCAGATGAACTTTGAACTGAGTAGAATTCTCCAATTATTTCAGAATAACAGAGTTGGAAGAGACCTTGGAGGTCTTCCAGTCCAACCCCTAGCTCAGGCAGGTGATCTTGTATCATTTCAGATGAATGGTTGTCCAATCTCTTCTTTAAAACTTCCAGTGTTGGAGCAGCCACAACTTCTGGAGGCAAACTGTTCCACTGATTAATTGTTCTAACTGTCAGGAAATTTCTCCTTAGTTCTAGGTTGCTTCTCTCCTTGCTAAGTTTCCATCCATTTAAGAAGAGACTAGACAATCACTTATCTGAAATGATATAGGTTCTCCTGCTTGACCAGGGGGCTGGACTAGAAGACCTCCAAGGTCCCTTCCTATTCTATTCTATTCCATTCCATTCCATAAGCCTTCCGTAGGCATGGAAACTAGCTGGATGATCTTGGCCATTCATTCCCTCTCACTCTTAAAGTCCTGACTTCAGATGCTTTGGAAAATAGATTGACCTTCTCTTCTTTGCGGCAGCCCCTCAGATATTGATTGGAACACTGCTATCATGTGTCCCCTGGTCCTTCTCTTCACTAGACTAGCCATCCCCAATTCCAGCAACCGTTCTTCATATGTTTTATCCTCCAGCGGCCCCCTGATCATCTTTTTTGCTCTTCTCTGCACTCTTTTTAGAGTCTCGACATCCTTTTTACATCGTGGTGACCAAAACTGGATGCAGAATTCCAAGTGTGCCCTTACCAAGGGTTTATAAAGTGGTATTAACACTTCACATGATCTTCATTCTATCTCTGTTGATGCAGCCTAGGACTGTGTTGGCTTTTTTGGCTGCTGCATCACACTGCTGGCTCATATTTAAGAGATTGTCCAGTAATGACCCTAGATACTTTGAATATTCTAGTAGTTGAACGTAATTAACAGAATAACAGAATTTCTGCTGTTACCACGAGCCACAGCTATTGTTAATCAGATGAACTTCGAACTGAGTAGAATTCTCCAATTATTTCAAATATTGGAGGTTATTTAGTCTATTTAAAGTGAATGCAGGAATCCATATGCAGGTATCCCAGGTGCGAAAGATGGCGGTTCAGCTTTCTGCTTTTCTGATTGTTTGAATCTACAGTCAAACTGCTCCTACTCTTAGGAATTTCTTCAAGGCATCATCTATCAAGGTCATCTAAAGAGTAAATGGTCCAAGGTCATCCAGCTGGCTTTTATGCTTATGGCGGTACTAGAACTTGCTGTCTCCTGGTGATTGGCCCAAAGACAATTGGTTTCATGCCTAAGGCAGGACTAGAATTCACAGTCTCCTGGTGATTGGCCCAAAGTCACCCAGCCAGCTTTCTTGCCTAAAGCAGGACTAGAACTCACCATCTCCTGGTGATTGGCCCTAAGTCACCCAGCCAGCTTTCTTGCCTAAGGCAGGACTAGAATTCACCATTTCTTGGTGATTGGCCCAAAGTCAGACAGTCGCTTTCATACCTAAGACAAGACTAGAACCTGCAGTCTCTGTCATGCCCCCGTCGGAGTCTGACTGTGGCAGAAGATGAGCTGGAACAAGAACTGACAGTGAGTGAGAGGGCAGCTCCATTGGCCTTGGAGGAAACTGGGGAAGGGCAGAGTCAGTCCAAGCAAGGCTGTTTGGAATTAGCAAAGCCTGCAGGCAGGGAGGAGAGACAGAGCTCAGACGAGGAGCAAGAACCATCCCCTCCTGATGCAAGGGCTAGGAGAGTGCAGAGGAGGCGGGATCAGTGCAGGCAGAGAAGGCAATGTGTGAGGAAAGTGCCCCACCCAGCTTCACCAGGAACACCTGGGGAATGAGAACTAAGAAGACTTCGTGGGGAGAGGCATTTGTCAGGAACAAACGCTGAGTTCCTGAAGTGTTGTGTGCCGACGTTTGAACTTGCCAAGAGTCCTTGCATTCCTTGTTGGCGTTCTGGACTAATTATCTGGATTTTCTGCTCCCTGAACTCCTTGCTTGGCTCTTGTTTTGCCAAATACATTTGGGATTTATTGCCGTGCAGCCTGGGTGCAGACAGCGCTGGGCTGGGCTGGGCTGGGCTGGACTAATTGCAGCCAGAGGTTGTTTGAGGTTTGTGGGGGGGTTTGTTCTCACTCTGCTTTAGGACTTGCCAGTAATGTGGGAGTGTTCGGTGAGATTTGGAGCAATAAAGGGGCTGTTTGAACTGCCAGCTGTTTGTGTTATCTCTGTGCCGTGCCCTGGGTCATCACAGTCTCCCAGTTTCCAGCCTGATGCCTTTACCAAGCTCATCTTGGTTATAAGGTTACTTTAACAGAATCTTGCAAGCCTGAAAGTAAACCTCTCCTCTCCCTTGTCTTTACAGCCCAAGAAGCTAGGTGTCAACTGTTCAGTTGGCGAATCCAGAAAAAGAAACTCTTGTGACATTATTTTACCAAGAGTATAAACTTTACTGAATAAATCCACATTAGCACCGAAGAAGCAAAACCAGCTGTTCATTTAGCCTATACTGTAAGAGCCAAGAATTGGCAGTTGCTATAATTGGTATATTTATTTCTTGCCCAGTCCTAACCCCAATTAGATTATTTTCTTTCATTCTTTATAGAGGGTTGTCACACAAATGAAAAAAAAAATTGAGAATTGCTGAGTTAAATATATATTGGGAACAATGGCTGGCTAAGTTTACACTGCACACTACACACTAATTTTGTTAGCAAATTAGACTATTTTAGTTTGCACAGTATCTGGAACCATAAATTAATCAAAATGCCTGGGGTCACAAATCCCCTTAGTTAAAGTTGACATTAATAAATAGGCGACCAGGCCAAAACCTGACCAAACCTGGTGTGTTTTGTGAATATTGACAGACTTGAACTCTGGGTCCTATCCAACAAAATGCAATTCAGTGGTGAGGTAAGTAAGGTCCTACACATAGGAACGAAAAATCAGATGTACAGATATTGAATAGGGGGTGCCTGGCTCAACAGCCGTGCTGTGAGAAGGATCTTGATGTCCTAGTGGCCAGTCACTTATCTATGAGCCAGCAGTGTGCTGCAGCTGCCAAAATGGACAATGCAGTCCTAGGTTGCATCAACAGAGGAATAGTTTCAAGATCACCTGAAGTGATACTACCACTCTAAACTGTAGTATTGATGCCACACTTGGAATACTGCATCCAGTTCTGATCACCCACGTGCAAAAAAAGATCTTGAGACTCTAGAAAGAGTGTAGAGAAGAGCAACAAAGATGACAAGGGATCTGGAGTCTTAAACCATATAATGAATGATTGAGGGAACCAGGTATGTCTAGTTTAACAAAGAGAAGGACTAGGAGTGATATGACAGCAGTCTTCCATGAGGGGCTGTCACAGAGAAGAGGGAGACAAGCTATTCTCCAAAGAACCTAGGGGAAAGAAATAACAGGTGTCTGGAATAGTATAGGGCCATGATGGCGAACCTATGGCACGCGTGCCAGAGGTGGCACGCAGAGCCCTCTCTGTGGGCACGTGCGCCGTCGCCAAATGCTCTTCTGGTTTCCGGCACGTGCATGCACGCTGGCCAGCTGGTCTTTGTGCGCGCTGGAGTGCAGGAAACCCAAAGACCAGCTGGCCGGTGTGCATGCGTGCACTGGCCATTTGGTCTTTGGGTTTCTGGCGCGCGCATGCACGCCGGCCAGCTGGTCTTTGGGTTTCCGGTGCTCTGGCACGCATGCGCGCACGCGTTCCAATTTGGACACTCGGTGCCGAAAAGGTTCACCATCACTGCAGTGATGGCAAACCTTTTTTTGCTCGGGTGCCAAAAGGGCGCGTGCGCGCGTGATAGCACGCATGCGTGTGCCCACACCCATAATGCAATGCCCTCCCCCGCGCATGCGTGCACAACCCCCCACGCTGCCCCCCCACTGCGCATGCGCGCAGGCCTCACTGAAGCCTCCGGACTTCCGGTAGGCCCATTGGGCCGTTTTTCGTCCTCCCCAGGCTTCAGGAGGCTTTCCTGAAGCCTGGGGAGGGCGAAAATGGCCTCCCCCCACCCTCCGGAAGGCCGAAAATCAGCTGGCCAGCACGCACATGCGCGCTGGAGCTGACATAGGGCAATGCCTTGCGTGCCCTCAGATATGGCTTCACATGCCACCTGTGGCACGCGTGCCATAGGTTCGCCATCACGGGTATAGGGTCTCCTGCTTGAGCCGGTGGTTGAACTAGAAGACCTCCAAGGTCTTTTCCAACCCGTACTATTCTATGTTCTATGGATGTTATGGGCCCGATTAAGCTTATTATGTGAACACAGCCAGTATTTATGATCAACATTAGTGGGCAAATCATAGTAGGGCAAATTTGGAATATTTATTTTTCCCACCTTAAGCCTCTTCACTTTCACTTCTTCACTCCCAACCTCTCTGAACAGAGCAATTTCAGAGAACATTCATGATTCTGGTTGACTTCTACAAAGGTAGATACTCCTGTGTTTCGTAACAGTGGAAGAAGTTGCAAGTTACAACACAATCTTTAGTAACAGAGAATCTAAAGCAACTTGAAAATCAGGGTTGACTTGTCTTAAATAATTAAGCAAAAAGATTGATCAGATCTGCATGGCAGATTTACTGACATTCCACCCTATATAAGACCAGAACAAGTTTAGTTTAGCTTATGTTTGGAAATCACCTAGAAACTAATGATTTTTTTTTAATACTGACAAAATAAGTTATTTTCTAGTTTTGGTTGAAAAAGGTCAGAATTACCCAAGTTCTGAACAAGTAGTTACACATAGCTGATTTTTTACATATTTATTTACATAAGACAATGAAACTCAAAAGAATAAACAGCCCACATAAAACATTTCACAATAATGAAGCTTGGTGTCATTTATACACGCATGTTGATGGTGAGATTATACTTCATGAGAATAATATACATATTATGTATATTTATACATAAAAATTATATATTTATTGTGAATTTCATATTAGGAATATTAACTTTAATCTTATTATTGCCTTTGTTTTATAAAAATTAAAAAAACCTAATTCTGGAATTGAGCTGGTTACTTTGAAACCCTATTTCGCTTACTTATTTACTTGGGCTAATGCAATTGCATACTTTAGGTAATATAATACAGAATGTGCATTGTGATTCATGTACTTATTATTACATATCTATTTAACATCCAGATCACTCAATAATTGAAGTTACTTGGCAAGTAAATTAAAGTAAATTAAAGCATTCTAAAAATTCTGGAATGAGGAAGAGAAAGAGGACAGGACAAGAAGCAATGAGTGGAAGTTGTTAAAGTGAGATCCAACCTGGAACTAATGAGAAATTTCTTGACAATGAGAATAAATGGAACAGCTTGGCTCTTAGAGTTGTGGGTGCTCCATCGCTGGAGATTTCAAGAAGAAATTGGACATCCATTTGTCCAGGATGGTGTAAGGCATAGTGTGGGCAATTAATTTTCACAAGGACCCACATAGGAAACTGGGACTGTTGTGGAGGACCAATTGGCACCACCCCACCCCCTGTTGCTGTTGCCCCGTTCTGATACTGTCACTGCCTTGACACCTACACTGCGCCATCATCTTGCCCTCCATCAACGCCGCCCTGTCCCTTCTGCTGATACTGTGCCGATGATGACTTGCCCTCGCTGCAGATACCTGGTCCCCCATCATCAACACTGCCAATGCCGCAGGCTGGACCTGAAACGCCTGCCAGCCATAAAAAGCCCAGGTCTGGTATAAGGTCTCCTGCCTTGGGCAGGGGGTTGAACTAGAAGACCTCCAAGGTCCCTTCCAGTCCTATGATTCTATGTTTCGAGGAGGAGGAGGAGAAAATAAATAAATTGTATTAATGAAATTAAAATGCATAAAATCCAATTCTGGTTAGCAAATAGATCTTAGAAATCCTTGAGAGAAAAGACATTTCTGGGGCAGATACAGGTATCCACAGGGTATTATCAACATGGTGGTTGTTATGGTGCAATTCAGGGGTGGGTTTCAATTTACCTCACTGCCGGTTCGCTCCCTCCCGCGCCACGTGGGCATGCCGTGTGGGCGCGCCGCGTGGGCGCGCCACGTGGGTGCGCGCATGCGAAGCGCACATGCACATGCGCAGTAACAAAAAATCCGGGGGGAAAAAACAAAGCTGAAAAAAAGATGGCGACTGCATGCACAGTGCCAGAAGTCGGCTTCTGCACATGCTCAGAAGGAAAAATAAATTAAAAAAAAATAAAAAATAAATAATTTTTTTTAAAAAAGATGGCGGCCCCCACGGACTGGCACCGACCGATCTGGTTCGGTGATGTCATCGTGACATCACTAGCAGGCCGCTACCGGTTCAGGAGAACCGGTCTGAACCTGGAGGAACCCACCCCTGGTGCAATTGAAACACAGAGTTTTAACACACACACACACACAGTTGCACAGCCACAATGGCTATTTTAAAATGTATGCCAGGTATTCCTCTGAAAAGATTGCTTTTCAGTTTTATATTCCACTATAATATACAGTATTTGTTGATCTCAGTCATCATTGAAATGTAAAGTTAATTCATAAAATAACTAAATGTGTGCAAAATATGAACTCATGGTATATTGATTAGAACAGATGAACGACTCCAGTGACTTGAAGCCCATACAATTGAATAATAGGTAAATCTAGGGCAGGGGTCCCCAAACTTGGCAACTTTAAGACTTGTGGACCTCAACTCCCAGAATTCTCCAGCCAGCATAGCTGGCTGGAGAATTCTGGGAGTTGAAGTCCACAAGTCTTAAAGTTGCCAAGTTTGAAGACCTCTGATCTAGGGCTTGAGGTATTCATGGTCATATCCTGGTTGTGTTAACGTGACATGCTGAGGCATGTATTTTCAATCAATGTTAATGAACATATTGCAATTGGTTGGCTTTCTACAAGATGAGAAACCAACATTGAGCATCCACATAAAAACCAAATTCCAAAATTGAGTTGGTTACTTTGTAATCTAAGTGATTACAAACTTATATTACTTTGTAATCTAAGTGCCAGAGCCCACTGTAACAACATTGCCAAAAAGGCATTAAGAGTTGTTAACCTAAACTTGCGTAGCTTTTTCTCTGGTAATATTGTACTACTAACTAGAGCATACAAAACATTTGCTAGACCAATTCTCGAATACAGCTCATCTGTCTGGAACCCGCACTGCATATCAGACATTAATACAATTGAGAGAGTCCAAAGATATTTCACGAGAAGAGTTCTCCATTCCTCCACAATAAAATACCTTATGCCACCAGACTTGAAATTTTGGGCTTAGACAACTTAGAACTACGTGGCCTTTGGCATGACCTAAGCGTAGTTCATAAAATTATCTGCTACAACGTCCTACCTATCAACGACTACTTCAGCTTCAACCACAACAATACACGAGCAAACAACAGATACAAACTTAAGGTAAACCATTCCAAACTCGATTGCAAAAAATATGACTTCAGCAACAGAGTGGTCAATGCCTGGAATGCACTACCTGACTGTGGTTTCTTCCCCTAACCCCTAAAACTTTAACCTTAAACTGTCTACTGTTGAATAAATAAATAAATAAATAAATAAATAAATAAATAAATAAATAAATAATCATATTTCACTTCACATACAGGTAGTCCTCGACTTACAACAGTTCGTTTAGTGACCGTTCGAACTTACAATGGTACTGAAAAAAAGTGACCGATGACCATTTTTCACACTTATGCACTTTGTAGCATCTCCATGGTCACGTGATTTACATTCAGATGCTTGACAATTGGTTCATATTTATGACGGTTGGAGTGTCCCGGGGTCATCTGACCATCTTTTGCGACCTGACTAACAAAGTCAGTGGGGAAGCGGGATTTACTTAACAACCGTGTTACTAATTTAATCAACTGCAGTGATTCGCTTTAAAAGTGTGGCAAGAGAAGTCGTAAAATGGGACAAAACTCACTGAACAAATTTCTCACTTAGCAACATATATTCTGGGTTCAATTGGGGTCGTAAGTAGAGGACTACCTGTGTTTACTGGGGGTATTGCAACTGTATAGTTTGGGAAATATAATATACAGCGTGCATTTTTACTGATTTATTAGATGTAATGTAACTAGTGTTGTGTGACCCTTCCTGCTGAAAATATAAGACATTACAATCAAAATTAAACCCGTAGGAGACTTACGTGGATGCTCTGCTATTGCATAAGGCCAGCTTTCTATATCTTCTATAAAGATAGAGTTTGAATCTCAATTACATACATGGAGCAAACTTCAGGCTTACATTTCCTTTACAGAAGGGTGTTGCATAACAAGAGAATGTATATAAGTCTCTGGATCAGAGGTGGGTTCCTGCCGGTTTGGACCGGTTCTATAGAACCGGTAGCGGGAATTTCCTCCCGCTCGCCGAACCGGCAGTGATGGCCAGCTGGACATGCCCCCGAATTGGCTCTCTCGGTGGCGCCACAGGCGCCACCATCCTGTTTTTTGCTTCTGCGCATGCGCAGAAGCTGTTTTTTGCTTCTGAGAATGCGCAGAATCTGGGTTTTTAGAACTGCGCATCCACGCGCCTGCGCGCGCCCGTGCGGTGCATGAGGAAGCGAACTGGCAGCAAGGTAAGCCAGAACCCACCCCTGCTCTGGATTACAAGGTCTATTCAGAACATAGATTCCCGTATCTCAAATTTGGCAGCCTAAAGATGTGTGGACTTCATCTCCCAGAATTCTCCAAACAGCACCTTAAAACTTTTATATATATCCAGATTTAATAACCAAAAACCAACACTGTTTTATATTGCAGTTAAACAGGTTTAATCTACTAAATGAACAGTCATATCCTGTCCTGGTCACAGTCTGCCCTCTAGTGACATATTCCTGAGACAATTTAACTGCAGTTTTGGGTGTGTCCACTCCACACACTACATTGTTTTAATTGTGTTTTGTTGAATCAGATAGAGTTCTTGGCGTTCACCCATCATATTAAGGCATCAACTGTGATATGCTATCCACAGCTATGAAGTTTGCATAGCAGAGGCAACAATCAGAAGATTGGCCAAATACAGCACAACTTTGTCTTTGTTTAAAATAAAGTCAGAAAAAGGTTAGAACAAGTGATTCTTGTTTATGTGTACTGTTAACATAAGGGAAGCATAGGAAAAACATGAACAGTTTCGCTTCTGGCATTGTTTCCAACTTTTAACTAGCAAAGGCCGAAAGTATTGCTCAATTAGTTGGCATCTACCTGGTTTTGGTGCCTCCAACCTAGGCAGGTCTCCTTGGGAGAAGGGGGCTGGGGGTATCACAGGATCTGGAATACAGATATTCCTCAACTTATAACAGTTCATATAGTGACCATTCAAAGTTACAATGGCACGGAAACAAGCAGGGTGGATAAAAATCGATGATTTAAAAAAAAATCAAAAAAATCGGATTTTTAAAATTTAAATCGGATTTTTTTTATTTAAATCGGATTTTTTGTATCAAATTTATTTTAATAAAATGCTTTTGGGGTAAAAATCTATCTAAAGATAGTTTTCTATTTAAGTTATGTAGCATGAGGCTGTATATTCTGCAATATTGGGATTTCGGTGAGTCAACAGCAGGTCAGAGAAGGAGCTGCTGTGGGACAGAGATGACAGTTGCTCTTTAAAAATTATGATTTAAATCGAGTTGATTTAAATCAAGCCTTTTTACTAGTGATTTAAACTCCACCCTGGAAACAAGCGACTTATGACCAGTTTACACACGATCGTTGCAGCATCCCCATGATCATGTGATCAAAATTCAGACACTTGGCAACTGACTCATATTTATGATGGGTGCAGTGTCCCGTGGTCTTGTGATCATCTTTTGCGACCTTCTGGAGAGCAAAGTCAATGGCCAGTGCTTATATTAACATTTTTGAAAGTCCCTCCTATGCAGATCTTATAATAACCAATGTTATCATGAGTTCCTGAGATTCCAGGTAGCAGCAAAACTGGGATTCCTGTTCTTACCTTTAACCATGAGAGCTCAGCCTGACATAAATATGGATTTGACTTAAAAAGGATTTGATGAGTCATATGCAAGAGCGTATTTTTGGAGAGTTGGGCGAAAACTGAATTCAGAAGAAGGCAGGAGTATAAAGAGGAAGGGATTTCATGGTCAAGGTTCATAGCAAAGGCCCAGCCTTAAATATATTCAGTATTTGTAAAAATCATCAGTAACATGTTGTTGTTCATTTATATGCATGCAACATAATAATTTCTACTTCCATCATATAAACTACCCTAATCAAATTACTGAATCATAGTATAAAAATGTTGTAAACAAAATGGACCAAAAGGTCCCTCAACAGCATGCATAGCAGCTAAGGCTCCACATACTATATTATATATGATATACTATTTCTTCAGGGTATTTATTTTTAAAAATTGGTCTTCTAACAGTTCCAATCTTAGCCAACGTGGAACATTATTTTTTTCTCAGCGTATTAGAGGCCTACAAAGCATGGAATCAAAAATCAACAAATTACTGATGGGCAGGGGTGAAATTCAAAAATTTCCCCTACCGGTTCTGTGGGCGTGGCTTGGTGGGCGTGGCAGGGGAAGGATATTGCAAAATCCCCATTCCCACCCCACTCTGGGGCCAGCCAGAGGTGGTATTTGGCGGTTCTCCGAACTACTCAAAATTTCCGCTACCGGTTCTCCAGAACCTGTCAGAACCTGCTGAATTTCACCCCTGCTGATGGGGTCTTTTACAAATTCCAGAGTTTACTGTAGCATCAAATAACATCAATCAACTGTATCATCTTTACCTTTTCAAAGGCACATTTGTCCCTCTCAATTTCACCATGAAATCAATTTTCACTTTGCAATAATAAGTCCATTTTTCTTGTTAGGCTTCCAAACTATTATACAATTATAGAAGTCAAATTATAAAATCATACAAATAGTATTATTTATGCTAATTATGAATTGACATGAGCATTAAAAATAGCATCTCAGTTTAAGGGACAAATAATGAAATTAACAAGGGTTGACTCAGTGTAGTAGCCATTCTTGGCTAGGTTCTCCTTCTGAAATTCTTTTTCTAGGAATTTCAGTAGCAACCATTTAAGGATACAAAGTGGATCAGCCTGAAAAGCCATGTTGTTAAGTAGCCACGCCCTTCCGTTGTGTGAAGTGTCAGGTAATGTAAAACAATAAAATGTGAGATCTCTCAGAGGACAGTCTGTGTACTTAATAAGGACCTGAAAACATAAAAAAGGGATGTTTAAGAGAAAACAGAAAATTAAGCACAAACACTGATCAATAGCCCATTGAAGTGCACAGTGGGATACCCCAAGATTCTGTCTTAGGCCCAGTACTCTTCAATATCTTCATAAATGATTTAGATGAGGGAACAGAAGGGGAACTCATCAAACTCGCAGACAGCACCAAGCTAGCAGCAATAGCCAACATGCCAGAAGATAGGCTCAAGATCCAGAAGGATCTCAACAGACCTGAACAGTAGGGCCTATCTAATAAAATGTAATTCGATGGTGAGAAAAGTAAGGTTTTGCACAGGCAAGAAAATACCAAATGTATAGAATTGGTGAAACCTGGCTCAATAACAATAACTGTGACATGGATCTTGGAGTACTAGTGGACCGTGGGATAGAATCAAGATCACATAAAGTGTTAGGTTCGTTAGTTACAAAGCCTTGGTAAGACCACACTTGGGATATTGCGTTCAGTTTTGGTATAGGGTCTTTTGTTTGTATAGAGCAGGGGTGTCAAACTGGATTTCTTCAAGGGCCGGATCAGCATTGTAGTTCTCCGTGGGCCAGCCAGGGGGAGGGGGAAGACAGAGATGGGACGGAACCTCCTGTATCACCTTGCCGGCCAAAACGCAGCCCCTGGCACCCTGTTTTCGGCCTGGATGGCCACCTGCAGCACCTTGCCAGCCAAAACAGGGCATGGGGGACCATTTTGGCTGGCAGAGTGCTGCAGGAGGCCGTCCAGGCTGAAAACGGGGCGTGGGGGGCCGCGTTTTGGCCGGCAAGGTGCTGCAGGAGGCCGTCCAGGCTGAAAATGGGATGTGGGGGGCAGCATTTTGGACAGCAGGGTGCTGCAGGAGGCCGTCCAGGCTGAAAATGAGATGTGGGGGGCTGCCTTTTGGCCAGCAGGGTGCTGCAGGAGGCCGTCCAGACTAAAAATGGGGCATGGGGGGCACATGGGCGCCCCCCCACGCCCTGTTTTGGCTGCCAGAGGCACCGCGGGCCAGTCCTTTGCTATTTCCAGGCCGGCCCCACAGGCCAGATTTAAGCACCCCATGGGCCAGATCCGGCCACGGGCCTTGAGTTTGACACCCCTGGTGTAGAGGGTTGGACTAGAAGACTTCCCAGGTCCCTTCCAACTCTGCTACTCTGTTAAGTGGAACTATTCAGCTGTAATCTTGCCCCCACCTTCTACAAAATAGATGTAAGTAATCTGATTGGAGAGCTGTCATGGCTTGGGTTCACTATTGATAAGAAGTGTTGAGAAAGACCTAGCTACCTTCAATCAGTTCTGAACTTCATACACAGATAAACTGCATCCTAAGATACTAATGGAGTTGTGAGACACAGTCAAGTTTTTTTCTACTATGCAGGATAGTGGTCTGCTCCTGACTACAATATCAGTACAGAGTATTAAGGGACTATTTATAAGCCGTATATAAAAGTGCTCATCAGTGTTCCCATGAAATAATAGGAAATGTTGTCTATCTGGTAATTTTTAATATTAGATCAATGATTGAAAATAATTTTAGCAGATCTCTGTGAACTCTGTTATAAAACCCTCAACAGAATACAAAACTGTTGAAAGCAAAATGGCATTTAACAAAGACAAATACAAATACAGGTAGAATGAAATCTTTATCATTAAATCCCATTACAAATGTAAAAGATTTAGAAGCCAACCACAAAGGGGGGGAAAGAATGTGAATAATACTGAATGTTTACTAAAAGACAACATACTACTTGCTGATAAATCCAGAATATATCAGTGATATTTACTCAACTATTCAAAGCATAATAATTTATTGCACAACATTTAACAAGAACTTGCTTGCCAGCTATTTCTTAAGCATATTTACATTCAATTCTAGTGAGAACTGATTTCTTCTCCCAGTAGTATCCAACGTTGTCTGGATAAATATAACGTTAGGATGTAAAAGAATGAATGGAAACAATACCAATTTTTTAAAAAGCCAGAATTATAATTTAACTAGCTGATACCGGTGCTTCGCTACAAAACTATGTGATGGGGCTTGATAAATTGACAAAGCTTGAAAATTAATGAGTAGTTAAAAAAAGTGACTGTATTATTTCGTTAGAGACAGTAAAGTAAGTTTCTGTTACAGATGAAGACATTATTGTAAGTGTAACAACAATGAAATAGATAAGCTTAAGCCCTTTAATCCCAGCAGCAACCATGGCTGTTTTGTCTATGTAGCCAGGCTAATAAATTGCATAGCATAGACTTTCAATTCGTCCCTCAGATGAATTGCTCAGGACCTCCCTGTAAACAACATTCCTGGTTTTGCTGTCCAACTGTTCTGTAGTAAAGATGCTTGCTGCTGTGAAAGCAAAAGCGAAACTGAAACTCCTCTGCTTGTGTTTTGCATTTGGATCAGATTTCTTTTCAGGTGGGGAGGGGGGAGTAGAACTCCTTAGCATCAGAGCTTGTTAATAATAATAATATAAGAAATACTCATGCTCCAATGGTCATTTTGAAAAATCCTTTCTTAGTGAGCACCTAGAAGCCAAGAGGAACATATGTGGCAAATTTCAAGTTTGTAGGCTTTACGGTTCTGGAGATTTCATGATTAATGCATGAGTGGTTTTTGCTTTTATATATATAGATTCCAAAGCAAAGGCTCGCATGACACTAATTTTATAACTCATATAAGATTTCATCTAAAGGTTTAGCTTAACAACTGTATATGTAACAAGGCATGTATGAGCATGTTAAACCTCTAGAGCAGAGAGCCAACTGTCAATTGGGAATGTAAAGCAGATTGTACAAGGTTTCCAAGCATACTTTTTCCATAATTGTGTTTTTTCAAAAGTGTGTAGATACTTTTTAAAGTTTTTACCTCAGAATCATCTACCCAAGAGTCAGCTTTTTATTGTTTTTACAGAGAAAGTTTTTGTGTGAGAAAGTCTACATGGAGTGGGGTGGCCAATAAATTCAAATAATAATAAAAAATAGAAGTAGATGGCTGTGGCAATGGAATCATAATTCCTGAATTGCAGAGTTTCTCAACCTTAGCAACTTTAAGTTGTGTGGACTTCAGCTTACAGAATTCTCCAGAGAGCCCATGCTGACTGGAGAACTCTGGGAACTGAAGTCCATACATCTTAAAATTGCCAAGGTTGAGAAGCTGCCTATAAATGAAGTGTAGCCTAATCCTTTCCTTACATTTAACTCAGTGGTGAAATCCAATTTTTTTTACTACGGTTCTGTGGGCGTGGCTTGGTGGGTGTGGTGTGACTTGGTGGGCGTGGCTTGGTGGGCATGGCAGGGGAAGGATACTGCAAAACCTCCATTCCCACCCCACTCCAGGGGAAGGATACTGCAAAATCCCCATTCCCTCCCCACTCCTGGGGGAAGGATATTGCAAAATCCCCATTCCCTCCCCACTCTGGGGCCAGCCAGAGGTGGTATTTGCCAGTTCTCCGAACTACTCAAAATTTCCACTACCGGTTCTCCAGAACCTGTCAGAACCTGCTGGATTTCACCTCTGGTTTAACTATATACATACATACATCTCTTGGTACATATTGATACATCTTTATTTATGTATTTATTTAATAACTCTATACATGTAAAATGGTCCAATGAAGTCAGATTATGATGTCACATGATGAGATACAATTCAAATTTCTAAACAACTGATGGTTCCACATCAAGAAAATTCTTTGTAAAAAGAGAAAGGATGGTATGACAAAATTATTTGCACACCTTGGAAATTAGATGCAGAGCAGAGGCATGGTCTATTTACCTTTAGCACAGTGGTTCTCAACCTTTCTAATGCTGCGACCCCCCGCGACCCCCACCCCGCCGCCGCGACCCCCTCCCTCTCCCCACGCGCGATGAGGTGACAAAGGGGGTGTGGCACCAGGGGTGAAATGCTCCCGGTTCGGGCGTGCCTGCGGGTCACCGGACAGCCGGTAGCCACGGAAGTGGGAGACTTCGCCCACCTGCCCGGACACTGCCATTTGAGTTCTTTTATCCTCTGTGCATGCGCAAAGCGTTCTGCGCATGCGCAGAGGGTAAAAGAACCCAAATGGCGGCGTCCGGGCGGGTGGGCGAAGTCTCCCGCTTCCGTGGCTACCAGCTGTCCGGTGACCCGCAGGCACGCCCGAACCAGGAGCATTTCCAAGATGGCGGGCTAGCGCGCGCAGCGACCCCTGTGAAAAGGTCGTTCGACCCCCAAAGGGGTCGTGACCCACAGGTTGAGAACCGCTGCTTTAGCAAATGATTTGATGTGCTTAGTCAGCTGTGACTATGTAGGCTATTCAGTCCTACTATGCTATTATTGAAATGTAATTCAAGCCGTGGATTATTTATACTTAAGGTGTCTGGGTAGTTCACAAATGTTTTACATCATGCATACATTTTCACTCTTGAGCTGTCGATTTTGTTTTGTGGGAATAAGATATGTGGACATTTAAAATGGGTGGTTTTATTGCAGTCTCAGCTGTTAAGAGGAATGTTCTTGGTTGAAAATTCCAGCAAACTTCATTGTGTACAGCTTTCAAGGGGGAATACAGGTAGTCCTTGACTTGCAACTGTTCATTTAGTGTCCTTCAACGTTACAACAAAAAGTGACTAATGACCATTTTTCAGCCTTACAACCATTGCAGCATGCTCACGTGATCAAAATTTGGATGCTTGGCAATTAACTCGTATTTATGACCGTTACAGTATCCCGGGGTCATGCAGGGGTGAAATCCTCTGAAGTCTGCTACCGGTTCCCTTCGCGCACGCATGCGCGCCGCAGGCACTACCGTGCAGCGCTGAAAAAGGAGAATTTTGAAGCCATCAGTCTGCAAAGGTAAGTAGAACAGCGAGGGGGGGGATCAGCTGTGCCGCGTGATTTAGATTAGAAATCCTGCTTTCTAGCTAATCTAGATCGCGCAGCACACTGATCGTCACACAGCTGATCGTCGAATTTACCGGTTCGCCCGAACCTGTAGCATTTTTTACTACTGGTTCTGGAGAACCGGTCCGAACCAGTAGCATTTCACCTCTGGGGTCATGTGATCACCTTTTGAGACCTTCTGACAAGCAAAGTCAATGGGGAGGCCAGATTCAGTTAACAACCGTGTTACTAACTTAACAACTGCAGTGCTTCACTCAACAACTGTGTCAAGAAAGGTCATAAAATGGGGCAAAATTAGTTTAACAATTGTCTCACTTAGCAGCAGAAATGTTGGCCTCAATTGTGGTTATAAGTCGAGGACCACCTGTACAGAGTTGGAAAGAAAAATATAATCTAGGATGCTATTTCACATACTTCCCTGCAAGGTCTTAAATCTGTCCTTGACTTACAACCATTCATTTAACGACCGTTCTAAGTTACGACACTGAAAAAGGTGACTTGCATCCCGTCCGCACACTTATGACCATCACAGCATCCCCCCAGTCACACAATCAAAATTCAGGCGCTTGGCAACCGGTGTGTATTTGCAACGGTTGCAGCATCCTCGGGCCACATGGTTGGCATTTGCGATCTTTCCAGACGAGCTTCCAACAAGCAAAGTCAATGGGGGGAAAGCCAGCCTCTCTCTTTTAGCCCAGATATCAGGCTCAAGCAACAATCTGGTAGGTTAATTCCTATCTGACCAAATGGATGAATACAGGAACACGCTAGGAAGAAAAAATGTCATTTGAATCCTAATAGACTCTTATTATACCTTGAATCTGTAATGTCAAAGAGATTTTCTTAGTAGAACAGCATAGTGTTTGAAACCTCAGCTGAGCCATTTACACAATATAATCTAATGCAAAAGCATTGTCAAGATATTAATTTCATCCTTGACCCCTAATGAAGTTGTTGACTATGCAAATTTAAATGAGTAAAGGCACAATCAGGTGGACTTGATAAATACAAAATTTAAAGTTTAGTCCAACAGCTAAAGTTCAGCCAGACAAGTGAGTTTTGCCCCATTTTGTGACTTTTCCTGCCACAGAAACAATGGGACATAATTTTGCTTTTCTTCTGCTAAAATCCAGTTGCTCTAACAGGTCTCCTCTGCTTCTGTTGGGTCTCCTCTACTTCTGACCGGGATTCAAATAATAGGATTATCCCCATTAAAAGTTTTTAGCAATATTTATAAAACTTCCCCCCCCCCCACCAAAAAGGCTGTTTTGAGGGGGAAGTAAGGAGGAATTCCAGGCATGGCTTTTTCACCATTCTTCTCTCACTCTTGTTTCTATAATAGATCTTGGAGTATTAATTTATTACACTGATGTTAGTGTATTATGTGACAAAAGGAAAGCAATGTCTTCAACAATACTGCAATCTCCCAAAACATGGGAGCTTTAATTACAGATGCAAGAACCAGAAAGCAGAAGTCTGCTTGAGGAGAAAGAAGAAACAGCATGAAAATAGTCTTCATTGCCTTCTTTTGTTTTAGGGCTCTGGTTCACCTGATATACCAGCAATTCACATTTTGTTATAGGGAGTTAAACAGTCAACAGAGACAAAAAGAGCAGCAATTTACATTTATACTGCTTGTAAGTCAGAGAGGAAAAACAGCAAAGCTTATAACCACAATTGAGCCCAACATTTCTGTTGCTAAGTGAGACAATTTACGACCTTTCTCGCCACAGTTTTTAAGTGAATCATTGCAGTTGTTAAGTTAGTAACACAGTTGTTAAGTGAATCTGACTTCCCCATTGACTTTGCTTGTTAGAAGGTCGCAAAAGGGGATCACATGACTCCAGGACACTGCAACCGTCATATATATGAACCATTTGCCAAGCATCTGATTTTTTATCACGTGACCATAGGGATGCTGCAGTGGTCGTAAGGGTGAAAAACGGTCATAAATCACTTTTTTCAGTGCCATTGTAACTTCGAATAGTCACTTAATGAACTGTTTTAAGTCAAGGAGTACCTTTACTTTATAAACTGGCAGTCCCTTATGGCTATATTAAATAGAATATAATGTTGTGACTTCTTTAATATATACAAAAAAAAAAGAATAATGGCATAACAGTAAAAAACACTGGGATGAATTTCCTCTGTATAGCCTTGAAGGATTTCCAATGTACCAAACCATGATTGTTTTATAACAGAAAGTTTTTTGAATATTCTCAGATGCACCTCCTCTCATTTCTATTAATACCCACTGAAAATAAGTGAAAAGTTACAAGGAATCAGGAATCATTTCTAAATAAGGAGGTCAGGAGTAAATTACAAACAGGTTTAAAATGCATGATATCTGAAATCAGCCTAAACTAAGCTTTTCACTGGGATGAGACACTAAATTTGCAGCAATGGGGGTTCCCCTACCCGCGAAACACACAGGTAACCCAGCTTGTCCCCAGAGCAAGTCCTCCCAGCCTGTCTTCAATCTCAAGTCGAACTATAGGTAGTCATCGACTTACGACCACAATTGACCCCAACATTTTTGTTGTTAAGTGAGATGTTTGTTAAGTGAGTTTTGCCCCGCTTTATGACCTTTCTGGCCACAGTTGTTAAGTAAATCACTGTGGTTGATAAGTTAGTCACCTGGTTGTTAAGCGAACCTGGCTTCCCCATTGGGATGTCAGACTGACCTTCTGACAATCTTGGTTTGTCAGAAGGTGGTCGCAAAAGGGGATCACAGGATGTTGGGACACTGCAACCGTCATAAATATGAACCAGTTGTCAAGCATCTGCATTCTGATCACATGATCGCAGGCACGCTACAGAGGTGAACAGTGGTCATAAGTCACTTTTATTCAGTGCTATTGTAACTTTGACCGGTCGCTAAATGAACTGTCGTAAGTCGAGGACCACCTGGTCACAAGGCCCGCAAAAAAACCTCCAAACGATTCCCACCGCCTCTTGGGGAAGAAAGGGCCTTTCGTGCCTCTCCTGATGGCTGCTGCCGGTTCTTTCAGAGGGACAAGACCTCCCCTCGCCCCCCCCCCCCAAAAAAGGCAGGGGCAACCCGCTCTCGCCGACCCCAACCGGGTCTCCCGAGCCCCGCCACGATCAACCCGAGGACGGCGCGCCTGCCCAGCCACGGAGGGCGCCCTCGCGGGGGTTTCCAGGGAGAAAACGCTCCACCTCCCGACGCCGATTGTCCGGCCTCCCTCCCCGGGGGCTCAGCCAGGCCCGCGGCCGGAACTACGTGTCGGTTCCCTCCGCCGCGAGGGGCCGCAGCTGAGGCGGGCCCGGCGCCGCCAACCGACGAGGCGGAGGCGGGAGCGGCGAGGCTGCGCTTCCCCGCCCG
>QLTV01000983.1:362806-383110 GCA_003457575.1 Thermophis baileyi
AGGAAGGACTCACTGGAGAAGAGGCGAATGCTGGGAAAGATTGAGGGCAAAAGAAGAAGGGGATGGCAGAGAATGAGGTGGCTGGATGGAGTCACTGAAGCAGTAGGCGTGAGCTTAAATGGACTCCAGAGGATGGTAGAGAACAGGAAGGCCTGGAGGAATGTTGTCCATGGGGTCGCGATGGGTCGAACACAACTTCGCAACTAACAACAACAAAAAACCTTCCTTCCTTCCTTCCTTCCTTCCTTCCTTCCTTCCTTCCTTCCTTCCTTCCTTCCTTCCTTCCTTCCTTCCTTCCTTCCTTCCTTCCTGTAGTCAACTTCCTACAGACCAGAGTATGCCCAAATCCTGGTCAAGGTAGGCTACTATACTTACAAACGCGTTAAAGTTATTTTTACATTTATTCCATTTGGCATTTATAAATTCATCTTTTGTAGTGGAGGTACAATTTTGAATGCCAGAATTATTTTTCCTTAATAGCAAAAAATTGAAATTAAGATACAATTATTATGAGAGTGGTGAATGGAGAGTTGCAGAAGTCTAAACAATGAAGACTTGTTTCAACTTTCCTTTAAAGCACTTCTAAGAGTTTCAATATTTAGAAGTTCACTTAAGTCCAGCACCTTGTAGATTGATCGGTACCTAACGTGAAGAGAAATGAGTTTATTTCTCAACGTATTTGAGTTCTTGGAAGTTTTTTTCTTTCTGCCTTCAGTGTTCTATAAATCATGCTGATTTATAGGGTTGATAGGGATGTGTTTATTAATTTGTTTTTCTTTTCTTATAGGTCATTTCAAAAGTTCTGATCGAAATCCTCCACTCAGCCCACAATCCTCTATAGACAGTGAATTAAGTGCTTCAGAAATGGATGAAGACTCAATAGGATCTAATTACAAACTAAATGACTTAACTGATGTGCAAATTTTAGCCCGAATGCAAGAAGAGAGTGAGTAGTTTTCACATCATAAAAAGTAAAACTCTGAGGTTTTTTTACTGTTATTTTTAACATGTTCGCTTTTGTTGGTAAACTTCAGGGATTCAACACGAAGGCCACATGTTAAGAAACAAAAAGGTTTGAGAAATATATTGGCCAAAAGAAGTGGAAAATAATAGGAAAGACTAAGAGGTGAACAAAAAATAGGGAAATATTCAACACTGAAATGTGTCCATTTATGTTTCCACATAGCAACTCTTTCTAGATGCAATTTTAAATAATTGCTATAGTGCTGCGGTTATAAACCGGTAGTGAAGTGGGGACATTTTGGAAATTTGACAGGTTTCTTGGCTTCTAATCACCCAAAAGATTGTTGGAAACTCAGATGACATGCTGGTTGTAGTTGAAGACATGATCTGGATTTGAGTTCTTAAAGCACCACCTCCATCTCCCAGTACATTTACCAAGAAGGATGGAAAACTATATATGAGCTACCATTGCATTGTTATCTTTCTGTGACAGACTGGGAGTTAAATCAGAGTTAATACTATAATCTATGTTTCTTGGTTACAGTCCTCTTAGCTGCATTGGGGACAGCATTAACAGGCACGAGTTCAATTCGGATTTACAGAACAATTTTCCTTCAGTGATTGCCATCGAGGCCACATAACTGAAACTAGTTTTATAAAAGGTGGTGACTTCGTGTTTGTTGCATTTAGTAGCTTACCCAGAATAAAATAAGGGACGTGTGGGAATATTTCAACTAAAATTTGTTTCTTAATGTGAACTTCACTGAAAACCTAAGTCTTCATTAGGTTTGTTGGATAAAATGTAAAGCCGCATATTCGTTGGAGAAAAATGTATCAGTTATAATATAAATTACTTTGGCGGCGTAATTATAGTGTGGTCCAACCTAATCTAAAGCCAAAGGGAAGAGGGACAGGAATTACACAATTCCTGCAAGATGTCAGAAAAATGTCTGTCCTCTCCCCCCCACCATAGAAGAAAGTAAATTATGACATGTTAAAGTTAGGATCTGTATATTGCACGAGCCAGAAAGAGGGCTGAGAAAATATCTACAGACCCCTGACATCCTGACACAATCTATTTCAACTTCTCCCCTCAGGACGCCACTATAGGGCATTGTATGCCAAAACAACTAGACATAATTTCCCCTGTGCCACAACTCTGCTGAATACTTAATTCCCTCAGTACTGTCTCATTTCTCATCTTTCCTACTATCTTCTCCTATTGGTTTCGTATGATTTATCAATTGTTGTTTGTAACTTATGATTAATGATTATAATTATGATCATGATGATGAGCCGAGGTGGCGCAGTGGTTAGAGTGCAGTACTGCAGGCTACTTCAGCTGACTGCTAGCTGCAGTTCGGCAGTTCAAATCTCACCGGCTCTAGGTTGACTCAGCCTTCCATCATTCCGAGGTGGGTAAAATGAGGACCCAGATTGTTGGGGGCAATTTGCTGACTCTGTAAACCGCTTAGAGAGGGCTGTAAAAGCACTATGAAGCGGTATATTAGTCTAAGTGCTATTGCTATTTATAACTTATGACCTATTAGTTGCTGTTTATATGTACACTGTGAGCGTATGCACCAGAGACAAATTCCTTGCATGTCTGATCACACTTGGCCAATAAAGAATTCTATTCTCTTCTATTTACATTTTGCCAGTAGATATTATCCAGCTTTTGTTTGTGTCTATTAAATTTCTGTTTAGCTCAGAGGTCCTATAATACAATTTCTCCACAGAATTAATCTTTCAGTATATAGTAGCATACAGTTAATACTGCCAACAGATTCTGGTTTGAGATGCTGTAGGCATAACAATCAAGCTAGTGTGTTGTTTTCTGGCTGGATAACGTGGAGGCATATTGTAGCCATTTGGCGTTGCGTGTCATTAAGATGTGAATAATGCCTAGCTTTGTCTTTCCATCTGCTGCTGTGGAAGCTGTGAAACATTTGATTTCTGAGTTTATTAAGAGCTGGCCTAATAAAGTGTGGTTAAATATTGACAAGAAAAACATAGTATTGGTTAAAATGATAAATTTGGAACTGATGTCAAATCCACATTGCTAGTCCATGCTTATCATTTGCTTGTCTGAATCCCGGATGCTAAGGTCTAGATCTAGAACAGCTGGTGCGTAACTTAACTTTGGTTAATTCTAGATAACCCATGCTCCATTCAGACCAGGGGTGTCAAACTGGCAGCCCGCGGGCCGGATGCATCACGTGTGGGCCACGCCCACCCCGGCTCCACAAAGGCAAAAAACGTAGCGATACGTAGCGATACGTCACGTGACGTGATCGAGTTTGACACCCGTGCTTCAGACATATTTCCTTTACCAGATTCTTCAATGTCATTCAGCAATGACAGCTAATAATGTACTGCCTCTACTGGAAAAGTTGAGATACATTCAATGACGTTTCTCCCTTGAAGACAGCCCTTGTTGAATTGTGTAGCCCGGTCAAACATCAATATGGGAATTGTTTTATGACATGTTCCTTGTCTGTACTAATCAAAAAGGGGATTGTACTTCAGGCAACGTTCTTTCTGTCATTAGGTCTTCGGCAAGAATATGCAGCAACTACTTCTCGGCGTAGCTCTGGTTCTTCATGTAGTTCTATGCGGCGTGGAACGTTTAGCGACCAGGAACTTGATGCCCAGAGCTTAGAAGACGAAGAAGACAGCTGCCACCATGCAGTGCATCCAGCTATGAATAGGTTCTCTCCATCACCCCGCAATTCACCCCGACCTTCACCAAAACAGTCCCCGAGGAATTCTCCCAGGTCTCGATCCCCTGCTAGAGGAATAGAGTACAGCAGGGTGTCACCTCAGCCCATGCTTAGCCGCCTGCAGCAACCCCGCCTTTCACTTCAAGGACACCCCCCTGATTTACAAACCACCACTGTCAAAAATGAAGGTAAAAGACTTTGTCTTCAGTTTTACGTACGGAACATTCAACTAGTGGCCATGGGTGTGCCCCCCGGTGGTATGGGAGCATTTAAAACACTGGTGTGAAATCAGCAGCCCTGTAAATTATTCAAATATAATAAAATTAAAAAAATGTGCTATGTATTTGGCCTTACAGCCAAAGATACAAGGAAAGGTAGAATAAGCTTTGTGATAGGGTTGGTTTTTTTCCCATTAGGATGATTAGAAATCCATAAGCTCTGAAAATAATTTTGTTTTGTGGCCATGTAATTTTTCATATTCTCATATTGAGAACTCCATCAAGAAGAATGTCCATTAGGAAAAAAATAAGGTTAACCAGGCCAAAATAGTGGCAGACGACTCTTGTAATTTTTTTCCTAAAGGAAATAGAATTAATAGTAAAATGAAAAGTGTTGCTTCAAAGAGGTGTTAGCTTTAAAGATATGTCATACAAAAAAACCTCTTGAGATGCTGAGCTATTGCAAATAGGATTAATTATTCTTAGCAAATATATATGAGAAAGGAAAAGTAAATTTCCTTTTCTGTAAGCATGCATGTATTCAATTTTCAGTTTTCAATTATTCCTTGCATGGTAGGTTATCTGCCATTATTTTAAAAAAATTAAGTGTTCATTCTTAACTTCAAACTTAATTTGCTTGATGGATGAAGCCAGAACTGCTTACTTGAGAAAAAAAATCTAAATACCACATGCCACAAAGTAAAATGGTTTGCCCTTTGAATCGAATCAGTCAAAATTAGTTTGAAATAAAGAAAGGGAACAAAGCCACTGGACTCATGAGAATATATGGAAGGGGGAAGAAAGTATACATTTTAAAAGAACAACTGAAGATTTTGTTATATTGGGATTTAGTTCATTTTATTCTTGTATCTGTTTCTAAGATCTAGTCGTATATGTGTTATACCTGAAGGAAAAACACTGTATCCAGAAACTAAATAGGGGTTTTTTTTTCAAAGTTCAAAGTAGAAAGATACTGTTAGAGGTTGAGCTATATATATTTCCTAATAATCTCATTACAGTACAGAAGAAAAATAACTAGGATGTTTTTAAAGGACATTTTCCTTTAAAAGTTAGTCTCTATTTTTTTAATGGAATCCAATGAGATATGTAAACTAAACTGTTGCTAAGAGACCACAAACAGACTCAACACTGTTATTTTTCTGTTGTTGTTGGATGTTCCTGCTGCTTCCCAGTTCTTCTTAAATCTCTTAAGGCATGTTGCATTGCTAATTCTACTTTGTGAAAGGGGACCTATCGGACTGCGCATCGTATAGCACCGTTTAAAAACGATTGCATTTAAAAAAAAATTTATCTTCCTGTTTGCTCCCTTTCATTGCTTGCTTTAAAGCTTTCTTTCATTTCTTTATATCCTCTTCAGCAAGTGAAATTCCAGCTAACTGTTTTGTTGGGAAGCTGAATTTTATTTACCAGGTAGACTTAAGATCTGAGAAAGTTGAATGAAATAATTCCATCATTCTTATCAGCCAAACAGTTATTAGCATTTTGAAAATGTAATTCTTTGACTTGGAAATTACGAAACTTGAGCTCTATGAGCAATTTGAACTCAGTTATTCTAGCACTATAATTCCTGTTACCTCAATTAACAGGAGACTGATCAAAAATAGCAATACAGAATGTCTGGAGCATATATTTTTCTAAGCAGATCTTAGTGTTTCAAATGTTTGAATAGACGATAAATATCAATCAAGTGAAACAATGCATGGCTTGTACCTTAAATGGGACAATTTCAAAAAATGTAGCGGAAATTTCTTCTAAAGTCCAACAGAAAATAATTTATAGTTCCCAGAGGAAGTGGATATGCCTGTTTGTCTGAAATATTGAGGGTGACATCTCGTCAATTTACTCTTTTGTGACTTGCACCTCCCCTTTTCACATACCTACAAGTGGTATGTGGAAAATGCCAGATTGGAAAATACTCTATTCCAGGGTTCTCCAACCTTGGCAACTTTAAGCCTGGAGGACTTCAACTCCCAGAATTCCCCAGCCAGCTTTAAAGTTGCCAAGGTTGGAGAACCCTGCTCTATTCTGTGTTTTGTACTGACAAGCTTTTTCATCCCCTGGTGCAGAACTGAGCCGAGGTGGCGCAGTGGTTAGAGTGCAGCACTGCAGGCTACTTCAGCTGACTGCTAGCTGCAGTTCGGCGGTTCAAATCTCACCGGCTCAAGGTTGACTCAGCCTTCCATCCTTCCGAGGTGGGTAAAATGAGGACCCAGATTGTTGGGGGCAATATGCTGACTCTGTAAACCGCTTAGAGAGGGCTGTAAAGCACTATGAAGCGGTATATAAGTCTAACTGCTATTGCTATTGCTATTGCTGTTCTCCTCACCTGTGGCTGTCTGCCACTAACTCTTAAATAGGATTTAATCTCAATGGAAAAACTATACGGGTGGGTGGAAACAGGAGCCATAAGCTAGATAGGCACTTGGAAAGGTGAGTAACAGCAATGATGGCACTCGGCTGGAATGGCAACTGACGGCACACCTGTTCCACAAAGCATGCGATCAGGACCACTTTTGTATACAGTATTTTTATTGGTTCTTGATAATCTTGCTGTAGCAAAAGTAACGCTGTGGCTGAAAACCTAAACTGTCCTTCCTTTTAAATTATGTTGGCGTACCTCATGTTTCCCTGCATGCATGCACACCCTTGCGCCTTGAGTGAGCAGCTGGTTGAAAGGAAAGGAGACTTCCTATTAGAAGTAGGTTGGAAAATTCCTAAAGGGATCAGGAAAATTAGTCTGAGTAACATGCCTATTAACAAATTAAAAATCTACATTGTTACTGCATCTCTTAGCTAGATTGAGGAATTATCTTATATGCTCAGTAATGGATTGGGGGGAGGGGCTGTTATTATTTGTAAGAGATGGTGGCCCCATCTATTTTCCTCTGTACCGATTAGGGAGCTGGTAGCTGCTATTAGATTGATTTGCACAATAGACAAAGTCAAAATGGCAGTAAGTTATAGCTGCTCATAGTGATTCTATATTTCTGTAATTAAGTTCCAGTCTCTATATAATCTCAGACTGCTAATCACAGACAAGCCATAATTGGGGGAGGGGGGGAGTAATCCCATTATTCCCTATAGTAATTACTACTGGATGGGATTGAGGGATAGATACACAGCAGTATGAAAGTATGTACAGTATTTGTATATCGGACTAAAATAATGATTCTCGGCATAATTCATGAGCAGGCGGCGCTAAACTTAATTTGAATAGCTCTGTTCATCTTTATCCCTGTTTGCATTATTTTTCATCCTTTGAGCTTTTGCTTTTGCTTTTGCTTCTCTTGCATTGATCTTAAAAAGGGTTACATCAACAAACAACAAGAAATATTCTCTAACTCAAAAAAAATTAATAAAAGTAGATTATATATTGTGATCAGTGAAATATATTTGAAGCCTATTTTTACTTAAAACTACGCATTCTGGGGGTATAGCAAAAGCAGTCAAGGAAACTCAGCATAGTTAATTCCATTAAATTTAAGAAATTATTTGCGTTGTTTCTTAGTCCAGATGCTGATTTGGTGACAGCTGAGAAAGTTAAGTTCACATGATTTGTAGTATTACTAAATCCAAGAGCTCAGGTTTCTATATTCTACAAATAAAGTTAGGATTCTTTTTTGCATTGGTCTACTACTTCTAGTTGCGCACTACTTTCAGTGCATGTCCACATTGTTATATATCTCAGTTTACAATTCAATCTAGTTTCCAACAGTTTTTCAGACAAAATGCCAATTGTCATGTCATGCAGGCAACTGGCCCATAAATCTTTTTAGAAATTCCCAAATCTGCTTTAAATCATGATGTCTTGCAATTATTGCACTTGAGAATGTTTCCTTTTTAAAGAAATAACAGGCGAAAATAATATACAGAGAACACCATTTGATTCATATCACTAAAGAATGAAAAATTAAGATGATACAGATTTGTCTGTTATATATTACATCAGCAGTCCCCAACCTTTGCGGCTTGGCAACCTGGGGGGGGGGGGAAACTGGGCCATGCGAGTAGTGGGCCGGCACGCGCAGCTCAATGTGCAAGTAGTGGGCCGGTGCGCAGAGCCATGTCCACACAGCTCGACTTGCACAAGTTGTGCTGTGTGGACGCATGCTGGCCTGTCGCTCGCACAAGTCAAACTGCATGCGCACTGGCCCGCCGCTCGCGGGGCCCGGTTGGCAAATAGGCCACGGCCGAGGTTGGGGACCCCCCTGTATTACATCATAGCAGAATAAACAAAGTCCACAACACAATGCATTCCATTTTTTAAAAAAAAAAATTAAATTCATATTTAATCTATTGGACTATTATACAGTTATGATGGATATCAGTGTTAATTTTTTTCTTATTAAGGCTCAATATTGCCTAGCAAGCATATCTTTTAACTAATAAAGCTGATTTCCCCCCAAATCTGTAGTAATGATCATTCTATATGTAAACGAATACTGCTAGGATGATGGGAGAAGAAATTTTGACTACAAGCCCATATTTGTTCAAAGCTATGGAATCTGTTAATCTCCATCACTCTAGGGTTTCTGAAAAATGCTAGTCTAAATTGTTTCCCATTGTTTCTTCTTAAAATTATAGCATTGGTTTTCAAAATAAATAGGGTTTGTACAATGGTGTCAGCTGGTAAAAGCTGTTCCACCAGAAAACACATTGTGAATTTCTGAATCCTTCTCTGTATTCTGTAAATACAGTATTAAAATCAAATCAAATCTGATCACCCAAAACAGATTTGGGGCAATTATGGGAGTTTGAGGAAATTATTGTCAAGCCCCAACTCACTAAACCTTTTTTTTTTTTTTGTCCAGTTGTATATTATTTGGTTTTTTCTTATTTATTTTAGTATCACAGCTCTGACTAGACTCTGTAGACTAGTTCTACGTAACTTTATGCAGACACTGGAATTTAAATCGATAAATAGGTTGCCATCTGTTGGATATGCATTCACCATTTTGAGAGAATGGATCAATACACTAGACTGTTTCTCCTAAAGTAACGAATATCAATTAATTTTTGCTCTATGGGAGGGCTGAGACTTTTCTAAAATGTAGCATTTTAGATAAAATATGTACTTTTTAATGCTTTAATTGATAATGTATTGCTTGACAGCTAAAATATGTGCTCTGAAGATCTGTACTTAGTCTTTTCCCCCTGCCTCAGGGCCTCTGTACTCCAGGGTTGCTCTGGGTGGTAGTAGAGTGCAGTCTCCTGCATTAGATGGTATGTTGTTATCTTTCTTTAATACAGAAAAACTAAGGCGTAGTCTTCCAAACCTGTCCAGGACATCTAACATCCATGTTGAGTCTGTGAAAAACAGTAGAAGTGACTCAAACTTTCAAGTGCCAAACGGAGGAATACCTCGTATTCAGCCTCAGTCCTCAGCCAGTAAGTATCTTTACAGTGATGCTGTAAACGCAGCTTCTGAAAGAAGACTGAAAATTGTAGCTGCATGTTTACAGTTTCATGGTAAAGGGATTAGATGTTTCATGTGACTAACGCTAACCTAGCCAGATCTAATGTATGTTGAATGAATGAAATTGTTTTTCTATCCCACCATTGAAAACATATATATATTTTTGTCCCAAGTTGCTTTTTTTTAATATTGATATGTATTCCTTCCTTTCTAGGTTTACGCAGAGAACTTTAGTGATTCTTTAAGCATTCAATATCATCAGCAAACATAATGTCCATATTTAATTTCTTATCACACATGCATCCTACCTAGGGTTTAAAGTGTGCTACAAGTTTTCTTGCAATTTGCAGCTGTGATATCGTCAATATAATACCAAACATATTGAAAAGCAATTTTCTTTTTGCAGTTATGCCTCAATACTGTTTTTGGGGAACAATAAGATAAAGACAGCGCATTGTTCTCTGTGTTGATTCTCCTAAACAGATTAAAAGTACAGTCATTCTCATTTCATACTTTAGACTGGGTTCCTAAAATGTTTACCTGAATAAACGCAAAGTTTAATGTTGCTGAGTTCACAAACATCCTTCTGATCTCTGCAGATCTTTATGCACTGAGCTCTAAGAACTGCACAATGTCCAAATGCATTAGAAACTGTCTTACCGCTGTCCCTGATCAGCAAACTCAAACTGAACATATTCATGATTTCCATGCTCAGTGCATAGAAGGTGTGCAGATGTTTGGGGCAGGGCTTACTCGCTTTTTCTTACCTTCGGTGCTTTTATGCTTACATCTACCACCTACATGCCTGCAAAGAGCTTAAAAGTAGCACAATATGCTGAACACGATAATGTGATTAATTACGTAGCCATCGTTTGAGCATGCTGATTTGCTTTGCATCCATTTTGCTATGGAGTCGCCCTAGGGCAATGGGAGGATGTATTATAAACATAAGAGAATATTATTAATTGCCTTGTATGCTAGGATATATGTCTAGAAGGGGCAGGTGAATACAGACACAGCTCTAATATATGGATATAAAATACATACTGTATGTATTGTAGAACCGTGTTTTTCAAATTTGGAAGGAAGATGGAAACTTATCCGGCATGACCTTTGGAAGCTAAGGGTTAAATTACACTTGATAGAAAACATTGAATCTTAACATAGCATATATTGTTGCTTAACTGTTAAGTAATAGCTGTTCATTCAGAATCAAGTCCATAGCACTTGTGGGGAGAAAGGATATTAATATCTTTCCTAGTCACTGCTAATATGTTTTCTTGAGGTTCATATGAGCTGGGATCTTTAATTTGGAAGAACACATTTCCATCCGTCGTCCCAATTGCCAAAGCAATTTGCAACTAAACAAAGATGCATTTAATGATATTGTACAGTATGTGCTTAACATTGTATGTGGTTTGCCCCTACTGTATTCTTAGGTTTGATATTAAGTTTGATATGTAGAAATCTTGCTATTATATGCTTTTCGGTGTTTGTGATTTACCTTTCCGTGTTTTCCTTGGATTTTCTTTTACAAAGCACTTTCACATCATAATGGCCTTTCCACTTCAAACTGTTGTTGTGCATGGGCTTATACCCTGTTTCCCCCAAAATAAGACATCCCCTGATAATAACCCCAATCGGGCTTTTGAGTGCATGGCAATAAGGCCAAGGGCTTATTTCTGGGTTCAAAAAAATATAAGACAGGGTCTTATTTTCGGGGAAACACGGTATGTGTGTGTGTGTGTGTGTGTGTGTGTGTGTGTGTGTGTGTGTGTGTGTGTGTATATATATATATATATATATGTGTGTGTGTGTGTGTGTGTGTATTAGGCTATTCAATATTGGCTACAAGGTGATGCAATGGCTCAGCTCTGAATAATCTACTGGGGTCAAGTCAAAACAAAGTTACGTGATATCTTAAAGTCTTTATTTTTATGTATGTACAAGATTTCTGCTTTTTTTTCAAGGTAACATATTTAGTTGACCATTCTTCAAATTTATTTGCATGTATTATAATGTATTTATATTGATAAAAAATAGTTACTGGTCCAAGATAAGTCAGGCAAGTGTTTAAAGCTCTGAGCCACAGGATTCTTCTCCCTATCTGCTTGTTCCAGGGACAAGGATATATATATGTTTTTTTCTCTGTTAAATCACCTGATATACCCAAATATGGGAGGGAGCATATACTAGTCTCCCTTTATTTATGTAAAAATATGTAACATATATATTTTGATACCTATATTGAAAAAATGTTTTTATTTTTATACCAAATTCAGAGCTGACAGCTCTGTTAGTGGGTAACAATAAGCTGTAGTTTATTTCAGTCATGGTTTCTCAAGCAATCAGGTTAGTTTTCACATCCTATAGTTGCTTCTTTGCTCAGTATTGGCTTAATCCTGCCCTCACTTTTCTGCAAAATATATCCTGAAAATTTTGCTGACATTCCTGAATTAGCATAGATTCAATACTACTTACAACCTTGGTACTCGACTGCTTTGAAACTCATGAAATGTAGTACTCAGTGCATTTTGATGTGAACATTTTGTCCCGGTACTCATTGTTTGTTTGGTATTCAGTGCATAAGTTGAACTTACCATTGTTGCCTGCCTTGTGGCTCATTTTATTATTCCTTTATGGGAAAAATTTGTTTGGTACTCATCATTTTTGATACTCATCACGCCTCCCAGAACCAGTTAACGATGAGTACTACAGTACCATTGTACTTAACATTATCCAGCTGCAGAATGCGACAGGGGACTCTAATCATTTTTGGCCATTTAGGGGTACACGGTAAAACAGACATCTTCTTTTCCTAAACATGAACAGGATTGTCCTGACCTGGTCCTTTCCTGACAGGAACATAATTCAAACTCTTCCCTCAGTGGACTGCCATGAATTTATTTGTGTAATCAAAAGCGAAGAGTTAATACTTAACCCACACTGGCTTTGGCAGAAATTTACCTAACACCATTTTCATCTTCAGCAAAATCAAAAATATCTGTTTCCAGTTGTTCCCTATAATTCTCCTTCCAAAAAGATCAGTGCTTACTCATTTTGTTTTCTTAGACAATTTTTGTTTTGCAGATTAATACCCAGTATATTTTACACAAATCTTGTCCACAAAAGCTATACTTTGTTATGGGCTCCCAGCTTCCGAAGATTTTTTTTTCTCCATAACCAGCACTTGTTCATCAATAAATATATTTTTTGATTCGTGAGAAACTTTGATTGTTAGCAAACAAAAGCAGTATTTTGTTACAGCAGAAAAGAAATGGTGGAGGAAAGAAGTTGTGCATAATGAGAGATCTCTTGGGAATATGTTTTTGGTGATAGATACAGATAATTGGGAGAAATGATTCCAAGTGGACTTTCCTCCCACGTTTTTAGTATAATTTATTTGATATCAGCTGACATTTTCAGGCTATATATTTGAATATGTGAGTAAGAGAGGTGGCGTGGTGGCCTAGAGGTGGAGCTCTTGCCTCACAATGAGGAGACTGAGTTCGATCCTAGGTAGTGGGCGCAAAGAGAAAATATCTGCTGTGAGCTCAGCATAGGTGTCAGGAAGGGCATCCGGCCAGTAAACGCTCAGCTCCAATCAGTTGCCCTAATTCCACCCCGATGCAAGGGATTGCAGAGTCGTTAAAAGGAAAAAAAATTAAATAAGTAAGATCTTCATCTTCAAGTGGCACAAGAAAGAACTTCAATCTCAATTTTTAACCACCTAAATATAATCTTTTTATTATTATTAAGCTTTCTTCCCAGAGTTGCTGTTACACTAGACTGCTAGATTTGGCAGCAGAGGTGAATTATTAGAAAAGCCAGACAAATAAAGAATCATGCGGCCACCGAAAGAATGTGAATCTGGAAAAGCAAAAAAAAAAAAAAAACAGAATTAAGAGAGTATTAAAGAAAAAAAAAAAATAAAATTTCAAAGTAAACAAAAAAAAACAGCATTAAGAGAGTATTATGGGTTTAAATGTAATGATATTTCAAAGTTAACGCAAACTAGGATTTTTTAAAAAATAATTCAGATGAGGATTGATCTGCTGAAAACAAAGCATAAACTATATTTAGATTAGAGTCAGAATCAAACTTCAATTCATCTAAACAAATCATGAGTTAAAATTTTATTAGCATTAGGTAATCCTTTACCCATAGTTTATGCTTTGTTTTCAGCAGATCAACCCTCATCTGAATTATTTTTTAAAAAAATCCTAGTTTTTGTTAACTTTGAAATATCATTACATTTAAACCCATAATACTCTCTTAACTCTGATAATTTTGTTTTGGTTTTTTTTGCTTTTCCAGATTCACATTCTTAAATCTAGTTGAAATGCTTTATGTGCTTTGCCTCTTAACTGAATATTGTGTATGTCAAAATAGCTATTTTGTGCTGTTTTATATTTTCTGGAATGGGAGGCCAGAGGGGGGGAAAATCTCTCTTGTTTAGGGGCGAGCAGAGGACATAACATTGTTTCAGTGAATAATTTTAAAGATATATTTATAATATAGTACAATTTATTTGGATGATTAAAAATTAAAACACCTATTATCGAGGTCAGGGAATAACAGCCATTTACCAAATCTCATTAAACTAATTTAAAATTAGATAAGTGCCAATTAAACTAAATGTAGATAATTATGTAGCATATTACCTAAGAGGAAGACTCATTGTGAATTTAGGGAAAGGAGTTGTTGTTCAGAAGGATGGAAGAAAATAAGTGAATAGCAGAGATGCAGATAAATGTGAATTTTATGGCTGTTCTAAAGCCTTTGAAGAGTTTGAAGTGTAGCTATTGCTTGGTAGAGGCTGTTTTGCCTGCTTAATTTGACCCTTTGTGTAATATCAATTTTTAATGTGTGCCAGTGTGCCCACAGTATAAAAAAATGACAATAGAATAGAATAGAGAATAGAATAGAATAGAATAGAATAGAATAGAATAGAATAGAATAGAATAGAATAGAATAGACAGTGAGAACTATCAATCTTAGAGAAGTTAGAATAACTTCATTGTCACTTTGAATGTACACTAATCGGCATACATTAAAATGAAATTTTGTTGCATACAGCTCTTAAAGGGTCACCGCCTCCAATATACACTACATAAACATGAGAAAATAAATAAGTACAAAATTATGTATTACCCACATATATGACAATGAAGGTTACCTTATCTAAATATCAAACAGGCTTTCCCCTTTTTATTTCTTTGTCTCCAAATGCCTCTTCCTTACCCTCATCTTCTAGCTTTCTTTTTTTTTTTGTGTCCCATTGCTCTTCCCAGGGCAGGTAACTCTTCCCTCATCCTGTTTCCATTGCTGCTGATTTGTTGATTTTGCATATGGAGCAAAAGGAAACAAACAGCGGCATTATGTGTGAGTGGCTCTATCTCTGAAAAAGAGCGATCCATAAATGCAAATAGGATCAGTTTCAGGTTCCCCTGGCCTTTGGGAGAAAGTGTCTTCTTAATGGCTGCACACACACACACACGAAGCACAGATAAATAAAAAAATAAATAATCTTCTCTATTGTCCTAAATGCTTGTCAAGCAGTTGACTTTTAAAATTATTCTCAAAATGAGTTTAATTATGTCCGTCTGATCTAAAGTATGTTAAGAGCGGTCATCTGTTTAGAAAACAGCAAGGGCTTTCGCACCCTGAAGTAAGGCAGAAGAATATTCCATGTTACGATGCAAAATTCTGTTTCTGGGGATGACTGTTGTACTGGATAGACTGCAGTGGTTTATATTGATCCTCATATATCAGCTTTAGAATGTGGCATCCTATATTTTCTTTCCCTCTCTTCCATGTTCATTTCAGAGCTCCCTTACCACAGAGATTACTGTTGTGTTTGGTGTTTGCCTTTTCTGTATAATAGGCATGGATTGTTAAATAACTAGTTGAGTAGCCCGATTTGGAATGAAGAAATGCCAGTTTGAAATAGGAAAGGAAATAGTTAGCAATGTTGTTTCAGAAATAAATATTCTTTAAAATGCACATACCTTTGGGAAAAAGTCTATGGAGATTCTTAGTCATCCAGGTCATGGTTGTCCCAAAGGTGCTTTTTCAGGAGGCAACTGGACTTTCTGGTTTTTTCTTTTGAAGACGTTTCGCTTCTCATCCAAGAAGCTTCTTCAGCTCTGACTGGATGGTGGGGAGTGGAAGGATTCTGCAAGGAACTCTATTCCCCACTATCCAGTCAGAGCTGAAGAAGCTTCTTGGATGAGAAGCGAAACGTCTTTGAAAGAAAAAACAAAGAAAGTCCAGTTGCCTCCTGAAAAAGCACCTTTGGGACTTTGGGAAAAAGAAACTGCTCTTAAGAGTTGATTGATGTGAAACTTTATAAACCTTTGCAGTTAAATGAGACAGTTGCCTCCTTTAAGTTCAACCTTGCACTGATATGGCTTTGCATGATTGGCTGGTGGTTTGTTTTCACTTCTAGGTGTGCAGATGTTTATTATTAATATTATTTTGGCCTGCAAAAAATTCTTCGCCTGCTAAAACACATAATGCATTTTATTCTACAAGTTTTCTGACAGTTCTTACTGTGGTGAGCATCACTTCTTTAAAATAAAACACTTCGCTGCTACTGCTGCTACTATTACTGGAGCCATAACAGCTTTTGAAAGCTATTTTGCCAATTTTTTTTTGTTCATTTGTTTTCTAACGTTTTAGATGAAAATTACAATCTTAGAATTTTAAGTGAAACTTTTGAATGTAGTTCAAAGTTCTTATCGCCTTTGTTTAGACAGAGGTAACACATCTTTGTTTCAACAGCTCTGCAAAAACAGAAAAATTTGCACCGTGTTGCCTTCAAAACCAAACAACTACTTCCTACTCCAGCTGCCAAAGGAGGTAATTAGCTTGCAGGCTCTTACTGCGCTCCAGCTAAAGCCAGAAAGTTGTTTCTCTTTGTGTTCAACTTTGCAGTTGATGTATTCACCAGGAGATAATAATCTTCAGTGTTAACACTTGCTCCTCTGTTAAGAACCTCACTGTATTTTGAACTGTACATTTGGGGCACAAGCTGTCAGCAGATGCTGAATATTTGAAGCTTGGTACAAGATTCAGCCCAGCCAGAGCTGTCAGAAAAGGATTAACTCTTGTTGAGGAGATTGTACAAATGAACTTCCTTCTTGCTTCCTAAGAAGAAACTCCCATTAGTTATACTAATTGAATTCGGTTGTCTTTGCCTTAAGTCAACTCGGCATCCTTGGGTGGAGTTCTGAGGCTGATTGTTATCCTTTCTAGACAGAATCTATCATTGCTTCTTTGGTTGGCACTTCGGGCCATTCGGTCATCTTCGTAGGCTGTTTTAAAACAGCAGGATAAAAATTCTTATAGCCTGGGTATCTTCTCAGAAATCAACAGCTTTTTGTTTTTGAGTTTTTGTTTTGTTTTGTTCAAGTTTGAGACAACTTCACTGTGTTGTATTTAAGCAACACTGTACCAATTAATATTATTCAAGTTTGATATCTCTGAAATTCATGGTTGGTGAAGGAAAGATACTTTTTAAAACTCATTATTTTCAACAAGACTTAATTACTTTTGGTTTTCTTATGTTGTGCTTTTAAAGAAGTCATGTGACAACTATTTAAAGTAGTTTTGTACTTTTCTGCTAAAAAAAAGAATAGCTATGGAACTTAATATTATCAGGATAATATATGGAGTCTTTGAGAAAGCTAAACTTAATCACAGTATTTTAGAAAAAGCCTTGGCATTTTTAAAAAAAGGTTTGTCCACATTATTGGAAAGCTCAGGATACCAAACATTGACTGACTTCAGAAATTTTAAGTAATGAAGATTGTTCCAGTATTTATGCAGATCTCACAATACAAAAGACACCCAAATAATGTTCACTAAAAACTTTAGAAACCTGGTAGATAGCTTTTGGTGAGCAGCAGAAATCATGCAGTATAACAATCATCTATATTGGATAACTTTATTGTGGACTTCTGCTTCACACATACAAAACCAATGTCAAGATTATTGCAACAATCCCAGCTACCTAAAACCTCAAAACCATATCACATCAAATGTAGTTATTTAGGAGTCTTGCTTAGATTGAGCTTCAGTTTCTTTCTATAGTTTATAAATGACTTCAGGCGTAAAATTTAAAATGTAAACAGTTATCTGGGGTTTTGATTGGGAAAAAAAGATAAACATCATTAATCTTTTGGCTTAAGGTTCTTCTGCTACGCACTCCTAGGTAAACTACATATCTATGCTTTTCTAGGCATGCATCTAGTAATCTATTACACAGATCAAGAATTTACAGTAATTCATAATTAATATCTTTGATTTTGAACCATATAGTAGAAGACCAGTTTCATTTCCTTGGTATACTATATAGTTCCATCTGTATTTTCATGCAAGAAGTTACAATTTTGCATTCATAAAATTAGCCTATTGCCTGCCGAAGACTGGATATGTGTTGCATGCCCATATTTACATATATATACAACATTTTTGCCTATTGGGTTAGTGTCGCTCTCAAGACTTGTAAGTTTGTTATTTCTTTACTAGAGGGATTCATTTTTAAGCCACTGTCTGCCTTGAGAGGATTCTAATTAGTGTGACACCATTAAGGAATAACATCTAATTTGTGTGCTGAATTATTGCTATTGGTGTTGAAAGTGGGTAGTATAGAAGTGTGGTTACAAATAAACATCTCTGAACTAAAGACTTATTTGAGAATGGAACAAAAGCGACAGTCCATTAATACTTACATCAGACTGCAAATGATTTAGACCTCAGACAAAGAAACCCTTTTCTGAGCCATGTGCTTTCTCTTGTAAAGGCCTTTTTTTGTCACTGCAAAATTACCATCTGTGGGCAGTGTGTTTTGCAGGCAAATGAAGTTTTTTTTTATAAAGTCAGCTTGGTATGCCTTGTTCATAGGATGTCTTAGAACAGGGCTGTCAAACTCCCAGCCCATGGGCCGGATGCATCATGTGCTGGCCACCAAGGGTGGGTTCTGGATTTTCCTACTGCCGGTTCGCTCGGGCGCATGCGCAGTACAAAAAAAAAAAGCTGCGCATGCGCAAAAGCAAAAAACAAGATGGCGGTGCCTATGGCGCCGCCGAGAGAACCGGCTTGGAGGCGTGGCAGGTGTGGGTCGCTACCGGTTCTAGCGGCCCACGCCGCCACGTTAATAACGGTTCTATAGAACCGCAGTAGGAACCCACCTCTGCTGGCCACGCCCATACCTGGTTTAGCAAGCGGGGGGAAAGTCCCGATACGTCACGTGATGACGCCATGACACTGTGAGTTTAACACCCTTGTCTTAGAGCATTTAAAGAGAAACTAATATGTTTTCTTAATTTAATGGCTCTTGGAATATCAAAAAAAAAAAAGGGACTTTTATCCTTGAATTTACTATTGTGTTTTTCAGAAAGATTTCCCTACACTAAGCTGGAATTGCGTTTATTTATTTATGAGCTTTCAGGATCTTTAGTTATATTTAATGCTTCTCAAATATCCCTCTATATTTAGCAGTTTTTGTAATTCATTATGTTGATCTTTTTCAAACCGAGTCTCTGTCCCTCCCACCCATCCCCCGCTGTACCCATTGTCTGCTCCACAAAATGTCTTCACGATGCCACCTTGGTAATTCCCCTAGAAATATTCTTGACAGAAAGATCCTTTTGTATTTTAATAGAATCATTGCACAACATAAATGTATGAAGGATTAGAAGAAAAAGATTATAACGATCTGTAACATGTAACTCAACTGTTAAGTATCAAATCTAGCCATTTTCTTGAAATGTAATTCTTCCTGAATCTCTTAAACTCTAACAGGCCTACATTGTTTGCATGATTACAGACCATAACATTCCTATTGGGTTGGTTTATCATCAACTATGTTCATACTTTGAGCTATAATATATTTGGTCCATGAGGCAGGCCCATATTTACACATCACACACTCTTTGAGTGTACTTTACCTTGCAAATTCATAGTTTGAATACAAGCCTCATTTAATTGAAGTTAATACTTGTTAAATTTCAATCTGGTGCATGCATACACAATTTAAAATATTGTAACATATTAATTAATGCTGTTTTCGCTATATATTGTATACCCGACTGGAAGAACTACATTCTTAGTTTGCCGAATATATTACCCTCAGTTTCTGATGTCATAGAAACGTAATAATTAAAATAAATTTAAACTTGAGGACTCCTAAACTTCCTTTTTCAGTAAGGAATTACCGAAACTTAGACATACTTAACGCACGTCATCCATGAAAAGTAGTTAGCTGCTGAAACAGTTAGAATTAATTAGCTACACGGTTACTTTATTATTATTATTATTTATTAAATTTGTATGCCGCCCAACTCCCAAGGGACTCTGGGCGGCTCACAACAATATAAAAAACCATTAAAAGAAAACATAATAAAAACAGTTAAAAACAAAAACTCATACATACCGTTTCATGGCCGGACCTCGCCAATTACAGAGGCGAGATCAACGGCCCCAAGCCTGCCGGAAGGGCCAGGTCTTCACCGCTTTCCGGAAGGCCAGCAGGGTGGGGGTGGTCCGGATCTCGGGGTAGCTGGTTCCAGAGGGCCGGAGCAGCCACAGAGAAGGCCCTCCCCCGCGGGCCCGCCAGCCGGCACTGGTTAGCTGATGGGACCTGGAGGAGCCCAACCCTGTGGGATCTTACCGGTCGCTGGGAGCTATGTGGCAGAAGGCGGTCTCGAAGATAACCTGGCCCTGAGCCATATAGGGCTTTAAAGGTAATAACCAACACCTTGAATTGTGCCCGGAGACCAATAGGAAGCCAGTGCAACTCGCGGAGTATAGGTGCAATATGGGTGTACCTAGGTGCACCCACAACAGCTTGCGCGGCCGCATTCTGGACCAACTGTAGTCTCCAAACACTCTTCAAGGGTAGCCCCATGGAGAGCGTGTTGCAATAATCGAACCGTGGGGTGACAAGGGCATGAGC
>QLTV01000983.1:383665-395050 GCA_003457575.1 Thermophis baileyi
GGAGAACCACCGCAACATGGTGCCTCCCAACCCTAGCTCCCTTATTCGTCCCAGAAGGATACCATGGTCAATGGTATCGAAAGCTGCTGAGAGGTCAAGTAGCACCAAGATAGAGGAATGACCCCCATCTCGGGCTCCCCAGAGATCATCCATCAGCGCGACCAAGGCAGTTTCAGTGCTGTAGCCAGGCCTGAAGCCAGACTGTTTCATCCAATGACCGCAGGAGCTGACATGCCACACTTTCTCTACAACCTTTCCCACAAAGAGTAGGTTGGAGACTGGACGAAAGTTCTTTAATTCTGCTGGATCCAAGGAAGGTTTCTTGAGGAGGTGTCTCACAACCGCTTCCTTTAATTGTTGCGGGAAAGACCCCTCCCTCAGGGACGCGTTGACTAAAGCCTGGAGCCAGCCTCGTGTCACCTCCTTGCTGGCTGAAACCAGCCAGGAGGGGCACGGGTCCAACAAACAAGTGGAGGAACTCATCGCTCCTACAGCCTTGTCCACTTCCTCAGGAGTCACAGGTTCAAACTCATCCCACACAATAGGACTAAGACCTGTCCCCGTCATCTCGGTCGGAATTGCCCAATCAGAGTCCAGGTCATTGCAGCTGTTTTTATTTGAACTGCTTCTCATCTTTTCTGGTAGAATATTGAAAGTACATTGTCGTTTAAACGTGACCTATTTGCTTCTCTCAAAAACATTCAGAAATATTGGCTATTGTGAAATAATACGTATTGGCTGCTGTTCTACTACATCGCTGAGGCATTTTAGGTTCTGCCTGATTTTAAGCGGCGGCCATTTTACTGCTCTGAACCTTGAACGTGACTGTCTTTCTTTTGGTGCTATTCCAGTTCCGTCTCCCAGTAAGTTCCGGTCTCCAGCAGCACCCTCACCTCTGGCTCTGAGACAGCCAGTAAAAGCATTTAATACCCATGGACCTAATTCTGTTCCCGAAGCCACGCAGCTGCCTTTAGCAGCTCCCGGTTCTGCCTCTGCAAGTCCAGCCAGCAGCATCAACAGTGCTACGCTTACCAGACCTGCAGGAACCACAGGGTTAAGGAGTGGCTTGCCAAGACCTAGTGCCCCCTCCACCGGGGGCATTCCAGTGCCTCGCAGCAAACTCACACAGCCCGTTCGCAGGTGAGTCCACCACTTTCACTTTTCACATTGGCGAAAACCATCATTTGGGAGAAACCATGTCTTGGGTAGCATTATCTCACATAGCCAGAATGATTTGTCTCTTATGTGTTTATTCTGAAAACGAGACACTTTTGTATCAAAAATAATGTATTTTCAGTGGTGTATTTCTGGTACTTCTGAGAAGTGGGTAATAGAGAGGAATGTTATTTTGTGTGTAATCTGGTGAGGGGGACTTAAATCTACTTTTCTGCCTTTGAATAAGCATTTTGGGATAAGAGGGGGGGATATGGGTAGACTTGAAAGAGCTGAATGTTTTATGGACACTGCAGTTTTTATATCAACGAAGGCGGAAAGTAATTTTGGGTGTTTTTTTAGGTAGTTTGTGATTTCACGGCTGAAACATCCATTTTAACTTCAAGTTTGTTACCTTTGTCTCATACTTACTGTTATGATTCAGATTTTGGGAGAAATTAAACATTTTTACACTACTGCTTTTGAATGAAATAACTATAATTTTAAATAATCATTACCATGTGTACATTTTGACTTAAATCTATACTTGAAGATTTTTTTTCTTACTCTATTATATCATTGTCTTTCTAATTTTGAGGTTCTTTGTGGAATTCCTACATAGATTCCTCACTGCAAAGACATTTTCTGGCTCATGACAATGTTAGACTTATATTACAAGTAGTCCTGGCTTAATGACCAGTCCTTAATGGCTGTTCAAAGTTACAGCGGACCTCCCAAAAGCCACTTCAGCACCCTCGCAGTTGTCTGACCTTACAACTGACTGCAGAGACACTGCAATCCCCCCCATACACGCCACCGGGTCCCTACAGGCCTTTCCACACACACACACACACACACACACACACACACACACACACCAGGTCCCTGCAGACCTTAGGCCTGATTTCCCCCCCCCCCCCCCAAAAAAACCAGGGCCCCCCCCCACCTCACGTTTACCTTTTGAAAAGTTCCAGAGGCTTCTGGAACAGATCACTTCATCACAAGGCCGCGCAGCATGATTCCAGAAGCAGCTGCCATGTTTCCAACCGCCACATTGAATTGTCACTAGGAACAATGGCTGCTTCCGGAATTGTGCCACGTGGCTGCGCAACAAACCACTCTGTTCTGCTTCCCTAACACAGTCTGCACAGCACTCCGGGAAACTTTCGGGGCCTCTGTGCTTTTTTTGCAGTGCTGCCTAGGCTGCATTAGGGGAGGAAAACGGATCACTTTGACATGCAGCCATGTGGCGCGATTCAGGAAGCAGCTGCCATGTTCCCAGAAACCACAGTTCAGTGCAGCCGCTGGGAACATGGCTGCTTTCAGAATCGCACCACATGGCCATGTGATGAAGCGCTTCGGGACCCAGTAGGGGAGGGAAAGGCCTGTGGGGACCTGGTGGGTGGGGGAAAGCAGGCCCAAAGTCTGTGGAGACCACAAGAGCTATGAAATGGAGCATGGGGTAGCTTGGGGTGGGCAACGCTTTGAAAGGCCCAGGGCAGGCAGGCCTGCACTAGACCTCCCAGGGCTTCCCCCACCTCTGAGGCACCCCATGGTCTGCTTAACGACCCATGCAGTCATTTTAAGTACCGCATTAGGGAGAGCAGGGGGTGGGGGTCATTAAAGCCCATCTTGACATGTGACGATAGTGGGCAGGCTCCACTACAGTCGTATATCAAGGACTACCTGTATACTTGCTCGCCCAGCTTCTCTTTACCTTCTAGTCTCTCCCATTCATTCTGTGCAAGAAATGCTATGAACATACCTGTAGACACCCTTGGCTGAGTCACCCTGTCACAGATGACTTTTATCAAAGAGTGAGCTAAAATTGTAAAATTTAAAATCAGTAAGTAATATTGAGATTCCTAAGGGGGTTTCTTTAACCAAGAAATGTACCAGGTGCACGTGCATGCTGTGATTTCATGCAAGAAGCAGTAAAATTATTTCCCAGTCATGGGGCTCTTCAACAACATTCAACCTGCAGCTGCACTTTGGCTGCACAAATCCAGACAACCACTAGATGTCAGCCAAGAGATGCGACAATTCTACCTCTTTACTGCCACTTTATGTTCAACAGATAAATCAGTCAATGTTTATTCAGAAGAAAACGGATGTAGACAGATCTGCAACCAAACACCTCTCACTTACATCTAAACTCTTCTGTGGAAAAGCACTTGGCAGCAGCTGTGGTGGCTCTGCACAACTTTTGCTCTTTTGCTGCCATCTAGTGATTCCTTTAGGGGAAAAAGTGGATGGAATGGAATTCCTGACCCTAACAGGCACAATTCCAGCCACATTCTGTATGGTGATAGGTAGTGGCTTTTCCACAGTTCAGGACCCTTAAATTTTAGCCAGAAAAAAACTCACCAATTGCTGGCCTTATTGTGTTGCTCAGAGGAATTACAAATAGTAGCACAAATGGCTAGGTTCAAGATACATCTTAAGGGCAGACTGTAGGGGTAGCATGGCAAAGCAGCTGTGCGTTTGAGGGCTCCGTATGTACACAGAAGTCAACCCTGAAAGCTAGAAAGGAAGCACAGAGCTAATCTCAAAATGGCAAAATTTAAATACCTGCTAAATTTAAAGAGTAATACAAAAATTATTATACAATAAAGGGCATAAGGCAGATGTACGAAAACATCTTCATGTGCCAGACTACTGGAATAATTAGGGGACCGAAAGGAGGAATAAGAAAAGGCACTGTGGAATATTATTAAAGTTTGTTGGCCTTAGGAGATAAACAGTACAGAATCTTTGATGATTTTCATTTTTGTTCTTTACATCAAAGGGGGGAAAAAATAGACAAATAGGCTATAACGAACCAGAATATCTGGGAGAAACTTTCTGATGAATCTCATTTTCTCTGTTTCAGATCTCTGCCAGCTCCCAAAACCTATAGCAGCGCAAAAGACGAGAGCTGGAAGGATGGCTGCTATTGAACAGCAGAGCTTTGTAACTCAGCACGCCCGTCTTCACCAGGCTAAACCACAGATCAACATGCAGACTGATGGAAAATACTTTGGGAGGGAGGGGTTGAAACTCTCCAGATCTCTCTGTCTTTAATTAGCACAAGCTGGCAGAGATTATAAAACAGCACTTTAATGACATTAACATCAGATACTTGGTGATCACTCAAATCATTTTTTACGTGAATCACGTATCATTTCTGAAGCTCTGCTTCCCTGCTTCCTAAAATTGTTATCAACGCTCACATGGCTACAACAGCCCACACGGATACAACCAGGGCAGATATCCTAATATGCCAAAGATACATTCATTTTGAAAAAGCAGCACGTAAAATGTTAAACAACAAAAAAAAATTCCTGAAAGATCACACATTACTTGATTTTAAAGAGCAAGGCTTTCTTTAACACATAGAAGAGAAATATTAATGTCGATCGAAGCAAAAATTGGATTGTGAAAATGCTACTGGGCTAGGTGAGATTGTTTTAGACAATTGTGGAAGAGATGTGTGGAGAAACCGAGTCACAACAGAACCTTGTCTCTGGAATCTCACTGTGGGAGCGGTAGGAGAGTCCGTACCATTGTTTTTTTTTAAACAAACCTAGGCCTCTGAGACTTGATAAGCATAGGTTGCATTTTTTTTTATGTTGACTTGTCATATCAGGTTTTGTATAATACTACGATTGCCAAAAGGGCTCGTTTTCAGTTGTACAATCCCAAAAGTAGCTGTTCCTGGCTCAGGAAAATAGCCTTTTTTTTTTTTTTTTGGCAGCGATATTTTTTTAAACAAACGAGTCCTTTTTAGAGCAAGCTTCCTGGAAAGAGAACGGATGAAGAAATATCGCCACATGCTTAATACCTGGAGTGCAACTGAGCAGGCCTGTAGTTAACATGAAGGAAAAACCAACTATGCAGCTCTTGCCCAGAGGTTCTAAGGAAATCAGTTGTTCCGCTGATACCAAATGCTTTATTCATGTGGGTAATGTTTCACGGTATGAGGGAGTCGTCTTTCTCCTTTTTTTTTTTTTTAAAAAAAGATCAGCTTCCTAGAGGTGTGTTTAATTGTAAATACTTCCACTGAGGTTATTGCCCCTATTAATATTTTAACTATGTACTTTGCCTTATATTTGTATTTTGCATTGTTGGTAACAGTTTGGAAAAAAAAAAAAGAAAAGAAAATTCTGCCACATATGTTTACAAAGTGGTTTGTTCCTCTAACAGTTGTCGGCTTTTCACTATTTTGCCAGTCCTTGTTGTCAGGGTATCCCCTCACGCGGTAGAAAAATATTAATACCCAAAGCCCCATCTTTTGCAGCTCCCCTTTTCAGTTGTTTTTATGTTGGAGTGGAAGACGGAAGGTAAGCTATTTACCAGAAAGAAATTCAGAGTAAGTCAGTTGCAAGAATTATTTTTTCTTTTTAAGGAAAGAAAAGGCAGTCTCTTAGAATGACATTTCCTTTTGCTGTCTAAAGTACTGAGTTTAAAGAAAAAGAAAAGAAAAAAGGTTTTAGCTAGGATACCATTTTGGTAAGGATTGAACATCCAAACATATTTCTGTTTGCCGCTTGAAAACCTCATTCATGCCTGCCTCTTAAAATGCGTGCTTTTGAATTTTACAAAAAGAGTAAGTGGTTTGGGGATTCCAGTCCTTTGATTATTTAGGTAGCCTTCCTAGATTAGTGGATTAAAAGCCATGCAATTTTTACTTGAATTGGAAATGTGACCAAGGCAGGATAGGACTAGTCATCTGTTCCAGCACTCAGGCAATTTTTCTTTTTTCTTTTTTTAATTTAAAGGAATGGCCCTTCTGCGGTCTTGTGTAAGGGATGGGATTCTGGGACCTTTAGATGCTGGGTTCTGAAGGCACAATAAAGAGACCTTTCAGACATACATTATCATCTGCAAGTAAGACATGGGCATCATGGAGACTTCACAGAGTCCATTCTCTTCTCTTGCCGCTTTACATAGTGGAATTACTTGCACTTCTGTGAGTCACAAGCACAGTGTGGGAAGTGATTTTCCTTTAACGGGGAATGTTACTATCAACACATATCCTAATTTACAGTCAAGTCAGAACAAAAAGAATTGAACTGGGGTGGTTTTCTTAAATCAGGGTAGCCAATAATTGTAGGAAGAGAAGCTAGCAGAGCTGCGTTGCAGCTGTTAGTCCAGCCTATTTAAAGCACCGAACAGAAAACATGAGATATCTAAATATTTTTTAGGTAACTTTTACCTGGCCTAATTTTTAAAATGGGGCTCTAGCAAAGCAGATATTGCAGTCTTTATAAGTGGGAACATTCTCATTTCTACTTTTATTACAAAAAAAAAATATTTAACTGAATATTTTCTTCAAACATCCAGATGTTGCCTTTTTAACCAAGCTACATCACCTTGATTTATAAGAATGTTTTTATGAAGCTCATCCTTGCATTACTTCGATAATGCATCAAGTTTTAAGGGCATTGTCCCCCTGCTGCCACATTGCAATAAACATCCAGCAAATTTAGATTCCTGAAAAAGGTGTAGTTAGAGGAGACTTTCACATTGTCAGTTTATTTGATTGCCATGACATCCTATGACTTTCTGTGTTTTAGAGGTTTGGGTATATTGAAGTGTGGAAACATGAATATGATAAACTAGTGCCTATGATTTACTTAATTTATGTTTGACAATAGTTGTTAAGGGTTTTATGAATGTGGGTGGGGTGGGGATTGTCAACAGCTCAGAATTGTATGTATGTATGTATGTAGGCAGAAAACAAAGGAGTTCGGCTTCTAAAATTATTTAATTTTTCCTCAGTGTTTGAATGTTTTTTGTAAATGTTAATAATAAAAGGTGTAAAAAGGAAGAATATAGGTATTCTTAAAACATTTGTTTGACTCCTTTTTGAAATAAAATATATATAAAATGAAATATTTGTTGTTTCTTTAAGTATATTAAATACTTTGTTCGTTTGGATGTTTTCAGAAACAAAAACTTGAATGAGCGATCCTGCCTTATGTTCAAAGTACACATAATAGCAACAATCCCATTTTTAAACATAGTATATTATGAATCAAACAGGAAAAGGGAGAGTTGATTTTAAAAGCGAAAGAAAACTAGACATAAACAGAAAACGTTTAGCAACAGCATAATTTATATAACTATTTTTGAATCTTGTCTGCATAAATTATTTTGTTCTAATATAACTTGGCTAATTTTAGTCTAATTTTAATTTTATTCATATGAAATGCTGAAAATTTACCATGAGTGCATGCTAGTTTCTTAGTTTTACTTTCTTTTCAGGTGTTCTGTTTTCTAAATCTTTATTTGTTCTGTTACAAAACAACAGAATAGAATTTCTTCTATTTTTATGGATTTTTTTTTAAAGCTTAAGTAGATTTACCATTCTGTAAGGTTTTTTTAATGGCCTTTTTTGTTTCTACATCTATTATATAAACATTTTTGTACATTTTATACAAAGGGAGATAACTTCCTCTCAATTCACTGCTACTTAGAAGCACAATTTTGTGTTTTAATTTTTATCAACATAAGCAATTTTTATCAACGTGAATTTTTTTCAGTGGATGAATTAAACCCCTAATTATAGTTCTGATCTTATAAAGGAAAAATACAAGTTTTGGTTAGAGAACTTCATTTGATCTCCAGTTTGAAAAAAAAAGTACCAGCTTTGCTCTTTTTACATAACTTTTTAAAGAAAGGATGGTCCTTTTAAGAAAGCATAAATAGCTCACGTGGCATCTTCGGCTGATATATACAGTATCTTTTTAATAATCACATTTCAAATTATATGCTAATATAAAATGCTTTTATTCCCTACACAGTTTTTGTCTGTTTATCAGAAATAAGTTTTTATATAGATTTTATATAGGCTATGTAGATGTTCAAGTATTCCTTTTAGTTTTATTATGATGCTGTTTCCACTTCTATTTCTCTGTGAAAAGGCTATGAGGTTCCTACAGGAATAGGATATGGTGTCTTGGTTTGATTGTGACATCTCACAATTTGTGATATATGAAAGTTTTTCCCAGAACACTCTATTTTAGTTAGTGCTGCTAATTTTCACAATAGGCTGAAATGTAAAAGAGAATGTCTTCATAATTTCTTGAAGAGCCAGAGTTCAGCCTTCTAGGGAACAACAACTTTCCTTTATGGTGATTTATTTTTGGCTTTTGACCGATGGTTCCCTTTTTTACTTTTGAGATAAAGAAGACAAGAAGAACAGCAAAATTATCCATTCAGATTTTGGTGCTCACAGAAAACTGGAATGTTGAAAGGGTGTAAGAGATGAATTGTACATTGCTGGCATTTTAGGCTGCTTCTATCCTTTTTCCAAATTCAGCTTGTTTTATTCTTGAATAATGGTGCTATGGATCAGCCAATCATATTCTGCCCTCCAAATCTGGATGACCACCACAGTCCTAGGGAATACTACAAAAAGAGGAAACAGTTCTTTTCCCTAAAGTTAACATTTTTACAACATAACACATTATAGGGTGGTTCTAACAAACACATAAAGCTCAGCTCCCTCTACTTGATGGTGAGGTCCTCCCAGACATACATCCAGGTGCATTATTGATCCATCTGCAGACTCTAATAATGGCAAAACACACTTTAATATATTTCAGAGCCAGGATAGTCAAACGGGTCCTGGAAACAGTAAAGGACCAGCCCGCGGTACCTCTGCCAGCAAAAATGGAGCTCAGGAGGGCCGCTCGCGGCCCTCCCGAGCTCCATTTTCGCTGGCAGAGGGTTGCAGGAGGCCGTCACAGCTGAAAACAGAGCTCGGGAGCCCGTTTTCACTGGCAGAGTGCTTGGGCCACCACAGGCGCCCCCGACACGAGTGACATCAAGCTGGCCATCTGATTTTTAAAAAAAAAATATAAAGGATGCTGCACATCAATGGTTAGATAGCCTCGACATTGATATTTCAACACAGATCTTTTTAACATTTATATTTCATTGTATTTTACTAATCTAGGTAAAATGTTCCTATATGTTGCTATTCCATGTATGATATGCCATATGCTAAATAAATAAATAAATAAATAAATATCCGTTTAATATAAAAGCTGATGTTTGTCCATCGTGTTCGAAGAGGACCTTGACATCTAACAGGTTGTGGGCTCTCCACGATGTGTCCGCAGGTGGCTGGTAAGGCCTATATGGGCACGAAATGTTCTGCCACATGTGGGGCAGACGTGTGGGCACCATTGTTGCAGCATTTGCAGTTCTGGCTTTGCGGAGTGCTCGCTTCTCTTGTGCTATGGTTGTTCTGTCCTCAGATGTCTGGCAGCCTTGGTGGATCAGCGTGCGCCATGTCGATCGATCTTGTGCCAGGGTTTCCCAGGAGGTGGTGTCGATATCCAGGGACTTGAAGGAGGCTTTCAACGTGTCTTATAAAAGCTAAAATTGTGTTGATGATGTATAACTCCAGACAGGGTTAACGGTTAATTTTTTTAGTGTAAGTAGGTCAACATTGCATATTTTCCATCAATTACAAGACAAAATCAATACAAAACAAAAAAAACCCCAACCCTACATTCTGTTAGTTTTTTTGATAGGTGATTTCCACATTTATTCCTCTGCAGATGTATAATGACAACAACAGAGGGAGCAATTGCTTTTCACCCAGAGTAGAATTCTGGCAACAGTCTATACAGTCTATATCCTTATCCCTGAGAAAGGATTTTGTTAAGTCTGCTTCTTTATTTTCTTTTAAGTTGCAGGTGGAGTGTGTGTGTGTGTGTGTGTGTGTGTGTGTGTGTGTTTTAAATTATCAAAATAAAGTGGCCGTTTTAAATGTTGCAACCGTGTTGGATTCCTGTTTTGCAAGCATTATTTTTATGGGCAAATGAGGAAGGAGAGCTGTGCAGGTGGCATTGCTAAGGCCCTCTTCCTCTGAAGGTGGAAGGTAAAGGAGTCATCAGGGCCCTCAGCTCAACAAAAGTTTCACTGGAGTGTGAGCAAAACCTTACGAGACCGTGGAATGTTTTCCCCTCGTATTGAATAAAACAATTAAATAAATACTTATCTGGGCTTGTCATGGTTCTCAGTCAGAACAAAGAGGTGTTGTATTTGCATGCAAACTGAAGAAAGTTAGCACCCACACCTCTCCTAGAAGAATGAAATATTCTAGGAAATATTAAAAAGGCAGAATATTATATTTTCCCTAAAGGAGAAACATGTTTCTAAAGACAGAAACTCAGAGCCTTGGCTCTCTGCCCCAAGTAGAAACTAAGGGGCCAACTTTTAGAAATGCAGATGTGGTAATCCATTCAAGATAGGATTAAAACCCCAAGGAAGCCAGCATCTAGGATTAATTACATCTGTTAAACAAGATTTAAAAAACCCAACTCATTGCCGGCCTTCACGAGACAAACTAATTAAAATCAAATAACAAAATACACAAAACAATTACAAAGTGCTGTAGAACGAACTGTATAAAATGGATAACTGCATAAATGGATAACTGCGTTCCTGTCAAACAGGCAACAAGTGGTCAAAATAGGGAGCGCTCTATCAAATCCTGTACCTGTTAACAGCGGTGTCCCCCAAGGCAGAGTTTTAGGGCTAACACTCTTTATACTTTACATAAATGACCTTTGCGATCATATTAAAAGCAACTGCGTTCTCTTCGCTGATGATGTAAAACTATTCAACACTACCGACAATGCTGCTACCCTTCAAAAAGACCTAGACTATGTGTCAGATTGGTCAAACAAGTGGCAACTTCAAATCTCAACCAACAAATGCTCAGTCTTACACATTGGCAAAAAAAATCAGAACATAAAATACAAGCTAGATGGTCACGACCTTGTAGATGATCCTCTCTCTGTTAAGGACCTTTGAGTACTCATCTCTGATGATCTAAGTGCCAGAGCCCACTGTAACAACATTGCCAAAAAGGCATTAAGAGTGGTTAACCTAATAGTGCGTAGCTTCTTCTCTGGTAATATTGTACTTTTAAGTAGAGCATATAAAACATTTGCTAGACCAATTCTCGAATACAGCTCATCTGTCTGGAACCCGCACTACATATCGGACATTAATACAATTGAGAATGTCCAGAGATATTTCACGAGAAGAGTCCTCCACTCCTCTGTTCGCAACAGAATACCTTATGCCACCAGACTTGAAATTTTGGGCTTAGACAATTTAGAATTACGCCGCCTTCGATCTGACCTAAGTGTAGCACATAAAATTATCTGCTACAATGTTGTACCTGTCAATGACTACTTCAGCTTCAACCGCAACAATACACGAGCA